>CM060950.1:217167876-217170376 GCA_030765055.1 Mantis religiosa
ATAATTGTGACTCCTTTGGAAACTATATGTTTATATGTTTGGTTTGCAGAACATTTCAGAGCCTTCCTCGGTAGCGTGCATTGTAGCGTGTCTGCTCCACGTTCAAGTGGTCCCGAGTTCAAATCTCGGTCAGGGTGAGTAAATGTACACCGATTTTTTGGGTTTTCCATTATCCTGAAAGACGAATGTCGGAGAACTCTAAGCTATATGGACCGCGGGCTCTTTTGAGCATCATGGCATCAATTCCATTCATCGTATACAGGCCGTATACAGGCTAAGGTACTGGATTGATACAGTTGACATGAAATAATATTGCCATGGCCGGGATTTGATCCTAGGATATAATGGTTTCCGTCTAGTTGCTTTTATCCATGGCCAATTTGCCGTCATGACATTAAATGCTCCAATTGACTCATATATTTCCGTGGTAAACCACGGCTAGTGTGGAGAAATGAATAATTTCCATCAATTATCTTAAATAATATGAGTTAAAGGATGAAGATTGGCACTTAAGTACTTACAATAGTAGGTCGCCACAAACGGTGTATCTCGGATACGAGAGCCCCTAGTGGTTTACCGGAAAATACATGAGTCAATTGTAGAATTTAGTGTCATGACGGGCAAGTTGGCCGTGGTAGCTCAACGATTAAGAGCGACTGCACGGAAATCAGTAGATACGTGGTTCAAATCCGGCCGTAGCATTGAATTTGTCGCATCGACTCTATCAATCCAATTATAAGAAACTACTAACCTCCACAGGAGAGAAGGTTTCCGAGGCCTGAGGCGCAGGGGGGCTGTAGAAGATTCCCACACACTCCCTGGACTCCCCATTTCAGTACAGTTACAGACCAATCAAAAACATTCTGGTGGCTTCATTTGTGGATGAATCTTCTCGGTTTTAGTGTCTGCTCCTTATGTAGCACGCGTTCCCTGTCAAACAGATTTGCTGTCCTTGTCCCGCTGTGTAAGGTTTGCACATTCCTTTCAGGGAACTTCTTTGCGTTGCTGGATAGTAGTTGGTTAATCATATCACATATTAATAATGCTGCCCATGCTGTGCTACCTCCCATTACCTTAACTGCAAATGTTTTAGCTACCTACTACTTCCGCCTTTCTCAATGTAATTTTTCGGTCCATCTCTCTAAATCTCTATATCACGCCTTCTGCCTGCACCTTCTCCCTCATCATTACACCCCCTCTCCTTGCTTGCCTGCCTCCCTCCCTCCCACCCTCTCACGCTCCCGTCCTTTCGTCCTCATTAACATCTGTCTGTGCAACTAAGATATAACGTGAAGTTTATAAAGCGGCTTCTTCTAATGTGCTTGTTACCCAATTGGTTTATATACACGAATAGTAAGGTTTGAAACCAGTTATAATCGTTTAATGATTCCCCTTAGTTGAGCTTTATAAATATCAAGGCTGGTGTGAAATATTATTGCTATATAATTTTTTTTTTTTTTTTTTTTTTTCAAAATCTTGTAGAACGAAACAAGGAAAAAGCATAGCCGATTTATATCCGTTGTTTACTTTTTCCTCGACCTACCAAACGAAATGTCCCCACCATAACTTGCGAGTTTGTACTTGGGAGGTACCAGAATTGATTCTTGGGACCGCCCACTCCGATAATGGTGTTTACGTGGTTTTCCCTGGTTGCCTAGGTGAATGCTTACTTCTTGGAAACTCATGCTGGGCCCTGCTAGATGGTGGCTTTCTCGGAGACGCCCAAGATAGGCAGAGCTCTCCCGGTTGCATAAATTTGGAGGATTCCTTTTCCGGACCTTGTTTTCTCCGGTTTTACGTTTCCGCAGTTTTCCTATTTTTGTTTTCCGTTGTTTTACACACATACACAATACACACAAACAACCAGACCCAAGGCAGTGTCCGAACCCTCCACCCTCTATGTGCCGAAACGCCAAAGACATACACTCCAGACACCATGGCTCGTGTTTCTTAACCCTCGCATGGTATCAGCTCTGTAAGAACACATTATATATCTGGGGTATTTTTTCACCCCAAGGTTATTCTAAAAACTATGTGGCAATAAATGTAAAATTTCCACAAAAAAAATTTGGGACCAAAGCACATCTTTTAAATTAAAACTCCATTATTTTAAGCTATATAAGTTATGTGCTGGACATGTCTGAAATATGAAAACATATATGTCTTAGTTCCATAAATACTATTTTAACACAAAATGTTCATTTACCTCACACTGTATAACAACACTCATATATTTTATTATGATGTGCAATTCACTTTATAAAATATCCTGTTATAAATAAACTTGTACACATTCTCCACTTGAAATGATGAACACTCATTGCAGAACACTTTTTACTCTTGCATGTTCTTTGCAGATAAATTTCTGACCCTGATCACATTGGTTCTTCAGTTACTTATCCTTTCACCTCGGGCAGAATCACATCTTTCTAGTTTCATTTGCGGAACTTCTGCATCCTGATCCTGTTGGTTGCCATTCAGAAGATCCTTGAGACCAACT
>CM060950.1:217175376-217290376 GCA_030765055.1 Mantis religiosa
GTGTGAACATAATTGAAAGCAAACTGTTTATTTAGCTTCAACAAATTCCGAGGATGCGACACGAAGAATGTTCGAGAACTTTGATTTTGTTAAAATGGTGCTATGGATTTTGATTGAAATACCGAAGTTTTAAGTTATTTTCATGACAGTTGAAATGTTTGATTTTAAGTTGGCCATTGTAGCTTAATTGGTTAGAGGGGCTGGACGGAAACCAGGAGATCCGTGGTTCAAATCTCGTGCATGGCATTGAAATTTTAATGTTGACTCTATTCGGGGGATGTGATTGACTTACCCAGCGCTTGCCTGGAAATCCGGAAAGAAGCCGAAACAACCCAGGGACACGTGGGTAGGCCACGGGAATCAAACCCGGACCTCCCGAATGCAGGTTAAAGCGCCTTACCCATTCCTCTGGTTATCTCGTATTTAAAATATGTGTATAAGTAACTTATTATATTCCGTTGTAAATCCAAACATAGATATAGTTACATGTGTATTAAAATTGGATGAACTGTTTGCGTCCTTTAAGCTCTATGCCGAGCCTTTGCAATCACTAGAAAATCAGGAATGGGGAGTAGCAATTTAAATTTACAACCATATTTAAAAATTTAAACTATAAGCAAAAATATTCTCGAAACTGTTTAATGAGGTACTATAAACTGATATAATTAACGCTAAAGAGTTATATTTTTAGTTGCAAAGAAAGGAAAATGTTACAAATGTAGTATGAGGATCACTGTTAAGACTTTTCCCAAAATATTCAATCTACACTTTTTGTTATGAAAAATTACCGAACAGGCGGCATCATGATCAAATCGCTAGATATAATTTACAGAGTTAAGGAAAGCCCAAAATGTATCTATTTTGAAAGTTGAAGTCACACCGTATGTTTTATTGTCACCTTTTATTCTCTGTTGCAATATTTCGCTTTATGGTTTACGGCTTTCTTTCTTTTAGTTAGTGTGCGAAAAATTGTGCCCCTTCCACAACTTTGACTGCAAGATTTAGCAGAAATGTCACTTTTGAGGTTCTCTAAGAAATAAAAGTTTTCAGTCAAGTCTCATTGTGGCGCTATCTGTAAGTTGTAAATAACATAATTCCACAGGTAAATCAAACTTTGCTTATATGTTCATAGCTATTAACTCTAAATATGTATATCACATTTCATTTGTCATTATCAGATAAAGGTAACAAAAAAAAATATAAAAGCATTCTAAAACATAAGTCGCATAAGCTAAAATCGTCAGTGTATATATCCATTTTCGAATGCTTCCATTCTCATGTATAGTTACCTGTTTCTTCTACATTTGTGTATATACATTCTTAGCTATTCCTTGTCCTGGCGAAGTAACACGAACTCAGTTACGTATCTTATAAAACTTTATAAATATTTGTTACTCTTCTTCTTCTTCTTCTTCTTCGGTATATTATATTACAGGTAGTGCCATCTATGGACAGCAAAACAAGGTTGACTGGAACTTTCATTTTTGTGAGTCAAAATGTTTTTCTTGACGGAAATGTGTAAACTAAAATATTTTCTGGTACGTAGCATTTATTGTAACTTCAGCAATTTAAAATTACAGTACATTATCATGTCACTCATTCACAAGACTTATGTTTCGACTATTCCAAATTTAGCATACCTTCCCCTTCACAGAAGTAACCGCGGTGTCCATTTCTTTGTAGGCACAATAGGTATACAGGATATATTAAATATCTCGTACTGTGGTTTTCCTCTCTAGATACAACAAAATACGTCACGTTCACATTCAGCAGAGCTAATAGGTTGTTAGCAAATGTAAGTAACCTTTTTAAAACGGAAGTTATTATTCCTTGTTATATTTTTGTGCGAAGGAAAGATTGCTGAATTTAAAAGACTGACATATCATCAGCATGTTAAATAGTTTAAAATTGCCCAAAGCCACCCAGGTACTGATATAACATTGTTAACTTTTAGCAAATGCTTACAAAAGTGTGTATCGTTTCCTACAGGTATTATTAAAATATTCTAAACCATATTCTAAATTTGAAACCAAAAGCAAAGAACAAATCGGAATTGTTTAATGAGATAACTTAAACTTATATAATCTACACCGCTTAATTAGATTTTATGAGTTACAGGAAAGAAATATTGCAAAAGTTGGTCAGAACGAAAAGCAGATCTGAGACATTTCCCAAAATATTAAAGCTACACTTTTTGATATGCAAATATACCGAACTTACGTCATCATGGTCAAACCGCTGGATATAATTAACGTAGGGAAGAAAAACACAAAATGTATCTCTTTTGGAGCCAGAAATCAAATCATAGGTTTTATTGTCAACTCTTAATCTCTGGTGCAACATTTCTCTCTATGGTTGAAAGTTTACTTATTTCTAGTTAGTACTAGAAGAATTGTGTTCCACCCAAAGATTCTACCCTGAGATGTAACAGAACTCACAGTTTTGAGGATCTCTGAAGAAATCAAACAGTATTCAGCAAAATCTCAGTTTGCGGGTATCTCTGAGTTGAGCATCACGTATTTCCAAAGTGAAATCAAACTTTGTTTATAAGTTAATAGCTGTTAACATTAAATATGTATATTACAATTCATATGTCGTCGCATACAAGTTCCATCACAAAAAATCTAACATGAAATACCTTGATTTGACAGTAAATACAAATTTTAAAAAAGATAAAAACTTCTAATTTTATTTACTTTCGAATGCTTCCATTCTCGTGCTCAATAAATTGTTTCTGCGACATTTTTGTGTATAAATTCTTAGCTTTTCTCGAATTTCGCGAAACAAAACGCACTTAAATATCTGCTAAACTTAACGCACACAAATTCATATCTAATAAAACTTCGTAAATATTTGTAACTCGTCTTTTCTGGTATACGATATTACAGGTACTGCCATCTGCAGACAGCAACCGGTACTTCCGTTGTTTCTGAGCCAACATGTTTTCCTGCCGGATATCTGTAAACTAAAATATAGTCTGGTATGTGAGTAACATAACTTTAATAGAATCACACTACGTTCTTAAATAACTCATTCACAAATGCTTATCTTCCCAACTATTTCAAATTTAGCATACTCCTTCACAGAGGTAGTCTCCATGCCGATTTCGTTGTAGGTTCAACAGGAATAGAGGATAAATAAAAAATCACGCACAACAGTTCTCCTCTCTGGATACAAAATAATAAGTCACCTTAACATTCATCAGAGCTAATAGTTATTGGCAAATATAAACAAACAAACAACATGGCTGCAGTATATCTTGACTCTCACAATCGTGATTTTACAATTTCGACATACTTGTCTATACCTATGGTGGTGTTCTTTAAGCGCGTCTCTAGTACTTTGTGGCATGACAAATGTGGGCTCGAGTATGAGTATGTAGTAGGGAACAGGAAAAACGAAAACAAAATCAGAAAGTAAGAAAAGGAGAGTGTGGAGGAGCACTTCTATTCATAATTACTTGTACTTCAGAGCATGTTTAAATGAAATATTAACAGTTTTTTTTTAATTTACGTCCTCCAACGTTAAGTCATATCGGACGTTGAATAAAATGGGTGATATGCTATTCAAATAAGCCCAGGGTCTATAGAGCCTGGAGTTACCCGACATTCGTCCTTCAGGATAAGGGAAAAACCCGGAAAAAACTTAACCAGATAACTCACCCTGATCGAGATTTGAACTCGGGACCTCTTGAACGTGAGGCAGACACGCTACCAACACGCTTCCAGGACGGGCACAAACATTAACAGTTGATAGTGCTAGCGTGTTAGAGTAATCAGGTTGTCTTAACCGAACAGTAGTACAAGAAGTGTAATTTAAGGGTTAGAGTTTACTCTAAAAAGGCAATGCATTAGCTGATTTCAGGTACAAATGAAATTTCACTGCACGCAATGTGCAGTTTGCATATATATTAACTCTCCAAAAGCATTTACCATGATGAAGCGTTATAACAAATAATTAAGGAAATGATTTATAAGAGAAACACTAATTTCCATATTTAGGAAGTTGGATAACCCCACTAGAATCACACACTCCACTAAAAAGTGTCCAGCTTGCTAATGACATTTGCGGTTATACACAAACCAGATGAACGCGTAAATCTGAGGGACCGAATTGCTAAGCAGTATAACAGACTAACGTTTTCAATATGGCTGCTAATTAACTTTGCTACATAAAAACTGCAGCTACATGCAATCGTAGAAATATAAGTCAATGACTTATGGATAGACGTTAATAAAAATAATTTTGATTTTACTTGAAAGTGTATTGCAATCCCCTTTCGTGACAAAACATTTCAGAACAGCCACCGATTTATATTTTAGAGAATCTAAAAAAGCAGTAGAATAACCCTACACTAAGTATAATTATTATTCAAAAGTTCAGATATTTTCTGACATATAGGAAGGTGAAACTTATGGAAACTATGACAAAAAACTAGTTCCATAACTGTTGGTCCTTCTTGCGACATGCACATATATATTAGAATGTTATATTCTGCCGTCATCTTATACCTCCAAAATCGAAAATTGCAAAGAATAACACACATTAATAGCAGGACCCATGCCTGCTTCTCCACATTACGTTAACTCTAGAGCCTTTGTCCTACTATATCCCTCTATTATTTTATATCGCTATATGACTCCACCAATTTCCCTTACTATCCCTCTCAACTTTTCATCTCGTTGTCTATTACCATCTGTTTATGCATCTATAATGTAACTTGAGGTTTTTAAAACAGCTTCTTCTGATATGCTTGTTACACAATCATTTAGCGTAGTACACGACAGTTAGAGATAAAATTGTTAAACCCTTTTAAACATACACATTAAATATGTTTTATAAATATCAAGGCTTGTGTGGAAAACAATCTTTTTGTCATTTTAATGCAAGAATTTGCAAAACGAAGTATAAAAGCTTAACTGATTTATTACTGTTGTTTACACCCTGTTCTCATTTGAACATCAATCCAATCATCGTCCAATAAGACTTAACGTTGGAGGTTTTACCTTATCCTGAAAGATGAATGCCTGGTGACCCTAATCCCTAAGTACCCTGTACTCGTTTGGAAATTATTTTCTTCATGGTCCGTTATGACTAAATTCTGGTGATTTTACCTTATCCTGAAAGATGAATGCCTGGTGACTCTAAGCTCTATGTACCCTGTACTCATTTGAAAATCAATCCTTTCGTCGTCCGATATGACTTAACGTTGGAGGTTTTAAATTATCCTGAAAGATGAATGTATGGTGACTCTAAGTTCTATGTACCATGTAATCATTTGAACCTCAATCCATTCGTTGTCTGATATGACTTGACGGAGGTTTTACCGTATCCTGAAAGATGAATGACTGGTAACTGTAAGCTCTATGCACCCTGTAATCATTTGAACCTCAATCCATTCATTGTCCGATATGATTTGACGTTGGAGGTTTTACCTTATCCTGAAAGATGAATGCCTGGTAACTTTATTCATATTCGCCTTTGGCAATTAAACAAAAGAAAGAGAGAGAGAGAGAGAGAGAGAGAGAGAGAGAGAGAGATAAAACTATCGCACTGTACAATAAAAGAAACGGAAGAGATATGGAGTCATTTGATGAGAAATTATTTACTTTATTAAAAATTATAGTAGTTTGTATGACAGAAAGGGTAAATCCTACATAGATAATTTACTGAAAGTAAATACTTGCACGTAAAATGCGAATGAACGAAAATATGAAGGTAGGTTTCAGTGGGTTATATTATTAATACTCATAATTTGTTGACTTTGAGGTCCGACAGATTTTGAAATATTTTGGTTTATTTATATATAGAAAACCCATAATATAATTACTATGATTGTTATTTGCATCACTTGTATTGCAGTTTGGAAAGTACTGTTCCATATGTACATTTCTAAGTGCTAAATACTTCTGATGGTTTCGAAAAGGAGTAGTTTCTTGAATTGTTAATTATGTAGTAGAAATTTAATTCAAAAACATCCCACTGTAATATTATAAACATGTTTCACATTATTGATAAGGTAATTATCATTATATTTTGATGTTGATGTCACAATGGCATTGTCATTGGCTAAGCGAATTTGCCGTTCATGATAATCTCGTGAAAATAAACAATTTATGTCAAATACTTTACTTTGAGAAATGAACTAATATTTAGATATTCCTTGTTATTTGTCTGAATTTTCCAATTGTTAATTTGTTCTCGAATTTGAAGTCGATCATATTTTTAGCACTTGGCCGTGTAAAGATAAATTTATTTGGAAAACTATTATACACTAACGCACTCTTTAAATTTAGACTATGTCTTAAAGCCTGCTACGTTCTCATAGTTCCTTGCACTTTCAAAAAATTTAGCAACAAGTTAAGTTTTGCAATCTTTTTATTTAATTTAGCTCCTCCCACGTTATGTCATATGACTTAAATGGTTGAAATGATGTTCAAATGCGTTAAGAACATATAGAGCTTAGAGTTACCCGACATTCTTGCAAAACAAGGGAGAAAGTCTATGAAAACCTTATCCAGAGAAACTCCAGATTCGAAATGTGTGTAGTGTTTAACGCCCGCTGATGATAAATGAGATGAAGATGGAGCACCGGTGGAATGAGATGGTCCCGCAGAAAACCCGCCCCAGCGCCGTGTTTACCACCACAAATCTCACTTTGCGGTCGCCTGGGATCGAACCGGGGCCGCCTTGGTGAGAGACAAGCGGTCTAACCACTAAGCCACGTGGCCACCAGATTCGAAATCGGCACCTCTTGAACCTAGCGCAGATATCCGTAGCAGTAAAAGTAACATATACTTTAGATAACACATACAAAATTATTTGTGTATCCTTTTAAATTCACGCCAAAAATGACTGAACAGTGATACATAGATGAATAGTAAATATTTATAAAATAAATTACGAGGTAAGTCATAGTCGCTACATGGGTTAGTGCCACTTTATACTCCATGGCCCAGAGTCGCATTTCGCGCCAAGAATTTCTGTTCATTTTAGATGCGAGGATTGTGCGCGGTACACACGCACCGTAACGTGAACCTTGTAGCTTCGGACCTCCCCGATAACCTAAACGTCAACCGTTCGCATATATGTTACACGGTGTGGGGAATGTATCCGCGAGAGTTTCCGATGTTCAAGTATTACAAATTAATGCTTACGTGATCTTTTACAAGTATTGCACTGTTCAATTACTCCACAATTTATGAGCGTTTGGTAAGTTAATATTGCTGGCTTATATAATGAAGTAAAAACCCAAACTTTTCAGGAAAAAAAGTGTGTATGCGGGTCCTTAAAGCACCTACAGCACAGTAAGTCTCCATTAAGGTAGTTATCTCATGTATATATAACGACTGCTAGTATTTTACCGGAATAAATACGAGTTAGTTGAGGAATTTATGCCATACTGTTATGTTGCCATTGCACCTCAGTGGTTAAAAGGAACTGAACGAAGCCCGGAAGATCCATGGATCAAATCCCGGCTATGACATTAATTTTTCAGTCTTCGTTCTAGCTATCCAAACTTTAGCAACCTGTGTGAACAGCATAACTCAAAGGAATGAAATGTCGATTACATTCCAAACTGCAGCGTCTTCCATAGACGTGATACGAAGGTTATAAAAAAATTCGCGTTCCAAACTTTGCTTTATATTGAATATTCTTAGAAAAAATTCATATTTTCAAAATTTATCATGGATTTGATTAAATTTCAGCATGTTTAAGGCAAGGCTACACTAAAATTTACAACTTCCGAGTTAAAATTAAAATTAGTTAAAATTACCGAGTTCGAATCTCGGTCAAGTTAAGTTACCTGGATTAGGTTTTTCCGAGGTTTTCCCTTATACTTTGATACCGTCCCTATTAGGCACAACACCATCATAATAACCCCGAAAGTATTATTACATGCATAATTAAGGGCGGATAGATACCACAATATGAATTAAAGTTATAATAAATATAGGATAATGATTAAGCATACAAGTGCAGATACTAAACAGGCAATCCCAATATACATTATTAAAAGCATGAACCCAACGTGTTAAGGGAGAGGGCAAAATGAACATTGTCCCGCACAGACAGGTTCTTTGGGTATTTGTAGCCGACAAAAGTGGCATTGTCCAAGGATAGACCCTCGGCGCCAGCCTAAGCATTGACCTGAATATAATACGTGACGAGAGAATAGACCCTGGAATCTAAGGCACACAGTTCCAAACATGCTTATGCATTAATTAGCTAGACTGTGTCAAAGAGAAATTCGCGTGGAATACATGCCTCATACACTAGAAATTGCTATTTATTCAAGAGTAGGGATAAAACACAACCTATAAGGGACAAGCAACCGGTCACGTGACCTCTAAAGTGTCCAAAATTCGGCGAAAGGAAGGGTAAATTCGTGTAATGGCGACATTCGATGTTTGCTAGAAAAATCACTCTGTTTCGGCGTGTGAGGGAGGCAACAAGTACAGAAATTTCATCAGAGTCCGCGTTCGTGGATAGACGGAGTAACTCACATTAAGTGGTTATCGAACACTCTGTGGTAGCGAATGAGAGAAACTGCACTCGTTACAACGTCATTTAGATGTTACCAAACTCTGTTCTTTTGTTTAATAATCCTCCGGAAATACTACGTTATGCGAAGTAATTCACTACCGACGTTTAGGAACAAAACGTACACCGATACATATAAGTCGTGTCATGCGCGCAGCAACGTGAAAGTCTCAAATCTCGCGCCTAATGTGCGAATAACATCGTCAATAGTGGCGAGTGGAGAGGACTAATTATAACAATAAACTTGATATTCAAAGGTCGTGGTGTCTTATATGTGATAATACCCACACCCTGTCAGGACGCACCCACTCCCTGGAACTCAAAAAGCTAGTACTCATGCAAACCTACCCTGAGAAAAACCCCGACCTGTTGGAAACCTCCCATCCGCAGTCCTCACCTATCACATGTCATATCTTATGAGGTGTTGAGTGCCGGGAGGGCTCAACGAGGTGCTTTACGGGCAAGGACCGCCTCAACTTCAAGACGAATGTCGGGTAACTCTAAGCTCCATTAACCTCTGATTCATTTGAGCATCATTTCACCCCCTTCATTCACCTTCCGATATGACTTAACGTTGGAGGACGTAAACTACAAAAAAAAAAAAAAAAAAAAGAATTACAACTTCTATAACATTAAACCTATCATTATGAAAATGTAGTCACCTAATTAGGGTATCATTTTATACTGGCATGCAAATTTTTATTTTGCTACACCGAACAATTCATTATTTACTAATTAATTTTTGGGAACATATATCAAAAGTTTAAAATGTCCTACCCGTCAAAAAATGTCAGCTTTTAAGCTGAATCTTTGGTTTTGGCTAGTACAGAACAACTTTAAAAGACCCCCATTCTGATATTTTGGAATACTATTGTATAATTTGTTCTTAAATATTTTCTTATTGTTAGCTCTCAAAATTTTTAAAATATTAACTTATTTTATTACTTAACACCTTATAATCTTCAAAACATAAGCATTAACAAAAATGGGAATGTGAAGTTCCTTATTTACATATTATGAACCTATCCTGGAAGCTTCACTAACTTAAATGGAAAACTTTGATATATGTGGCATTTTGTATACTGAAAATTGTTAGAAAAAAGGTTTCTCATAAAATGAATTTTTAAGTCATGATTGTTACCTTTAACGATTGTTAGAGATCTCTTTAAGTTGTTATGTGATGACCTAAAATGGTGCAAATGATAAAAATAACATTATATCTATTATTACAAACACTAAGCTACCAAAAATGCCAAAAAAGAAAATTCCATGATTTTCAAAATTTTGGGGGAATTTTCAGTGTAGCCTTGCCTTAACATATTTTCATAACAAAAGTGTCGAATATGCCATCTGAAGTCCTCTTCATTCTGAATGACTTTTGTATACACTCAGTGTCAGAAAATATTACTACAGGGGAAAAAAATATAGACATTGTTAAAACATGCAAATTACCTAATACATTTTGTGGGAGTTAACAATTTCCGAAATATTCCTTAATGTTAATTTAAAGTAGCAGGTATTTATCTACAATATTCCGAAATAGGAAGTGGTTATCCGTTTTTTATCTGATGACGTTTACAGATAAGGATACAAAAAGAAGTTGCTGATCTAATGATTTGGTGGGTAAGGAGGATGATCAAGCAGTTAAAACCGTAATTCTTGGATTTTCCCCATTGCAACTGATAAGGTGTGAGACGGTGCGTTGTCTTGATGAAACAGGATTTCTTTTCTCAGCAAATGTGGCCGTTCTTCCGCAAGTTCTGCCTTCAGCTTCTGAAGTTGTGATGTGTAGTATGCTTCCAAAATGGGTTTTCCTTTTTGAAGATAATTGATTAGAATAACTCCATTGACTATACCAAAAAACAGTCACCATCGCTTTCCCAGACGAAAAAAACCGGTTTTGTTGTTTTTTTTTTTTTTTGAGCCGGTTCTCCCCTTGCAGTCCAATGTTTCCACTGTACTTTTGTTTTGGGCATATAATGGTGTACCCAAGTTTCTCCGACAGGCCCGCCTCGGTAGCGTAGATGGTAGCATTTCTGCCTCACGTTCAAGAGCTCCCGAGTTCGAATCTTGGTCAGGGTGAGTTATCTGGATAAGGTTTTTTCTGGGGTTTTCCCTTATGCTTAAAGACGAATGTCGGGTAGCTCTAAGCTCCATGGACCCTGGACACATTTAGCATCATTTCACCCATTTCATTCACCGTCCGCTATGACTTTATGTTGAAGGAAGTAAAATAACAAAAAAGAAGTTTCATCCACAGTAATTATTCGGCGCCAAAACTCTGACTTATTGCACCAAAACTGCACGAAAAGAGCGTTGGAAATGTTAATTCAAACAAGTCTTTGGTCTAACGTGAGCAAACGCGGCACCCAACGCGCGTACAGCTTTCTCATATATGCCAAAGAAAAGAAATGGAACATTTTAATTAAAAATCCAGAAATTATTCCAGAAGTCCCACGTAAAGCTGCAGCAGCAATTTTTAGATTGCTTACGGAACATGATTATTTGGCAAAAATTTGAACGGAATAGGAATTTATACAAGTCCAAAGTGTCCTCTGTGCAAGATAGAAGAGGAAATGACTGAAGAAGGTCTTTTAGCCTGTGAAGTCCAACCAACCGGATCTACTACACAGAAATATTGGAGAACAAGAGAACTAATGTCTTCATTGCAAAAGCCTAGCATTTGAAAACAACAACTATTCCTGTAAGATGACCGTCTTGTAACTCTAATATCTGTGTAACCTAAACTCACATGAACATCAATTGGACTCATTTGAACACAATTCCATTCATTGTCCGATATGCTTAATGTTGGAGATGTTACCTTAACCTGAAAGATGAAAGAGAGTAACTCTAAGCTCTGTATACCCTAGACTCATTTGATCATCATTTCATTCATTGTCCGATATGCTTAATGTTGGAGATGTTCCCTTAACCTGAAAGATGAAAGTTTGGTAACTCTAAGCTCAATGTTCCTTGGACTCATATGAACATCATTTCATTCAGTGTCCAATATGCTTAACATTGGAGATGGTTCCTTAACCTGGAAGATAAGAGTTTGGTAACTCTAAGCTCTATCTAGCCAGGACTTATTTGAACATTATTTCTTCATTGTCCGATATGGCTTAACGTTGGAGGTGTTCACTTAAGCTGAAAGGTGAAAGTTAGGTAACTCTAAGCTCTATGGAACCTGGACTCACTTAAAAATAATTTCATGCATCGTGCGATATGTGTAAACATTAGAGGTGCTCACTTAAGCTGAAAGATGAAGGTTTGGTAATTCTGAGCTCTATCTACCCTGCACTCATCTGAACATCATTTCTTTCCTCGTCCAATAAGGCTTACCTTTGAGGTGTTCCCTTAAATTGGAAGATGAAAGTTTGGTATCTCTAAGCTCTATGTACCCTGGAATCATTTAAACATCATTCCATTCATCGTCGATTTGACTTAACCTTGGAGGTGTTCTCTTAACCTGAAAGATGAAAGTTTGGTAACTCTAAGCTTTAGGAACCTTGGACTCATTTGACATCATTTCATTCATTCTTGGATACGACTTATCGTTAGAAGTGTTCCCTTACTATGAAAGATGAACATTTGGTAACTCTTAGCTCTATGTACCCTGGATTCATTGGAGCACCATTTCATTCGTCGTCCGATATCACTTAATATTTGGGGTGTTACCCTATCCTAAAAGATCAAAGGTTGGTAACTCCAATCTCTATGAACCCTTTACGCCATTGAACATCATTTCCTTCATTCTTTGATATGACTTGACGTTTGACGTCTTCCCCTATCCTGAAAAATGAAAGTTTGGTAAATCTATGTTCTATGTACCGTAGCCTCATTAGAACATCATTTAATTCATCCCTAGGTATGGTTTAACTATGGAGAAGTTGTCTTAACTTGAAAGATGAGAGTTTGGTAACTCTATACTGTATGTATCCTTCACTCATAGGAACGTCATTTCATTCATTGGTCGATATTACTTAACGTTGGAGGTGTTCCCTTAACCTCAAAGATGAGCGCTTACTATTTGAAGCCCCATATACCCTTGACTCATTTGAACAACATTTCATTCATTGTTTGATTTGCCTTAACGTTTGAGGTCTTTCACCATCCTGAAAGATAAAAGTTTGGTAACTCTACGGTCTATGTGCCCTGGACACATTAGAGCATCAATTCATTCAAACCCCGATATCTCTTAACATAGGATGTTTTGCCTTAACCTGAAAGATAAAAGTTTGGTAACTCTAAGCTATATGAACCCTAAGCTAATTTGAACATCATTTCATTCATTGGTCTTTATGACTTTACGTTGGAGGAGTTCCCTTAACCTGAAATTAGAAGGTTTGGTAACTCTAAGCACTATGTTCCCTGGACTAACTGCAACATCATTTCATTAATTGTTCAATATGATTTAACGTTTTCGTTCCCTTAACCTGAAAGATGAAAGTATGGTAACTCTAAGTACTATATACACTGGGCTCATTAGAACACCATTATTTGATCGATATGGCTCAATGTTGGAGGTTTTATTTAACCTGAAAAATGAAATAATGGTAATTCTAAGCTCTATGTACCCTGGACACAATTGAACACCATTACATCAATTCTTTCATATGACTTAATGTTGGTGATTTTCTCTTAACCAGAAAGATGAAAGTTTGGTAACTCTAAGCCTTATGAATCCTGGACTCATTTGAACATCATTACATTAATTCTTTCATAAGACTTAATGTTGGTGATTTTCTCTTAACCTGAAAGATGAAAGTTGGGTATTTCTAAACTCTATGTACCCTGGACCCATTTGAACATCAATTTCATTCACGTTTCGATATGACTTAACGTTGCAGGTACTCCCTTAATCTGAAATTCGAAAGTCTGGTAACTTTAAGTGCAATGTATCCTGGACTCACTGTAACATCATCTCAATCATCGGCCAATATGGCTTAATGTTGGATATATTGCCTTAACCAGAGAGATGAAAGTTTGGTAACTTTAAGCCCTTTGTACCCTGGACTCATTTGAACATCATTTCATTAATCGTCCGATAGCTTTAACGTTGGAGGTGTTCCTTTAACCTGAAAGATGAAAGTTTGATAACTCTAAGCTCTGTGTACCCTGGACTCATTTGAACATCATTTCATTAATCGTCCGATATGCTTTAACGTTGGAGGTGTTTCTTTAACCTGAATGATGAAAGTTGGTAACTCTAAGCTCTTTGTACCCTGGACACATTTGAACATCATGTCATTCATCGTCTGATATCACTTATCGTTTTAGATGTTCCCTTAATCTGAAAGATCAAACTTTATAAACTCAAGCTCTATGGACACTGGATTCATTTGGACGTCATTTCTGTCATTGTTCGATATGAATAAACGTTTGAGGTGTTCCCTCATCCTAAAACATAAATGTTAGGTAATTCTAAGTTCAATGTAACCTGGACTCATTTGAACAACTGTTCAATCATTGCTCGATATGACTTACGTTGGAAGTGTTCCCTTATACTGAAAGTTGAAAGTTTGGTAGCTCTAAGCTCCGTGTACCCTGGACTCATTTGAAATTTATTTTATTGACCGTCTGATATGGCTCAATGTTGGAGATTTTCCCTTAACCTGAATGATGAAAGTATGGTAACTGTAAGCTCTAGGCAACCTGGACTCATTTGAACAACATTTCATTCATCGTCTGATATGGCTTAACTTTGCAGGTCTTTCCTTATCCTGATAGGTGCAGGTTTGGAAACTGTAAGCTCTATGTACACTCGACTCATTTAAACACCATTTCATTCATTGTTGCATATGACTTAACGTTGGAAGTGTTCCCCTATACTGAAAGATCGGATATTTGTAACTCTAAGGTCAATCTACACCACATTTGAATATCATTTCAGTCATTGTGAGATATGACTTAACGTTGGAAGTCCCAATAACTCAAAGTTGAAGGTTCATAAACTATAAGTTCTCTGTATCCTGAAGCCACTTTAACATCTCTTCAATATTCGTCCAATATGGCTTAACTTTGGAGGTTTTGCCTTAACCTGAGAGATGAAAATTGGGTAACACTATGCTCTATGTACTCTGGACTCAAGAGCGTTATTTCGTACATCGTCCAATATGGTTTAACGTTGGAAGTGTTGCCTTTACCTGAAAGTTGAAAGTTGGGTACCTATATGCTTGATGTACCTGGACTCATTGGAACATCATTTCATTCATCATTAGTTCTGTCTTCAAGTGGGAGTTCTTCCATTATCCATAAAGGTGAAAGTTTGGTAACTCTAAGCTTATGTACACTGTACATATATGAAAAGCATAACATTCATTTTCTGATATGGCTTAACTTTGGAGGCGATCTCTTAACCTGAAATACGAAATTTAGGGATTTTTAAGTTCTACGTACCCTGGACTCAATTAAAACATCATTTCATTCAGTGTGCGATATGGCTTAACATTGGAGGTGTTCCATTAATCTGAAAAGGGAGAGTGTGGTAATTCTAAGCTCTAAGGACCCTGGATTTAATTTGAACATCATTTTATTCATTGTTCGATACGGTTTAATGTTGGAAGTATTCTCTTAACCTGAAAGACGTAAGTTTGTAACTCTAAGCTCCATGTACCCTGGACTCAATTTGAACATTATTTCATTCAACGTCCGATATCAATTAAAGTTGCAGGCGTTCCCGTGGCATGTAAGAACAAAGTTTTGTAACTCTGAGCTCTATGTACCCTGGACTCATTTTAACATCATTGAACATCATTACATTGATTGTTCCATATTACATAATGTGGAGTTCCCTTATGCAGAAAGATGAAAGTTTGTAAACTCTAAGCTTTATGTACCCCGGACATATTAGAACATAATTTTAATCATTGTTCGATATGACTTAACGTTGGTGTTCCTTTAACCTGAAAGATTAAAGGAAGGTAAACCTAAGGTCTATGTACCCTGGATTCATTTGAACACTATTTCGTTCATCGTCCGATATCACTTAACTTTTGAGGTGCTCTCTCATCCTGAAAGGTGAAAGTTTGGCAGCTCTAAGCTCTGTGTATCCTGGACACTCTTGAACATCATTTCATTCGTTCTTCGATATGACGCCAGGTCATTGTTGATTGGAGCAGCGCGGGTAACAAAATCGAAGAGATGGCAGTGCAGTGTGGAAATGGATGCTTGTCAAGATGGTGGGCGGGAACAGACGGATTTGGCAAGAGTTAGCCTTTATTCTTGGCGGTCTCGATTGTTCGAGGAATTTCTGGTGTGTTAGAAATCGATAAATAGGCAGCCTGCCTGAAAAGAGACAGTGAGTCGGTAATTGTACGCGTGCGGGTGAGCAGCAGTGTTGGTTGACCTGTATGTTACATTGTGTATGTGAACAGTGTATTGCTACGGAAATAACGTACAATTTTTTGTGTTTGTAACCTCTACTTTTTATTTCACGAACCCACAAAGTCACAACTGGTGTCACGGAGCGGGATATTACGGCCATGGAATCCGCATTGGAAAAGATTTTGTAGAGGATGAACGAATTAGCTGCTAAGACGGAAGCTGCAAACAAATACTTGGCCACGACAATGACCGCAAGGATGGCCTAACTGAAAACGGAAATGAAGGTGGCGAACGAGGCTCTCGCCGCCAAATTTGAAGAACAGTTGGCCGGCGTAAGGGATGACGTGCCGGAGCTGGGCAAGCGGATAGGCCAAGTGGACGAGCGCGTCGAGGACTTTGCTGACCGCGTAAACAACTTGGAGGGAAAGGCAGACAGCAGCACAAAGTTCCTGAACGCTATGGTGGAGAACGTCGTCGGCAGGAGGTTAAAGGATTTAAATGTCGACGCGCCGGGACGGGACACAACATCTGCGCGCGTCAAACCTCCTAATTACGACGGCGCGAACACCTTCGAAGTCTTCCGCCGCCAATTTGACGCAGTGGCCAAGCATAACAAATGGTCACCAGAGGAGGAGGCCACACAGTTAATAGCCAGCCTCCAGGAACGGGCCGCGGAAGTACTGAACTTGGGGCAGACAGCGGCGGCGCCCAAGGACATCTAGGAAGCCCTGGAGAATCGTTTTGGAAACCACCGCTTAGCCGCAGCGTACCGCAGCCAGCTAAAGGCAAGGTCACAGCAGCCATGGGAGACGCTGCGGGAGTTCACCCTGACAGTTGAACTACTGTCTTGAAGGGCCCTAGTCGACCTCCCACCAGAGTTCGTATCCCGGGAAGCTGAATACACATTCGTTGACGGGGTACGTGGCACGGAGTTTCATCAGTGCCTAATGCTCGGCGATTATAAACCCATCCACGAGGCGCTAACGGCAGCATTAAGAATGGAAGCCCAAGGTAACATCTATCCCGACGTCAATAACGAGGAGTGTAGAGTACGCCGGAGACAGAACTCCAGCCGGGGAACGCCGGCGAAGACCTAGTGGCCTGTGTTGGGGGTGTGGACAGCCGAGAGACTGTCGACACCAGGAAGGGCAGCCGGAAGAACGAGTAGGGCCCGGCCTGGAGAGGGGAACGTCGGCGCCATCACCACCATCCCCTCGAGTGACACTGCGAGCCGTCAGCCGGTGTATGGATGACAGCCTCCTCGCGGATAATTGTGTGAGAGGGAAGCCGTGCTGCGTGCTGGTGGACACCGGGCCGGCCGTGAACATCATCAGACCTGACGTGGCCAAGGGTATGCCAACGAGGAAGCCGAGCCGACCATACCAGCTTGTCATCGCATCGGGTGACAGCTTGCCTATGGAGAAGGAGGCCCTGCTGAAGCAGACCTTGGGACGGAGTGTCATACGTCTGTGGGTGTTCGTCTCGGAGGTGGCTGAGGAGGTGTTTCTGGAACTGGATGCCCTCAGGAGCCACAAAGCGACGGTCGACGTCATCAGGAAGGTCCTGCGGCTCAACAGAAAAGAGGTTATACTTCGTCAACCCGAAGAGCGCCTTGGAATAGGTAGGGTCATCTTGAACGAAGACTTGTTGTGCCCGCGAGGAGCGAGGTGTTGGTGACGGCGCGACTGGAAGGCCAGAGAGCACGTTGGGTTTAGAGGCTACAGTAGTACGACTCACCTCGGGACATCGCAGTGGGAAGAGCCACGGTAACGCAGACGCTATGTACCGAAGACCCTGTGCAGAGGAGTGCGGCCAATGCACAAGAGTGGAAGAGAGCGTGCCGCTGCAGTCCAAGTAATCACGGCAGTGCCTGCGGATGGCTGGGATAGAGCAGGCCTGAGGAGGGAGCAGCTGGCGGACGCAGACTTGGGACCACTCTTGAGGGAACTGGAGCAGGGACAAGACCAACCTGGGAGGATATCGCACCAAGGAGCTCCACCTAAAATTCGTACTGGGCACAATGGCACTCGTTGAATATCTGAGAGGGCGTGCTGTTCCTAGTATGGGAATCACCCGATGGGAAGCCTCAGAGAGCGCAGTTGGAACTTCCCCGGAGTAAGGTACCGGAAGTCTTGGAGGAAGTACACGCCGGTACTTCAGGAGGACACCTGGGAGCGAACCGAACGATTGACAAACAAAGGCAGCGCTACTACTGGCTGAGGCTCCGAGCAGACGCTGAGAGATGGTGCCGTCAGTGTCACGTGTGTGCGGCCAATCGCAGCCCCGAGACTAAGAGCCGGGGCGCATGCAGCAGTACAACGTCTTAGCGCCATTCGAACGGATCGCCATTGACATTGCTGGACCGTTCCCAATATCCGACCGAGGCAACAAGTACCTGATGGTGGTCGTTGACTATTTCACTAAGTGGCCGGAGGTGTATTCCATCCCCAACCATGGCAAGGACCTTACCGGGTGGTGAAGAGGATTAACGACATTGTCTACCGCATCAAGAAGGTGCCCCGAGGAAAAATGTTGGTGGTACACTTGGATCGCCTGGCCCACTACGATGGTGCTTCTCGGGACGACCAGCCTTGAGGGGGGAGCAGTGTCGCCAGGTCATTGTTGATTGGAGGCAGTGCGGGTATCAAGATCGAAGAGACGGCAGTGTAGTGTGGAGATGGATGCTTGCCAAGAAGGTGGGGGGAACAGACGGATTTGGCAAGAGTTCGCCTTTGTTCTAGCCTGTCTCGAACGTTCAAGAAATTTCTGGTGTGTTAGAAATCGATAACAAGGCAGCCTGCCTCAAAAGAGACAGTGAGTCGGCAATTGAACGCGTGCGGGTGAGCAGTAGTGTTGGTTGACATGTATGTTACATTGTGTATGCGAGCAGTGTATTGCTACGGAAATAAAGTGTCATTTTTTGTGTTTATAACCTGGACTTTTTATTTCACGAACCCACAAAGTCACATTAATGTTGGAGGTTGTACCTAATCCTGAAAGATATTCGTCTAATAACTGTAAGCTCCATGAACCCTGTACTTGGACAACATTTCGTACATTATCCGATATGACTTTACATTGCAGGTTTCCTCTTCTCTTTAAGATGAAGGTCTGGTCACTTTAAGCTCTATGTACTCTGTACTAATTTGAACATTATTTCATTCATCGTCCCATTTGACTTAAGGCTGGAGGTTTTCCATTATTCTGAAAGTTCAATGACTGGTAACACTAAGCCCTATGCATCCTTTTCTCATTTGATAATTATTGCCATCATCGTCGGATATGACTTAATGCTGGATGATTTCCTTAATTCTGAAAGATTATTTATTGACGGGTTACTCTAAGCTCTATATACCCTGTACTCATTTGAGCATAATGTCTTTCACCTTCGGATATGACTTATGCTGGGTGCTTTCCCCTATTCTGAAAGATGAACATCTGGTAACTATAAGCTCTATGTGTCCTGGACTCATTTCTACATCATTACATTCATCGTCCGATATGACTTAACGTTGAGAATATTACCTTACCCTGAATGATGAACGTCTGGTAACTCAGCTATATGTACTCTGTTCTCATTTAGACAACATTTCATTCTTCTTCCGTACACTGTAGTACACTGCTCCATGTACACTGTAGTCATTTGAACATTTGTTCGTTCATCGGTTGATATGAGTTATTGGAGGCGGTTCCCCTTCATTTTGAAAATGAATGACTGCTAACTCTGGTCTCTATGCAAATTGTACTCATTCCTTTAACCTGACAGATCAATGACTCGAAACTCTGTGCTCTATGTACCATGTACTCTTTTCAACATTATTTCGTTCATCGTCCGATATGACTTAATGCTGAAGGTTTATATTTCATTATGTAAGATGGATGACTTGTAACTCTAAGCTCTTTGTACCCTGTACTCATTAGAACCCGATTTCTTTCAACGTCCGATATTACTTAACGCTGGAATTTTCCCAAACCCTGAAAGGTTAATGTGTGGTAACTATAAGCTCTATGTAACCTGGACTCATTTCTGCATCATTTCACTCATCTTCCGATATGACTTAACGTTGGAGGTTGTACCTAATCCTGAATAACGAACAAATGGTAACTGTAAGCTCTATGTAACCTGTACTTATTTATACCGCATTTCATTCATCATCCGATATTACTTAATTGTGAACGCTTTCCCCTATACTGAAGGATGAATGTCTGGCAACATTCAGCTCTATGTAGCCTGGATTTATTTACACCACATTTCAGCCTTCGTCCGATATGTTTTTAATATTAGAGGTTTTCGCTTATACTGAAAGATGTATGTCAGGTAGCTTTCAGCTCTATGTATCCTGTACTCATTTAGCTTTATTTCATTCATCGTCCGATATGACTTTATATTGGAGGTTTTCGTTTTTCGTAAAGATGAATGTAAGGTAACACTAACCTCTGTGTACCCTAAACTCATTTGCACATTATTTCCTTCATCGTTCTAAAAGATCAGTGACTAGCGACTTTAAGTTCTATGTACACTGTACTCATTTGAAACATTATTTCATTTATCGACCAATATGACACTAAGCGGGAGGATTTGCTTTGTTCTATTAGAACTATGGCTGGTAACTCCATGCTCTGTGTACCCTGTACTCATTTGAATATTATTTCATGCATTGTTCGATGTGACTTAATGCTGGAGGATGCCCCTCATTCCGAAAGATGAATGACTGGTGACTCTAAGCTCTATGTACTCTGTTCTCATTTGAACATGATTTCTCCCATCGTCCGATATGACCTAATGCTAGAGGTTTTCTTTTATTCTGAAGGATGAATGTCTGGTAAATCTGAGCCCTATGTACCCTGTACTCATTTAAACATGATTTCTTCAATCGTCCGATATGACTTAATGCTAGAGGTTTTCTTTTATTCTGAAAGATGAATGCCTGGTAACTCTAAGCTCTGTGTAGCCTGTACTCATTTGAACATTATTTCCTTCATCGTCCGATGTAACTTGTTCCTTCCCCGCTGGTTGTTTTCCCTTACCCTGAAACATGAACGGATGGTAACTCCTAGCTTTGTGGATCCTGTACTCATTTAGACAGCATTTTATTCATCATCCTATATGACCTAACATTGGAGTTTTCCTCTTATCCTTAAAAATCAATGTCTGGTAACTATAAGATCTATGTACCCTGTACTCATTTGGACATTATTTCATTACGGCCCGATATGACATAATGCTGGAGCTTTCCCTTTATTTTGAAGGATAAATGACTTGTAAAACTATGCTCTATGTACCTTGGGCTCATTTGAACATTATTTCATTCATCGTCCGAAATGACTTTATGCTGGAGATTTTTCCTTCATTTTTCCTTCCATCATCCGATATGATTTAATGATGGTGGTTTACCTCTATTCTGAAAGATCAATGACTCGTAACTCTAAGCTCTATGTACCCTGTAGTCATTTGAACATGATTTCTTGCATCGTCCAATATTACTTAATACTTTAGGTTTTCTCTTATCCAAAATGATGAATGTCTGGTAACTATAAGCTCTATGTATCCTGGACTCATTTCTGCACCATTTCATCCATCGTCCGATATGACTTGACGTTGGGAATATTACTTTATCCTGAAAGATGAACGTCGGTTAACTCTGAGCTATGTGTATCCTGTTCTCATTTAGACAACATTTCATTCATCGTCCGATGTGACTTAACATTGGATGTTTTCGCCTATCTTGAAAGTTGAATGTCTTGTAAATCTAAGCTCTATGTATCCTGTATTCATTTAGACAGCATTTCATTCATCTGCCGGTATAACCTAACATTGGAGGTTTTCCTTTAATCTGAAAGAGGAATGACTGGTATCTCTAAAGCCTATGTACCATGTACTCATTTGAAAATTACTTCATTCATCGTACGATATGATTAAATGCTGGAGCTTTTCCTTAATTCTGAAAGATGAACGTCAGGTAAATCTAAGCTCTATGTACCCTCTACTCATTTAGACAACATTTCATTCATCGTTCGATACGACTTAATGGTGGAGGTTTGACTTTAGTCTGAAATATGAATGACTGGTGACTCTAAGCTCTACGTAGCCTGTACTCATTGAACGTTATTTCATTCGCGTCCGATATGATTTAATATTGGAGGTTTCCTTTATTCTGAGAGATGAATTAAACAAAAGAAACAAAGAGAGAGAGAGAGAGAGAATTATCGCACTGCACAGGAAGAAAAATGGAAGAGATATGGAGTCATTTGATGATAAATTATTTATTTATTATTTTATTAAAAATTATAGTAGTCTTTATGACAAAAAACGTAAATCCAACACAAGGGATATATTTGCACGTAAAATGCGAAGGAACAAAAATGTGAAATTAGGCTTCAGTTTTTTATATTATATATACGGATATTTTTTCCACTGTGCGGTCAGATAGATAATGAAATATTTTGCTTTACTTATACATAGAAAAACCATAATATAATTATTATGATTACTATTTGCATCACCTGTCATTGCAGTTTGGAAAGCACTGTTCCATATGAATATTTGTAAGTGCTAAATAATTCTGAAAGTTTCGAAAAGGGTAGTTTCTTAAATTGTTAATTGTGTAATAGAAATTTAATTGAAAAACATCCCACTGTAATACTTTATAAAATGTTTCACATTATTGGTAAGGTAATTATTATTATATTTTGATGTTGTCGCCACAATGGCATTGTCAGCGGCTAAGCGAATTTGCCGTTCATGATTATCTCGTGAAAATAAACAATTTATTTCAAATACTTTGTTTTGAGAAATTAACTATTTTTAGAAATTCCTTGTTAGTTGTCTGAATTTTTCAATTGTTAATTTTTTCTCTAATTTGAAGTCATTGGTATTTTTAGCTCTTGGCCGTGTAAAGATAAATTTATTTGGAAAATTGTCACACACTAACGCACTTTTTAAATTTTGACTATCCCTTAAAGCCTGCTATATTCTCATATTTCCTTGCACCTTCAAAAAATTTAGCAACAAGTTAATTTTTGCAGTCTTTTTCTTTAAGTTAGGTCCTCCAACGTTATGTCATATGACTTACATGGTTGAAATGATGTTCAAATGAGCTTAGAGTTACCCGACATTCTTGCAAAACGACGGAGAAAGCCTATGAAGACGTTGTCGAGATAAACTCCAGATTCGAACTCGGCACCTCTTGAACCTATGGCAGATATCCATAGCAGTAAAAGTAACATATACTTTAGATAACATATACAAAATCATGAGTATTCTTTCAACTTCTCGCCAAAAATGATTGAATATTGATACATAGATAAATAGGAAATATTTCTAAAATAAAACAAAAGGGAAGTCATAGTCGCTACATGGGTTAGTGCCACTTTATACTCCGTGGCCTAGGGTCGCATTGCGCGCCAAGGTCTCTGCTGCAGAAATTTTTGCGAAGATTGTGCGCGGTGCACACGCACCGTAAGGTGAACCTTGTAGCTTCGGACCTCCCCAGTGAAGTGAGCGTCAACCGCTTGTATATATGTTACACGGTGTGGAGAATGTAACCGCGAGTGTTTCCGATGTTCACGTATTGAATATTAATGCTTATGTGATTCTATACGACTGTTGCACTGTTAAATTACACTAACAATTTAAAAACTTTTGGTAAGCTAATTTTGCGAAATTATATCAACAAGTACAAAATCAAATTTTTCAGGAAAAAATGTGTGTAGGCCGGTCCTTAAAGCACTTACAGAAACAGTAAGTCTCCATTAAGGTAGTTATCTCATGTGTATATAACGACTGCTAGTAGTTTATCGGAATAAATACGAGTCTGTTGGAGGATTTATGCCATGCTGTTATGTTGACATTGCACCTCAGTGGTTAATAGGAACTAGACGAAGACCGGAAGATCCATGGTTCAAATCCCGGCTATTACATTAAATTTTTCAGTCTTCACTCTAGCTATCCAACATTTCGCAATGTGTGTGAACAGCATAACTCAAAGGATTGAAATGTCGATTATATTGCGACCTGCAGCGTCTTCCATAGACGTGATACGAAGGTTATGAAAGAAAATACGCGTCAAAAACGTTTCTTTATATGCAATACTTTTCGAAAAAAAATATATTTTCAAAATTTATCACGTATTTGATTAAATTTCAGCATGTTTAAGGCAAGGCTACACTAAAGATTACAACTTCCGAGTTAAAATTAAAATTAGTTAAAATTACCGAGTTCGAATCTCGGTCAGGGTAAGTTACCTGGATAAGGATTTTCCGGGGTTTTCCCTTATACTTCAAGACGAATGTCGGGTAATTCTAAGCTCCATGGACCTCGGATTCATTTGAGCAGCATTTCACCCATTTCAATCATCGTCTGATATGACTTAACGTTTGAGGACTTAAATCACCAAAACTGCACGAAAAGAGCGTTGGAAATGTTAATTCGAAAACGTCTTTGGTCTAACGTGAGCATACGCGGCACCCAACGCGCCTACAGCTTTTTCATATATGACTTAACGTTTAAGTTTTTCCCTAATCCTGAAAGACAACATGAAAAAATGTTGCAGTTAAAAACAAGAAAATGGGAGAAAATGTTACTAAAACCAACCAAGATGAAAACACGAACAAGTTTCCTTATCAAAGGTATGGAATTACAAACAGATCTGAATATTCCTAATTCTAAAGAAAACATTTTAATCAAAGAAAACCCACTGACTTTTGAACCAATTACTATACAATTAGCATTAGAACAAATAGTTACAAAATCTGAAACTTCTAAACCTGTACTAAAAGCACTAGCATTAGAAACTGTGAACAATAGACACCCACCTGAAGAATTATTACATATCTACACAGATGGATCTAACTTGGACAACAACTCAGGAGCAGGAATTTAGTGTGCACTGTTCCCATGCTATCAACCAGCAGGATACCACACAACAAATTTTGGTGCAGAAGTAACGTCTATTTATATTTCATTCCAACACCTTCTATAAAGAATAGATAAATTCAAAGATGCTGTCATACTTTCTGGCTCTAAAGCAGCATTATGTGCAATAAGTTCATATAAAATGAGGTCAATCCAAATTAAGGAATGTCAAAAAATGATCCAACAACTTCAAAAACTACAGAAAAGAATTATATTACAATGGATACGTGCACATTGTGGAATAGCTGGAAATGAATCAGCTGATTTTCTTGCCCAAAAATGTGCAAATTTAATTCAGAAGAAGAGTAAAAACCTACCTTTTACATCCATAAAAGGATTAATCAAAAGCAAATATAAATACAGACAAAACCAATCTGTATCTAACAGAGCGAAATATAAAGAATGGAACATTTTAATTAAAAATCCAGATATTATTCAGAAATCCCACGTAAAGCTACAGTATCAAATTTTAGATTACTTAAGGAATATGATTATTTCGCCAAAAACTTACGCGTAATAGGAATTTATTCAAATCCAAATTGTCCTCTGTGCAAGATAGAAGAGGAAATGACTGAAGAACATCTTTTAACCTGTGAAGTCCAACCAGCCGGATTAATGCACAGAAATATAGGAGAGCAAGATAGCTAATGGCTCCATTGCCAAAGCCTAGCATTTGAAAACAACAACTGTTCCTAAAAGATGACTGTCTTGCAACTCTAAAATCTGTGTAACCTAAACACATAAGAATATCAATTGGACTAATTTTAACACCATTTCATTAATTGTCCGATATGCTTAATGTTGGAGATGTTACCTTAACCTGAAAGATGAAAGTAGAGTAACTCTAAGCTCTATATACCCTAGATTCATTTGATCATCATTTCATTCATTGTCCAATATGCTTAACATTGCAGATGTTTCCTTAACCTGGAAGATAAAGGTTTGGTAGCTCATATCTCTATCTAGCCTGGCTCATTTGAACGTCATTTCTTCATCGTCCGATTTGGCTTATCGTTGGAGGTGTCCACTTAACCTGAGAGGTGGAAGTTTGGTACCTGTAAGCTCTATAAAAGCTGGACGCATCTGAATACCATTTTATTCATCTTCCGATATGTGTAAACATTGGAGGTGCTTACTTAAGCTGAAAGATGAAAATTTGGTAATTCCAAGCTCTATCTAACCTGGACTCATTTAAACATGATTTCATTCATCGTCCGATAAGGATTACCTTTGGGGGTGTTCCTTTAAACTGGAAGATGAATCTTTGATAACTCTAAGCTCTATGTACCCTGGAATCATTTAAACATCCTTTCATTCAACGTCCTATTTGAATTAACCATGGAGGTGTTCCCTTAAACTCAAAGATGAAAGTTTGGTAACTCTAAGCTCTATGAACCTTGGACTCATTTGACATCATTTCATTCATTCTTCGAAACGACTTATCGTTGGAAGTATTTCCTTACCCTGAAAGATGAACATTTGGTAACTCTTAGCTCTATGTACCCTGGGTTTATTTGAGCACCATTTCATTCGTCGTCCGATATTACTTAATGTTTGAGGTGTTCCCCTATCCTAAAAGATAAGAGGTTGGTAACTCCAATCTCTATGAACCCTTTACGCCATTGAACATCACTTTCTTCATTATTTGATATGACTTAACGTTTGACGTCCTCCCCTATGCTGAAAAATGAAAGTTTGGTAAATCTGAGCTATATGTACCGCAGCCTCATTAGAGCATATTTTCATTCATCGTTACATATGATTTAACGATGGAGGAGCTGCCTTAACCTGAAAGATGAGAATTTGATCACTCTATACTCTATGTACCCTGGACACATTGGAACATCATTTCATTCATTGGTCGATATTATTTAACGTTGGAGGTGTTCCCTTAACCTCAAAGATGAGCGCTTACTAATAGAAGCCCAATATACCCTGGACTCATTTGAACACCATTTTATTCATTGTTCGATTTGGCTTAAAGTTTGAGGTGTTTCCCCATTCTGAAAAGTAAATGTTTGGTAACTCTAAGCTCTGTGTACCCTGGACACATTAGAGCATCATTTCATTCAACATCCAATATCACTTAACTTAGGAGGTTTTCCCTTAACCTGAAAGATAACAGTTTGGTAACTCTAAGCTATATGAACCCTAAGCTCATTTAAACATCATTTCATTCATTGGTCTATATGACTTATAGTTGGCGTTCCCTGAACCTTAAAGATGAAAGTTTGGTAACCCCAGGGTCTGTTAACTCAGATAGGAATCCAGGAGACACATTAAGGTTCGCGAAACACCCGGGGTCTAAAGATACATTTTGGAGCGCTGCATGCGCCGGATTCAATGCCACCAATATAATTATTTTGGCTGCCGTGTTGCATACTAACTAATATATAAAATAACTTCTGCTTAGTTCAAAATTTAATAGTTATTGTATTATTTTACTACTTACGAAGTAATTTGCGCAATATTATTGGCCTATTATCGACCTTATTTGAGCTCAATGTACTATATGAATAAGACACTACATTGGCTAACCTGTAAATATTTGAATTAAAGCTTTAACGACAAGGAGGCCAAGCCAAATTAAGTTCTGAATACAATTTTCATCGATTTGTGAAATTGTAAAAATTTTAAAGAACTACGAGCACGTATGGGCAGCAGGAAGAACGAGAATAGATTTTCACAAAGACCTATTGGTAAGTAAGATTTAGCATGTAGCTAAATACCGACAATTAATATGACATAACCTGAAATGTGCCTTAATACATATTCATGCATAGTTAAATTCTCAATATTAATGTAGCACCTTATAATGGAAAAAGTGTGTTGTTTTACATACAAAAGCATTAGTTTCATTAACCTTGTTACTTTATTACTGCAATAATGGGATTTTCTGTTTTTTGTCTTTCAGGGGCCATCCATCATCTCAGGCTACCAGGAATACGATGGCAAACATCAGAGTGCAGGATTATTGGATATTGTGTATGTTTCTTGTTTTGGAGATGTGCAGTGATCTTCAGGAGCTTTAGTAATGTAGCACAAAGCATTCTTTCCCGCGTATACAGCAATTTAGTGTGGCATATGAAATATTTCTGAAAGTTTGAGTTTCATTTCATATCAGTGGAAAATTTAACAAAAACTTTGAGGAATACTGTGGCCAACAAGGAAAAGTGAAAAGTGAAGTTATTTTAGACAGTTGATTGGGTGTATTAGTTTTTGTGTTTGTACTTGTAGTTTTAAATTTAAAATATATGTAATATATAAGTCCATGTAAGGTAAGTAATATGCAGTTTAAATTACTGAAAAAATAGAAGTTAATTTTCAGATATACCAAAATTAGCATCATCTGTGTTTACATATAATCCAGGTGGCTTAATTTAAAATATTTGGGCGAGATGCTTGATATGAATTTTATAAACTTTTTCTTTAAATTGCAATGATAAGTATTTTGAAGAATTAAGTTCTCCTAACCTTACTCATCAGTGTATATCTACATCATTGATCCAGAATGTCACAGCTTTTAACAGCAATTAAAGGTATGATCTGAGATTCCATGAACCTAATTTGTTCTATATTGTTTAATGTAGTAGTCACTATGCAATATTCTTGTACACACTACACTAAATTATTTACCTGAATAACCATCTTTGAAGAGATCTGATGGGATTAGAATTTATTTGAAAAAGCTTTACAAGTTTTTAGGTGTAATTGTGCATTGCAAGAAACGATTAAAATGTCATTGTGTCATCGTCATTATATGCCACTTTTAATTTTATTTCTAATATTCCAGTTATTCTTAAAACATGCACAATGTCAGCTAGCTAGGACCTAAACATAGTGTGGCTTGATCTCAAATTAGTAAAGCTTCACAATAAATAATAGGTTATAAATCCTCTTCCTTGTTAACACACACACACACACACACACACACACACACACACACACACACACACACACACACACACACACACAAATGGGTTCAGAAAAATAACAAGTTAAAGTGATATTTGCACAACATTTATGTATTTTGTGGTATTTCTGTTCTCAACATGTACTTGCCACCATTTATGAGTAATATTGGTACACAATTTCTGTAATGCTAACCATTTTAAGGGTGATATAGCGTTTCTAGCGTGACCCACAGAAATGTTACATGTCACATGAAACTACACTGTTAAACATCCTCTCATTGTTCTAATTTGGAATGAAATTCTCAATCTTTGGCATGGGAAAAAGATGTTTAACCTAATATATGAGCCATTCATTACATGCAGTGATGCGAAGCCACATAATAATTTTGAAAAGTAGATAAAACTGCACATTATTTTGCTATATATTGCACTTCTTGTTTCTTTGTAGTGAACACAAGGGAATTATGGACTGTCAAAAGAAATAATGGTTAGATGTGTGAGCAAATAAATTACATTACTAAATTATTTTCTATTAACTACTCAAACACACAGTTCCATCACTTTCACTTCTTAACTAAAACTACAAACAGCATTAATAGTTCATAGTGTAATCTTTCATTGAGTTATTTATTTGACACACATTCAGTTGTATGTCATGGACTGAGAGGTTTACACTATGCAGAGGGCTCCATTTGCCATCTTAGTCATAAAGTACATTGCTTAAAGTCTTATCAAGTTAAAGCAAGCCATTTTTCCAAACAATTGCTCTGCACATTAAGCAAATTATATTTCACAGTCAGATAACTACATGAAATAATCTCTTATTGGAAGATACACGGTGCATTAAATTTTATTTTTAAAACTGCACATTTTCTTCTTCAGCATTCATTACTGTGCATATGCATGCCATTGAAGCATTTAAAAATTCAACGCTGTAATATTCCTGTGTTGTGAAGCCAGAGTTAAGCTTAGGACAATTTTAAATGAATGATACAGCTTTAATGTAATTATTATTTTTCATAATTTATTCTGCACTTGTGAATGTTAATTCAACCAAAGTGATTAGAAGTATATAAAATAGAGCCATTTATGAAATTTATGTCACCTGTTGCTAATACTGACTTCTGTACTAATTTGACATTATTAATCTTATATGAATTGATCACAAATTTCATGTTTTTCTCTGAATATATATTAGTATACTTGTGCTGAAAATAATATATGTACTATTGAGCTTTTAAATCACTTATTAAATATAACCATTAACAGAGCTGCTTTGTTGTCATTTTAAAGAAATAGAGCTACTTTTTGTACATAGTTGTTGTTATCATTTCAAATTTATATACATATTTCTTTAGGGTTTTTTTTTCTCACTGTTATTCCAGGGAATTTTTCAACATTCTGTGTACAAAGAAATTGCATTACATATAACGTTATGGTATCCTTACCTGTTATCCTGTATCTACAGAATCATTATTTTAGTGTTAAGTTATCTTTATTTTAAGTATTACACTAAGAGGCTTGAGGGAAAGGGTATACAGATGTCTTGTATAATCTCAACAGCATCTTAATTGATCTCACTCTCTCGTTTTTGAAATTTTAATTGTTTTTAAGGACAAAATTATCAATTTTCATCAGGAATAAAGATATAATGCTTTGTGGAAGTCAATTATTCATATTTAACAGGAAAAGTTCAAGTGGATTCTTCCAATTTTTTTCACAAATTGGACAACTTCTTTCGAAGTCACATTTCGCACACTGATGAATAGTTTATCGCACATTTCCTCAGCGTATTTGACGCGTATTATCCTAATATGAAATAGTTGATATGTGCCGTGAACTATTCATGTATGACGAGAAGTGATTTCGAAAGAAGTTGGATTCCATCAGTCAGTGAAAATGGGAGTCGAAGGGAAGGATAAGTAAATGCACCATAGCTCGGTCGCACCATTACCGGCCTCACCGGCCGTAGTTTCCAACGTCGCCGGGGTCTAAAGATTTAGGAAAGGGCGCCCTATGCGTCATCAGTTTTTAAAACGGAGTTGAGCATCTGGTATTAATCTGTGGGTAACCCTAAGCCTTAGGTACCCTGTACTCATTTGAACATCATTTCATTAATGGTCCAATATGGCTCAATGTTGGAAGTATTCCTTTATCCTGAAAGGTGCATGCTAACTCTAAGCTCTGTGTACCATGTACGCATTTCAATATTATTTCACTCATCGTCCGATATGACTTTATGCTGGAGGTCTTTCCTTCCATCTGAAAAGTGGAAGACTAATAGCTCTAAGCTCTATGTACCCTATACTCATTTGAGCATGATTTCTTTCAACGTCCGATATTACTTAATGCTGATGGTTTTTCCATATCCCGAAAGATGAATATCTGGTAAATATAAGCTCTATGTAACTTGGACTCATTTCTGCATCACTTCATTCATCGTCCGATATGACTTAACATTGGAGGTTGTACCTAATCCTGAGTGATGATCGTTCTGTAACTGTAAGCTCCATGTACCTTGTACTCAGAAAACATTTCGTACATCATTTGATATGACTTAACATTGGAGGTTTCCTCTTCTCCCTTAAGATGAATGTCTGGTCACTTTAAGCTATATGTACCCTGTACTAATTTGAACACTATTTCAATAATCGTACCATTTGACTTAAAGCTGGAGGTTTTCCATTATCCTGAAAGTTCAATGACTGGTAACACTAAGCCCTATGTATCCTGTATTCATTTGACCGTTATTATTATCATCGTCGGATATGACTTAATGCTGGTGGTTGTCCTTTATTCTGAAAGATCTATGATGGGTTACTCTAAGCTCTATAAACCATATACTCATTTAAGCATAATATCTTTCATCGTTGGATATGACTAAATGCTGGAAGTTTTACCTTATCCTGAAAGACGAATGTCTGCTAACCATAAGCTCTATGAAACCTGGACTCAGTTCTGCATCATTTCATTCATCGTCCGATATGACTTAACGTCGAGGATATTACCTTATCCTGAAAGAAGGTCGTCTGGTAACTCTGAGCTCTATGTACCCTGTACTCATTTAGACAACATTTCATTCTTCTTCCCATATGACTTAGCCATTGAGATTTTCGCACTATGTACACTGTAGTCATTTGAACATTATCTCATTCATAGTCCGATATGATTTAATGCTGGAGATTTCCCTTTAACATAACAGATTAATGACTAGTAACACTCTGCTCTATGTGCCATGTACTCCTATCAACATTATTTGGTTCATCGTCCTATATGACTTAATGCTGGAGGTTTATCCTTCATTGTGTAAGTTGGATGACTTGTAACTCTAAGCTCTTTGTACCCTGACCTCATTTGAACATTATTGCTTTCATCGTCCGTTATTATTTAACGCTGGAAGTTTTCACAATTCCAGAAAGATTAATGTCTGGTAAGCATAAGCTCTATGTAACCTGGACTCATTTCTGCATCATTTCACTCATCTTCCGATATAACTTAACGTTGGAGGTTGCACGTAATCCTGAATAAAGAACGACTGGTAACTAACAGCTTTATGTAACCTGTACTTATTTATATCACATTTCATTCATCATCCGAAATGACTTAATTCTGAACGTTTTCTCCTATGCTGTAGGATGAATGTATGGTAACGGTGAGCTCTATGTAGCCTGGACTTATTTAGACAACATTTCACCCGTCGTCCGAAGTGTTTTTAACACTGGAGTTTTTAGCTTATATTGAAAGATGAATGTCAGGTAGCTTTCAGCTCTATGTACCCTGTACTCATTTTAACATTATTTCATTCATCGTTCGATATGACTTATTGCTGGAGGAATTCCTTTATTCTGAAAGATTAATGACTGGTAACCGTATGCACAATGCACCCTGTGCTCATTTGAACATAATTCTTTCATCGTCATAAATGTCCTAATCTTGGAGGTTTTCCCTTATCCTGAAGGATGAATGTCTGGTAACTATTACCTCTATGTAACCTGGACTCATTTCGGCATCATTTCATTCATCGTCCGATATGACTTAACGTTGCGAATATTATCTAATTCTGAAGCTGAACGTTTGGTAACTCTCAGCTATATGTATCCTGTTCTCATTTAGACAACATTTCATTCATCGTCCAGTATGAGTTAACATTGCAGGTTTTCGCCTATCCCAAAAGATGACGTCTGGTACATCTAAGCCCTATGTGCCCTGTACTTATTTAGACTTTTCATTCATCGTCAGATGTAACCTAACATTGGAGGTTCTCCTTAATTCTGAAAGAACATTGAATGGTAACCCTATGCTCTATGTACCGTGTACTCATTAGAACATTATTTCATTCATCGACCGATATGACTTAATGCTGGAGGGTGTCCCTCATTCCGAAAGGTGAATGACTGCTGAATCTAAGCTGTATGGACCCTGCTCTCATTTGTACATGATTTCATTCTTTGACCGTTATGACTGAATGCTGGAGGTTTTCCCTTACCGGAAAGATGAATGTCTGGTAAATATAAGCTCTATGTAACCTGGACTCATTTCCGCATCATTTCGTTTATCGTCCGATGTGCCTAACAGTGGAGGTTTTCCTTTATTTTGGAAAGGAATCACTGGTATCTCTAAGCTCTACGAATCCTGTACTCATTTGACCATCATTTGATTCATTGCTCGATATGATTTACTGTAGGAGGTTTTGCTTTACCATTAAAAATAAATGACTGGTAACTATAAGCTCTATGTATCCTGTACTCATATGAATATTACTTCATTTATTGTCCAATAAGGCTTAACGTTGGGTGTTTTACCATATCCTGGAATATGGACGTCTGGTAATTCTAAGCTCTAAGCACCCTTATTATTTTAGTTAACAGATGGAAATTGATCATTTTTCTATACTCGACCTTATCCAAGTACCCTGTACTCATTTAGACAACGATTCATTGTTCGTCCGATATGACTTAACACTGGAGGTTTTCGTTTTCCGGAAAAATGAATGCGATGTTACACTAAACTCTATGTACCCTGTACTCATTGGCACAATATTACAATTATCGTCCGGTATGGTCTAATCCTGGAGGTTTCACTTCGTTCTGAAAGATCAGTTACTGGTGACTTTAAGTTCTATGTAACCTGTACTCATTTGAACACTATTTCATTTATTGTCCAATATGACTTAATGCTGGAGGATTTCCTTAATTCTGAAAGATGAAAGACTTGTAACACTAAGCTCTTTGTACCCTGTACTCAGTCGAACCAGATTTCTTTCGTTGTCCGATATTACTTAACGCTGGAGGGTTTCCTAGTTCCTAAAAGATTAATGTCTAGTAACTATAAGCTCTATGTAACCTGGACTCATTTATGCATCATTTCATTTATATTCCGATGTGACTTAACATTGGAGGTTTTTGCCTATCCTGAAAGATGAACATCTTGAAAATCGAAGCTCTATGTACCCTGTACTCATTTTGACAACATTTCATTCACCGGCCGATATAGCCTTACATTGGAGGTGTTCCTTTAATCTGAAAGAGGAAATGACTGGTGTCTCTAAGGTCTATGTACCATCTACTCATTTGAACATTATTTCATTCATCATCAGATATGACTTAATGCCGGAGGATTTCCTTAATTCTGAAAGAGGAAAGACTTGTAACTCTAAGCTCTTTGTACCCTGTACTCAGTCGAACCTGATTTCTTTCGTTGTCCGATATTACTTAACGCTGGAGGGTTTCCCAGTTCCTGAAAGACTAATGTCTAGTAACTATAAGCTCTATATAACCTGGACTTATTTATGCATCATTTCATTCATCTTCCGATGTGACATAACGTTGGAGGTTGTGCCTATTCCTGAAAAATGAACGACTGGTAAGTGTAAGCTTTATGTACCCTGTTTTTATTTATAGCACCTTACATTCATAATTCGATATGACTTAACATTGGAGGTTTGCTCTTATACTTAAACATGAATATCTGGTTACGTGAAGATACATGCACCCTGTACTCATTTGAACATTATTTCGTTCATCGCCCGATAATACTTAATTCTGGACGTTTTCCCCTATCCTTAAAGATGAATGTCTGGTCATTCTAAGCTCCATATACCCTGTACTCATTTGAACATCATTTGATTCATCGCCCGATATGATTTACTGCCGGAGCTTTGGCTCTACTATTAAGAATAAATGACTGGTAACTATAAGCTCTATGTACCCTGTACTCATTTGAATATTACTTCACTTATTGTCCGATACGGCTTAACGTGGGGGGTTTGACCTTATCCTGGAATATAGACCTCTGGTAATTCTAAGCTCTAAGTACCCTATTTATTTTAGTTAATTGATGGAAATTGATCATTTCTCCACATTTGACTCTATCCATCTAAGTACCCTGTACTCATTTAGACAACGATTCATTGTTTGTCCGATATGACTTAACAATGGAGGTTCTCGTTTTCCTGAAAAATAAATGTAAGGTAACACTAACCTCTGTGTATCCTGTACTCATTTACACAATATTTCAAACATCATCCGATATGACTCATCACTGGAGGTTTTCGTTTTCCAGAAAAATGAATGCGACGTTACACTAAACTCTGTGTACCCTGTACTCATATGCACAATATTTCAGACATCGTCCTAAATGACTTAATCCTGGAGGTTTTACTTCGTTCTGAAAGATCAGTTACTGGTGACTTTAAGTTCTATATAACCTGTAATCATTTGAATACTATTTCATTTATCGTCCAATATGACTTAATGCAGGAGGATTTCCTTAATTCTGAAAGATGAAAGACTTGTATCTCTAAGCTCTTTGTGCCCTGTACTCAGTCGAACCTGATTTCTTTCGTTGTCCGATATTACTTAACGCTGCAGAGTTTCCAAGTTCCTGAAAGTTTAATGTTTGGTAACTATAACCTCTAGGCACCCTGTACTCATTTAGGCAACATTTCATTCATCATCCAATATGACTTAACGTTGGAGTTTTCCTCTTATCCTTATAGTTGAATGAATGGTCACTTTAAGCTCTATGGACCATATACTCATTTGAATATTATTTCGTTCATCGTTAGATATGGCTTAATGCTGGAGGTATATCCTTCATTCTGAAAGAAGAAAGACTTGTAACCCTAAGCTCTTTGAACCCTGTACTCGGTCGTACCTGATTTATTTCACATTCCGATATTACTTATCGCTGGATGGTTTCCCAATTCCTGAAGGATTAATGTATAGTAACTATAAGCTTTATGTAACCTGGACTCATTTCTGCACCATTTCATTCATCTTCCAAAATGAATTAACGTTGGAGGCTGTACGTAATCCTGAAAAATGAACAACTCTTAACTGTAAGCTCTATGTACCTGTACTAATTTATAGCACATTTCGTTCATCATCCGTTATGACTTAACATTGGAGGTTTTCTCTTATACTTATAGATGGATATCTGGTTACTTTAAGCTCTATGTACCATGTACTCTTTTGAAAAAATATTACATTCATTGTCTGATATGACTTAATGCTGGAGGTTTTCCTTTATCGTGAAATATGAATGACTGGAAACTCTAACCTCTTTGTACCCAGTACTCATTTGAACATTATTTCCTTCATCGTCCGATATGACTGGTATCTTCCCTGCAGGGGTTCTCCTTTACCCTGAATAGTGAACGGCTGGTAACACTTAGCCCTATGTACCCTGTTTTCATTTTGATAACATTTTATTCATTGTCCGATATGACTTAACATTGCAGGTTTCTGCTTAACCTGAAAGGTGAATGGTAACTATCAGCCCTATGTAACTTGGACTGATTTGAACATTATTTTATTCGTCGTCCGATATGACTTAACGTTGGGGTCTTTACCTTATTCTGAATGACGAACGGCTGTCAAATCTAAGCTCTAAGAAACCTGTACTCATTTAGAAGGAATTTTATTCATCGTCCGAAATGACCTTAACTTTGGAGGTTTTACCTTAATCTGAAAGATGAACGTCTGGTAACTTTAGGCTCTATGTACGCTGTACTCATTTAGACAACATTTCATTCATCGTCCGATATGACTGAAAACTGAAGGTTTTCTGTAATCCTTAAATATGAATGTTTGGTCACTTTAAGCTCTATGTACCCTGTATTCATTTTAACATTACCTAATTCATCGCCCGATAACATTTATTGCTTATGGTTCTGCTTTATTATTAAAGATAAATGATTGGTAACTCTAAGCTCTATGTACCCTGCACTTATTTAAATATTACTTCATTCATTGTCCGATACGGCGGAACAAAGGGGGTTATACATTTTCCGGAAATATGAACTTCCGTTAATTCTAAACTCTTGGTAGCCTGTACTCATTTAGACAACAATTCATTCTTCATCCGATATGGCTTAGCATTGGAGGTTTGCTCTTTTACTTAAAGATGATTATCTGGTTACTTTAAGCTCTATGTGCCCTGTAATTCATTGTAAATTCTTTCAAGCATCGTCCGGTATGACTTAATTTAGAGGTTTTCTTTTATCCAGAATGATAAAAAATCTGGTCATTCTAAGCTCTATGTACCACGCACTCATTTGAACATTATTTCATTCATCGTCCGATATGCTGGACGTTTTCCCTTATGGTGACAGATCAAAGTCAGGAAACTTTAAGCCCTATGTAACCTGGACTCATTTCTGCATCATTTCATTCATCGTCCGATATGACTTTCTCCTACAGGGTTTCCTTTATCCTGAAAGATAGCTTCATGTGCACAGTACTCAATTGAACATTATTTCATTAAACGCCCGATATTTCTTAATTCTGGACGTTTTCACCTATTCTGAAAGATGGTTGTCTGGTCATTCTAAGCTCTATGTACCCTGTACTAATTTGAACATTATTTCGTTCATCGCCCGATATTACTTAATTCTGGACGTTTTCTCCTATCCTGAAAATGAATGTCTAGTAACTATAAGCTCTATGTAACCTGTACTCATTTCAACATTATTTATTTCATCGCCATATATTACTTAAGTCTGGACGCGTTCCCCTATCCTGAAAGATGAATGTCTCGTCATTCTAAGCTCTATGTACCCTGTACTCATTTAAACATTATTTCTTTCACGGCCCGATATTACTTAATTCTGGACGTTTTCCCTTATTCTGAAAGTTGAATGTTCTGGTCATTCTAAGCTCTATGAACCCTGTACTCATTTGAACGTTATTTCTTTCACGGCCCGATATTACATAATTCTGGACGTTTTCCCTTATTCTGAAAGTTGAATGTCTGGTCATTCTAAGCTCTATGAACCCTGTACTCATTTGAACGTTATTTCTTTCACGGCCCGATATTACTTAATTCTGGACGTTTTCCCTTATTCTGAAAGTTGAATGTTCTGGTCATTCTAAGCTCTATGAACCCTGTACTCATTTGAACGTTATTTCTTTCACGGCCCGATATTACATAATTCTGGACGTTTTCCCTTATTCTGAAAGTTGAATGTCTGGTCATTCTAAGCTCTATGAACCCTGTACTCATTTGAACGTTATTTCTTTCACGGCCCGATATTACATAATTCTGGACGTTTTCCCTTATTCTGAAAGTTGAATGTCTGGTCATTCTAAGCTTTATATACCCTGTACTCATTTGAACATTATTTCTTTTATCGCCCGACATTACTTAATTCTGGACGTTTTCCCCTATTCTGAAAGATGAATGTCTGGTCATTCTAAGCTCTATGTACCTTGTACTCATTGAACATTATTTCTTTTATCGCCCGACATTGCTTAATCCTAGACGTTTTCCCCTATTCAGAAAGTTGAATGTCTTGTCATTCTAAGCCCTATGTACCCTGTACTAATTGAACATTATGTCTTTTATCACCCGAAATTACTTAATTCTGGACGTTTCCCCCTATCCTGAAAGATGTATGTCTGGGCATTCTAAGCTCTATGTACCCTGTACTAATTGAACATTATGTCTTTTATCACCCGAAATTACTTAATTCTGGACGTTTCCCCCTATCCTGAAAGATGTATGTCTGGGCATTCTAAGCTCTATGTACCCTGTACTCATTTGAACATTATTTCTTTCACGGCCCGATATTACTTAATTCTGGACGTTTTCCCTTATTCTGAAAGTTGAATGTTCTGGTCATTCTAAGCTCTATGAACCCTGTACTCATTTGAACGTTATTTCTTTCACGGCCCGATATTACATAATTCTGGACGTTTTCCCTTATTCTGAAAGTTGAATGTCTGGTCATTCTAAGCTCTATGAACCCTGTACTCATTTGAACGTTATTTCTTTCACGGCCCGATATTACTTAATTCTGGACGTTTTCCCTTATTCTGAAAGTTGAATGTTCTGGTCATTCTAAGCTCTATGAACCCTGTACTCATTTGAACGTTATTTCTTTCACGGCCCGATATTACATAATTCTGGACGTTTTCCCTTATTCTGAAAGTTGAATGTCTGGTCATTCTAAGCTCTATGAACCCTGTACTCATTTGAACGTTATTTCTTTCACGGCCCGATATTACATAATTCTGGACGTTTTCCCTTATTCTGAAAGTTAAATGTCTGGTCATTCTAAGCTTTATATACCCTGTACTCATTTGAACATTATTTCGTTCATCGCCCGATATTACTTAATTCTGGACGTTTTCTCCTATCCTGAAAATGAATGTCTAGTAACTATAAGCTCTATGTAACCTGTACTCATTTCAACATTATTTATTTCATCGCCATATATTACTTAAGTCTGGACGCGTTCCCCTATCCTGAAAGATGAATGTCTCGTCATTCTAAGCTCTATGTACCCTGTACTCATTTGAACATTATTTCTTTCACGGCCCGATATTACTTAATTCTGGACGTTTTCCCTTATTCTGAAAGTTGAATGTTCTGGTCATTCTAAGCTCTATGAACCCTGTACTCATTTGAACGTTATTTCTTTCACGGCCCGATATTACATAATTCTGGACGTTTTCCCTTATTCTGAAAGTTGAATGTTCTGGTCATTCTAAGCTCTATGAACCCTGTACTCATTTGAACGTTATTTCTTTCACGGCCCGATATTACATAATTCTGGACGTTTTCCCTTATTCTGAAAGTTGAATGTCTGGTCATTCTAAGCTCTATGAACCCTGTACTCATTTGAACGTTATTTCTTTCACGGCCCGATATTACTTAATTCTGGACGTTTTCCCCTATTCTGAAAGTTGAATGTTCTGGTCATTCTAAGCTCTATGAACCCTGTACTCATTTGAACGTTATTTCTTTCACGGCCCGATATTACATAATTCTGGACGTTTTCCCTTATTCTGAAAGTTGAATGTCTGGTCATTCTAAGCTCTATGAACCCTGTACTCATTTGAACGTTATTTCTTTCACGGCCCGATATTACATAATTCTGGACGTTTTCCCTTATTCTGAAAGTTGAATGTCTGGTCATTCTAAGCTTTATATACCCTGTACTCATTTGAACATTATTTCTTTTATCGCCCGACATTACTTAATTCTGGACGTTTTCCCCTATTCTGAAAGATGAATGTCTGGTCATTCTAAGCTCTATGTACCTTGTACTCATTGAACATTATTTCTTTTATCGCCCGACATTGCTTAATCCTAGACGTTTTCCCCTATTCAGAAAGTTGAATGTCTTGTCATTCTAAGCCCTATGTACCCTGTACTAATTGAACATTATGTCTTTTATCACCCGAAATTACTTAATTCTGGACGTTTCCCCCTATCCTGAAAGATGTATGTCTGGGCATTCTAAGCTCTATGTACCCTGTACTAATTGAACATTATGTCTTTTATCACCCGAAATTACTTAATTCTGGACGTTTCCCCCTATCCTGAAAGATGTATGTCTGGGCATTCTAAGCTCTATGTACCCTGTACTAATTGAACATTATGTCTTTTATCACCCGAAATTACTTAATTCTGGACGTTTCCCCCTATCCTGAAAGATGTATGTCTGGGCATTCTAAGCTCTATGTACCCTGTACTAATTGAACATTATGTCTTTTATCACCCGAAATTACTTAATTCTGGACGTTTCCCCCTATCCTGAAAGATGTATGTCTGGGCATTCTAAGCTCTATGTACCCTGTACTCATTTGAACATTATTTCTTTCATCACCCGATATTAATTAGTTCTGGACGTTTTCCCATATCCTGAAAGATGTATGTCTGGTCATTCTAAGCTCTATGTACCCTGTACTCATTTGAACATTATTTCTTTCATCGCCCGATATTAATTAATTCTGGACGTTTTCCCCTATCCTGAAAGATGAGTGTCTGGTAACCATAAGCTCCATGTACCCTGTACTCATTGAACATTATTACTTTTAGCGCCCGATGTTACTTAAATCTGGACGTTTTCCCCTATTCTGAAAGATGAGTGTCTGGTCATTCTAAGCTCTATGTACCCTGTACTCATTAGAACATTATTTCATTCATCGCCCAAAATTATTTAATTCTGGACTTTTTCGCCGGTCCAGAAGTTCGAGGATCCTGCCTCCACTACCTTGTTTTCGCCGCTTTTAAGCAACCGTGGCTTTACTGCTTTGTTTCCTGTTGTTTTACAGGTATACATAATACACAAAAACACTTAGGATTAATGCGGGACTCTAACCCGTGACTGTCTATACGGCAGAACGCCAGATATAAACTCTAGCGACCGCGGCTCGTGTTACTTAAAAACTCTGCGTACTAATGGGAAGTAATGCTACTCGTATCCTGGTAAGTGTACAGTAACAGTATGACTCACTTTTGAGAAAACAGTTGAAAGGAATTATAACCTCATTACCTCTGCACACATAAGAGCCGTGAACCGCTACCGCATGCGCTACAGATGTGGGTAGGGAGACTCTTGGTTATCGTCATTATTGCTTTCAAGTATTTAGGTTCAGCATCTAGCGGAGATACGAAATAAACAATTTTCATAGCTTCGATTTTGTTAAATTGGGGCTAGCGATTTTGATTAAAATACCAGAGGTTTAAGATATATTTATGACATATGAAATGGTTGTCTGGAATGTTAGAAACCGTCTATATCATAGATGATCTAAAATTAGATGCTGCATCGCAAGTGATAGAGACGACTTTGTGCACAAAAAACGAAGGTTACCTTAAACCACAAAACTTAGGCGAAATATATTTCGTGCTCCAGGATGCATTTTTGGAATGGTACACTATACTTGTTTTGATTTTACAATACTTATATTTTTTCTTGCTCAGCATTTTCTGGGGATGTGCCAAGATTTTTCGAAACCTTTTTCAGTAATAGCGCTTGCGATTTTGTTTGAAATACCATTAGATTTATAATTTAATGACATATGAAATATTTCATTATCATCATTATCGGATAGAGGTACAAAAAGTGACTTATCGTTGGAGTTGGCCCTAAATATATATTTTACCTAAGCTAAAATCGGCAATAGATATCCATTTTCGAATTTTTCCATTCTCACTCACAATTACTGGTTTCTTCGACATTTGTATATATACAACAACCTGCGCGCCATCTGTAACCTCCTACGTGCACTTGGTGTTTCATCAGATTTCCACTGTGCGTTGTTGCGGTCGCAGTCACTTAGTAAACCCGCGAAAATTTAAATTGCATATATGAGAATCACCAGAACCTAGATTATAAATAAAATTCAAAGCTGGAGATTCGGTTAAGTATCAAACTGGTATATAAGTTGAGCTTCTTCAAGGATGACACCTGAATATTTTGAAGAATAAGTCACAAGAGCAAACTACACTTTACTTAAAGAACTTTCGAAAATCTAAATTTTTTCAAATATAGAACCAATGATTAATTAAGGTGCTAAATGTTCATAAGATCTTTTTTATTAGAAATGAAATACATAAGCTCTATCTGTAGTGAATGCTATCAGAGGTCCTTTTCATTCTGAAATATTTCACATAACTAAAGTATTAAAGGTTGAAATAATATGCTACCCATATAGATCTTGTTAGAAGATCTAACAGTAGTGTCATTAATCCTCTTAGTGTTTTCCTAGCCAATCCTTGAGCTCAAAAATATAAATGTGATTGCCTCGCAAAAGAACTTTCATCCAAAATCGGAACGACCTGCAAAGCACTACACGTCATCTGTTTGTTGATGGATGGAAAAATGGTTAGACCAGCAGTAAACCTTTCTCACTTGGGGCACTCACCTTGCGCCGCTGTCCTGAACCATAAATGTATACAGCAGCTCAATAACCTGCTCGGGGAATCATTTGTAAACACCTGAGCACTCTCGTACTATTGCCGGTTTTATATCACAACAAAGTGTACTTCCAGCTTAATGAGAAAATTAATAAATGAATAAAATCAGTAGAAGCTTAACTTATTTCACTTATATATGCTTTGGTAAACTTTCCTTTTAAGACACAATAATAATTGTCGGACTGTAAGGATTTCGTATGCAATACAGCTTACTACCGCCTACACTTAGGATCTGTTTACATCAAGTTCAATAACTTCAAGAATGATTAGAGAAAGTGGTGAAAAACATTTCATAGTAGCAATAAAGTTAAAGAAACATTCCCCGCAAATTTTCACCTCGTCAAAATTAACTCCAATTATCTTAAGTCATGTCATATATGGACAGAATAGTTTATACGATGCAAAATGAACATTATAAATTTTCTAGAAATGCCGCCTGAATTCCATTTCATTGTTGATGCTGCCGTGTAGGTGTAACACCATTGGTTTATTCCCGCCTGATCCAAAATACCGCAAAGAACCCTCAGAAGCCAGCCTCTGGTCTATGTGCCACTGTATATCAATGTGGCGTTTGATTTTAAGTACATATTTCTCATTACGCAAATATAAATATTTGTAACAAAGAAACTTCACTTATCTAAAGAAAATGATCTCAAATATTACATTTACAAGATATAGCTATAAATTTTACATTGAAAGCTGAAATTGATGGGTTTCTTTCTTCTCTGGATTTAAAGATAGTAAGAAATAATAATAAATTGGATCTTGGTATTCATAGGAAGTCTACTAATATAGCCAACTACATAAAAATAAATTTTAACCTTTCTTAATATAAATTTGCTGTTTTAATTTTTTGAATTATAGATTAATAAATATATCCCTGAATAAAGAGATCCGATATGCCTTAACGTTGGATGTTTCGATTATCCTGAAAAATGAATGTCTGGTAGCTCTAAGCTCAATGCATCCGGTACTTATTGGAAAATTACATCGTTCGTCGTCCTAAATGACTTAACGTTGATGTTTTATTTCGATCAGGGTGAGTTACCTGGATAAGGTTTTTTTCTGGTTTTTTCCCTTATTCTTCAAGACGAATGTCGGGTAACTCTAAGCTCCATGGACCCTGGACTCATTTGAGCACCAGCTCACCTAATTCATTTACCGTCCGATACAACTTAACGTTGGGGCGGACGTAAATTACAAAAAAAAATCCCTTAAATTCTGAAGTTATGGAAAGCACTATTAATAGGTAAGATAAATTATTACAGCTATAGCAATTTCCAGCTACGCGTCATCTCTACTTCCTGCTTACTGAGACTTACATCCCGTGTCTCTGAGTTCGCAGAAAACACGCGGGAAATTTGAAGTGCAGGTTTTTACACAGTTTTCTCTTTGAGCTACATTTCTGGTTTAAAATAAAACTTTCTTTAGACGTCGTGCATAGTGGGTAGAGGAGTGCTTGCGTTCTATAAGGAAATTCATTGTACAGATTGTGCCTCAGATACATATTTTGAGATCACTTGAATCCAAAAAGCAAAAACAAAATGTTATATTCCCTAAAACCCAAACCTGGATAGTCGGTTAAATAACAAATCAGTATATAAATTCAGCTACTTTAAGGATAACCAGCGAACGCCCTCTGTCTCCTCTCGCCTCATCCTTCTTCCCGGGATACACCAATAGGGGAATAGGTGCATTAGAACAAGATTGGTAGCAAAACCCAAGCCCTCTCAGATGTGAGCTGTCTGGATTATGTTGGAATCGAGCACAGTATCAAACCGCAGCCTTGATGACACCTCATTTTGAGAGGCACCATTGTAGTTACCTGTACAAGGGTTATTCCAGGGCTTGTTCCTATTTTGGAAGACGATTATTGGGTAATTCTACACTTATGGACTCTGTGCTCGTTTGAACATAATTTTACTAATCTCATTTATCGTCCAATACGTCTTAATTTTACTGTGCTTAAGGTTTCGAAAAGAGAAGAAGGCTGTTCCAAAGCCAGAAAGTATATTATTACGAACATTTGTTACTTGATTATTTTTGTGAAATATCTGCAATGATTTTATCATAATACCGTACTTTAATATATCTGCACGACAAACAAAATATATATGTTGAATTTCAAAGTTATAGAACATTAGGTCCGCTTCATTCTGAATTGCTATTGCATAATTTACTGTAACTGGTAAATAATTACATATTCGCTAGTAGTAGTAGTAGTAGCAGTAGTAGTAGTAGTAGTAGTAGTAGTAGTAGTAGTAGTAGTAGTAGTAGTGGTATTAGTAGTAGTAGTAGTAGTAGCAGCAGCAGTAGCAGTAATGCCAGCAATATTAAAAGCAAAAGTAGTAATAAAATGGTACTCATATTAGAAGCTGTAATGTTAGCTCTTTTCGTCGTGGAGAAAACTTGCAAACTAGCAGTAGTAGATTTGATGTAGCAGCGGCACAATTATACGTAGTTGGAGCAGCAGAAGTGATTTAACATTTGTAGAAAAGTGAGTTGAGAATGTACTGACAATATAATACATAAACTTTTAGTCATGAGAAGCTACATGTGTTCAAATTATAAGGATTTACCGCTAAATTCTGCCATAATTGTATTATCATGGCTTGCTAACCATAGATGGCTCAAGGGGCAAAATGCTATAGCTAGGAAGATGATTTATAATTCTTTATAAGGTTTTATATCAAACTGTATTTCGACACATTCGATATGTGTTTGATTTAATACTATTTTGTGTCCTGACATATAACATCGCCTATATTGTATACTGAGAGAATATTTAATGTACAAATCATTGTTTATAGGAAACGAAGCACTCTGTAGTTTGTATAAGTGGAGCTACATCCGATCATGTTTCGTATGTCAGCGGTCGCAATAGAAGACAATAATGGAATAAGCGGGTCCCCTTGCAGTACACTCTTTGTCTGTTTGTTTTGATATTTCAATGAAAGCATGCTTTCAGACCCGAATGTATTAAACCAACATCTACCAGAAGTACTTACGTGTGTGTTTGTGTATGTGAACAGCTTATCTCTAAAACAAAAATTTGTAAATACCAAATGTGGTACTTGGATACTGCAGCATCCGAAGACTGAACGACGGTAAGCGATGAATGATGGACAAACTCTTAATATTCAAAACATTTAAAGCTTCTAGAAACAAGTTTTTGTCAATTACATAAGGAAAAATCCAAAAGTCAAACTTATCCAGGTAAATCATCCTGACCGAGATTCGAACGTGGCTCTAACACGCACTACCACCTAGGCAACAGAGGCGGCTGTTGGTTCTGGAGTGAATGAATAACATGCTACTTTTGGACATTTTGTATTTTCGTAAAGATATATTGACCTCCAGTGTGAAACCACTGTTTCATTACAGTATGTCCAGAACGTTCAAGGAAAATGAAAGGCCAAAGCCAAACACATAGTTAACAACAGGTGATAAAAGTTTCTTCTACTGCATTCCCCTGCTGCCATCGTGTCTATAAGGATATCAATACAACATTGATATAACGAATCCCTTTCTGTTGCCACATACAGACACTGAACTTATAAATGAATATCAACCAAAGGATAGAAGCAAGAAGGTGTACTGTTTATTCGGTTATTTCGATATTACGGGGTATATGGTTACCTCTAATCCTCATCATCACCATCATAATCAACTTTATATGCTTTAGGCCATCAAGGCTCCTTCCAGTCTGATAAATTTTAATTTAAAAGTGGTGTTCAACACGTAATAACAATTTTTTGAAGTATGAAAACAGAGATATGACAATGGAATTTATAAGACTTTTAAGTGTATGTTACTGAGCGAGTAGTACAACTTACTTAAGTGAAAATTAACAATAACTAAATCGAAAGAAATGTCATTTACAAAAGGGTTCCCCTCAGGCATAATAACACAATTGCGAATATTTAAGAATTTATATCACATATGCCACACAGTACTCAACTCGCATGGTTATGAAAAGTTTGCCAAATTATTTATAGTAACAATCTTAAAGGTACCAACAAAACAATAAGCGATAAATATGCTAGACATATAGATCTTGTTAAAAGATATAACTGTACAGTCATTAAGCCTGTTAGTTCTTTCCTAGCCAATCCTTGACTTCAAAAATATAAATTTCATTACCTTGCAAAACAACTTTCATCCAAAATCCAAACGACGGACGGTGCATTACACGTCACCTGTTTGTTGATGGAAGGAAAAAAAGAAGGTTAGACTAGCAGTAAACCTTTTACACTTGAGGTACTCATCTTGTCGGCGATGTCGTGAACCATAAATGTATACAGCAGCTCTATACTCAGCTTGCGATATCATTTGTAAACACCTGAGATGTTTCGTAATAATGCCGACACATTCGATTGGACACTTGAAATTCCGGAAGTCAAGCTCTCATTCTGTAGCCAGATCAGAAAATAAGCTAAATGTTACACTTATATATGGTTTGATAGACTTTCCTTCTAAGACACAGTATTGTCGGACTCTATGGAATTTGTATACAATATAGCTACAACCGCTACTACCGCCTACGTTTAGGATATGTTTACTTCAACAGCACGTATGTTGTTCTAAATTTATGGAAAGTACTACTATTAACTTACACAAAATATTAAATCTAAAGAAATTCCACGTTGCGCGTCATCTGTAACACGCTACGTGTACTTCCTGTGTACTGAAACTTCCACCGCGTGTACTTGTGGTAGCAGGAAAAACGCGGGATATTTGAACTGCAGATTTACACAGTTTTCTTCTTTGCGTTTTATTTTGGGGTTAAAATAACACTTTCTCTACACGTCATACATAGTAGGTAGCGGAGTTCTCGCATTATATAAAGAAATTCATTTTACAAATCGTGCCATAAATACCTAATGTGGGATCACTTGAATCCAAAAAAAAGTTATATTCCGTGAAACCCAATTTTTATAGTTAATTACCAAGTCTGTATATAAATTCAGCTACTTTAAAGATGAACAGCGAACACCCTCTGTCTTTTACCGCCTCATCATTCCTCCCGGGATGCCCCACTAGTGGAATAGGTACAGTAGAATAGACTGGTAGTAGAGGCCAGCCGCTCCCAATTGGGAGCTGTTCGAATTGTGTTGGAATCGAGCACAGTACCAAACCGCTATCTTGATGACACCTCATTTGGAGAGGCACGAGCTACACCATAGCAAATGAATATCGCAATAATGGTTATCCTACTTTTTTCTGCAATTTACGTTCCTCCAATGTTAAGTCATATGGGACGATGAATGAAATGGTTGAAATAATGTTCAAATGAGTCCAGGATCCAAGGAGTTTAGAGCTACCTGAAATTCCTCTTTCAGGATAATGGAAAACAACGGAAAAAATTTGACCCAGGTAACTCAACCTGTCCGAGATTCTAACTCGGGACCTCTTGAACGTGTTGTAGAGACGCTGCGATCTACGTCTGCGAGACGGTGTATGCTGACACAGATATAATAGACATAAAAAGGTAATGATAATAGCTGGACTGGTTGCCCTCACACAAATATTCGTAGAATTTTGTAGCAAATCATAACACATTTTCTTGGTCTATTTTGACTGTTATATACAATACATCTCCAAAAACTACTGCTCACATTCAGAATGTGTTTAACAGTAAAACGGAGCACTACTATTATAACTTTTGCAAAGAATTCATAATAACCGAGATATATTGCTATGCACATTGCAATTACAATCTGCACGCCATATGTAACCTCCTATTTGTACTTAGTGTTTCATCAGATTTCCACTGAGTGTCGCTGCGGCCGCAGTCACTTAGTAAACCCGCGAACATTTAAACTGTTGATTTGTACCGGTTTTCTTCATTGCGACTTATTTTAGCGTTAAAATAATACTTTCTATATCACGAACATATATCTTAGATAGAGGATAAATTGTATTCCTTCGAAGATTTGAATCTTCAGATTTAATTACATATATAGGAATCACCTGAATCTGGAATATAAATAAGATTCAAAATTGGAGTTTCTGATAAGTATCAAACTTGTATTACAGGATTACATCTTCAAGGATGACAAGTGAATATTTTCAAGAAAATGCCACAATAGCAAACTACACTTTAGTTCAGAATGTTTCTAAAATCGAAACTTTCTCAGATATAGATATGAGTTTAATTAAAGAGCTAAATTTTCATAATATTTTTATAATAATTGACATACATAAGCTCTATGTGTACTGAATGTTCTCAGAGGTTCTTTTCATTCTGAAATAGTTCACATAACTGTAAAGTATCAGAGGTTGAGATAATATGCTACCCATATAGATCTCGTTAAACGATCTAACTGTAGTGTCATTAAACCTCTTAGTGTTTTCCTAGCCAATCCTTGTGTTCAAAAATATAAATGTGACTACCTCGCAAAAGTACTTTCATCCAAAATCCGAACGACCGCCAATGCACTACACGTCACCTGTTTGTTGATGGAAGGCGAAAAAAAGAGTTAGACTAGCAGTAAACCTTTCTCATTTGGGGCACTGACCTTGCCGCCGCTTCCTGTACTATAAATGCATACCGCAGCTCTATACCCAGCTCGGGATATCATTTGTAAACACCTGAGTTCATTCGTACTAATGCCGGTTTTATATCACGACTAAGTGTACTTCCAGCTTAATGAGAAAATTAATAAATCAATAAAATCAGTAGAAGCTTAACATGTTTCAATTATATATCCTTTGGTAGACTTTCCTTTTTAGACACAATAATTCTTGTCGGACTTTATGGATTTTGTATGCAATATAGTTACAAATCACTACCACCTGCCGCCTATGTTTACATCAACAGCACACATTGTTATTTTAAATTTATGGAAAATACTGTGAATAACTAAGACAAAATATTACATCTATAGCAATTCCACGCTGCTCGCCATCTGTAACGTGCTACGCATACCTCCTGTTTACTGAAACTACCACCGCGTGTAGCTCTAATGTTGAGGCAAACTCGCGTAGAATTTTGTGGCCCGGCGTCTAATGACATCTTACACATACAGGGGAGATGAGACTTCATGAAGTTATCTCACGGGAAAGCTCCAGTATACAGAATAGATAGCTCTAGGACATCTATTATGTACACGTTGAAGCTGTACCAGTTTGGATCCTGCGGCCATGCCCAAGTTCTCGCACGCATAAAGCACTATACGAGGAATCAAACCTGAAAAAGACGCAACTTTATAGTGGTGTCGGCATCCCTGACCGTATCATGGGGTATAACGAAGCCGAGGACTCCTATGCCCGATGTGTCAACTGCTAGATGTGACACCCAAAAGTTAGGCTTTACTCCCATATAGGTGTGAGATTTTGCCAACTCTATCCTTCGACCAGAATAAATAAAGGAGGGCAGATTGGCGGGAAAGCGGCGCTTGGTGAAAAGTATGGCAGGAGCCGGGAGACGAGTTGCAAATTTGCAGTGCAGACGGCAATTAGCGGTCTGTTTATCATGTGTATGGGCATTTAAAATTTATCGAGTTCAAGCTGAAAACTGCTAAACGTGTAGTGATTTAAAAGCGAATTCTTTTGTTTATTTACGTGTGCAGAAGCCATGTGATTGTATGGGTGTGTGTTACGTCATTCTGCTGAGACCAGAACTTTACAAGATCCTTTCTAGGGAATTAAAGAGCCTTTCGAATTTCTGCAACCTGGACTATTAATCTTACGAACCCACATAGTAACAGTATTTTACCGCGGCATCTATCCGGCACTGCAATACGCCGCGAAACCTGGAATCAGACCTGAAAAATGGCTACGAAGGCGAATATATACGAAGTGTTCGACAGGAAAACGAGTGAGACGAGAAACCATACCTAAAATCTCACACCAACAGGAGAGGGTGGTCGACGAGAACAGAATGCGGGATTCCTTAATGTGAATCTCGTGCGTTACTATTGAGCCATGTCGCTCGCAATAGTATAACAAGGAATGGTGTCTTCTTTTCAAAAGTATCAAGTAAATCTGCGTGAATAGTTTAAAGGCAATGGTTTGGACAGAACAGTGTGCTTTACTATTGGAATTCCTTTAATATATTTGTTGTTTTCTTATGTTGGCTCACTCTTTCTCTCTCTGATAGTTTAGGTCTCACTTTAAGAATGTACATTTTCATTTTCTAGCTGCTTAAGCAAATGGGGAGAAACTTATGATGGTGGAAAAAATCTATCGGTAGTCTGAGTAGAAGGGCTACCAAAAGCTGTTCCTCTTGGACTCTGAATTTGAGGAATAATATCGTTCAAGAAATTAAATGTGCCCTTCCTCGGGGCAGTGTTATTCCGGCGTTTCTTTGCTAGATGTTATGGAAATTCAGTTGACCATATTCGTAGATGTATATGCTGTGTTCACTATTTTAACTTGATACCAACCTCAAAGATTTCTGTGGCTATATTAACCCACTATTGTCTAAGTAACACACATTAAGTAGCAATTCTCTTGCATCTGAGCTATTAATTACATGGCGCTGGAAACCAACCAAGAAGGCGGAAAATCATTAGAATTATAAATTTACAAGTACCAATACCTAATTTGTGTATAAGGTACGTTCCATTAACTCATATTTATTTATTATCATATTACAGATGTTTATTATTTCAGCTATGCTATCATGCTGTACCGAAATACTCTCACTGTGTGTAACTAATAAACATTTTAACAAAATACAACATTCATGCAAAGCGAAAGCTCTTGATTTGTATTCGCTTCAGGGTTCTTCCATTCTCACACTCAAGTAATTGTACGTTCAATGTTGCGGCTGTGTACATTCGAGGTACTCATAAGTATTAAATTATAGAACACGCTGTAATTCTAGACAAGTATAGAGAACATAACTACATATCTTTTAAAACTTTACATATTATTGTAGTCCTTCCTGTCCATTATAAAGTATGACAGGTAGCGCCATCTCTGTGGTAAACATGCAGTTAAATTTAACTTTCGTATCTTCTGAGATATTTAGCCCTTCCTTGCGGAAAACCGGTATTAACGAAAATTATCTCGTGTGTAATATATGTTTATAATAGTAAGTTAAGGTGTTACACACACATTACTTTCTCAATTCACTTGTCTCTCTTATTCCACCTATAACATTTGCGCTTATAGAGGTACTTTCAAAGCCCATTATATTGAAGATATAATTTCTACATAGTCTGATTGTTAGAAATATTGTCCAACTTATTCTGTGTTTCAAGCATCACGCTTTTCTATGAAACTATAAGAAAAACCGGAAGGCGGGCCGACGCTTTACAAACATAATGATACTGGAAAATTGAAAATAAGTTCCAGTATATGGCATGCACCAAAATGAAACTGTAGTTCCATATTGATTATATTATTAAATTACTTTAGAGCTATAAATTTCTCAGAAAGGCCTCAGTTTTAGACGGTAGTTTAGGAACACAGGGGACTGTTGCCGCCTGCAAAAGGATAATGTGTGTCATAGCCGAATTTAACAGAGTGTGTGTGTGTCTTTGTGGTGAGGATTAAGAGGATAAGATGTTTCACAAGCAAATTTCAGTACCATAAGCAACACCATCAAGGAGTATGGCACAGGTTGGTAGAACCTGATAATTAAAAGTGCTTGTAAAATAGACACCAACTCACTTTACCAAGGTTATTGATAAATTTATTAATATAACCTCATACAAATTTATGTGATTTTGGGAAATTCCAAAGCTGCTCTTTGAAAAGTAGTCGCTAACAAATAGGAAAGGTAAATTCGTTTCAAGATTATATACATGATTATGGGACAAGAGAAACAACAATTCCTTAGCACAACCATAGTGATATAGCTAGCAATGTCAAAGAAGAAAAAGAAAAAAGCTTCGGAAGTTTATGCTCTTATTGCTGACAACAGGTAAACATTTTCGAGGCAGTTTTCTTTAGGTTTAGTCTTACATTAAAATGTGCTTAAACACCTTTGCTGGTCATCCTTGGAGTTGCTGAACTTATATAGTCCAAATTTGGTATTTACCCAACTTTCCAGATTTGGTTTTTGCTGAATATAACGGTTTTTGGTTTTGGATTCAGGTGATCAGAAAACAGGTATTTGTGGCACAATTTGTGCAATGAATTTCTTTATAGAATGCAAGGACTCATCTACCTACTATGTGCGACGTGTAAAGAGAGTGTTATTTTAAACCAAAAATAAATGTCAAAGAAGAAAACTGTGTACAAACCTGCAGTACAAATTTCCTGCGTGTTTTCCACGACCACAGCGACACGCGGTGGAAGTCTGAGCGAACAGCAAGTACGCGTAGCGTATTACAGGTGCGAGTAGTTTGGAATTGCTCTAGATATAATAGTTTGCCTTATAATTAATAGTATTTTCTATAACTTGAGAATAATAATGAGTGTTTTATGTAAAACATATCCTAATTGTAAGCGTGAGGAAGTTGTGGCTATTTTGCATACAAAATCCATGCAGGCCGACAAGAATTATTGCGTCTGAGGTGTAAAGTCTACAAAAGCATATATCAGAGGAACGAGTTTAGTTTGTACTGTTTTCGTACATTTTTTAATTTTCTCAATACGTTTTAAGTAACCCTTGCTGTGATATAAAACCAACATTAGCTGCGAAATAGCTCAGATTTCCACACGTGATACCCCGATCTGGGTATAGAGCAGCTGTATACATTTAAGGTTCAGGTCAGCGGCGGCAAGATTAGTACCTCAGTGTAAAAGTTTTACCGCTGGTGTGAACTTTTGTTTCTTCCTTCCGTCAACAAACAGGTGACGTGAAATGCATTGGCGGTCGTTCGGATTTTGGATGAATGCTATTTTACGAGATAATCAAATTTAGATTTTTGAGCTCAAGGTTTGGCTAGGAAAGCACTAACAGAATTAATGACACTACGGTTAGATCTTTTAACAAGATATTTGTGTGGCGTATGTTGTCTACCTCTTATAGATTACAGTTATGTGAACTACATCAGAATGAAAAGGACATCTGAGAACAATCACTGCAGATACAACTTAAGTATTTCATTTGTCATAAAAAATTATAAAGAGTTAGCACATTAATTAAAGTCATTAGATCTATTTTTTGAAAAACTAAAATTTTGGAAATTTTTTTTTGTAAAGTGTAGTTTACCATTATGACATTTTCTTGAAAATATTCACATGTCATCCTTTAAGATAATCATCCCACATACAAGTTTGGTACTTAACCGACCTGCGGTTTTGAACCTTATTTATATTCCAGATTCAGGTGATTCCAATATATACAATTAAATCTGGACATTTAAATCTTCGATTGAATGCAATTCTTCCTTTATCTAAGATGCATATTCGTGGTACTGAAACTATTATAATAGCTAAAATAAATCGCAATGAAGAAAACCGGCAAAAATCGGCAGTTCAAATGTCCGCGTGTTTACTAAGTGACTGCGACCACAACGACACACACTGGAAATCTAATGAAACTCTAAGTACACATAGGAAGTTCCAGTTGGGCCGCAGGTTTTAAGAGCAATGTAAATAGTAATGTATATTGTATATTAGGAATAGTTTGCAAGCTTTAGAATAGTAGTGCTGCGTTTTACTACTAAACACGCGGTGAATATGAGCAGTAGTATTTGGAGCTGTATTGTATACAAAAATCAAAGTAGACCAAGAAAACTTATGATTTGATAGAAAAATCTACGAACATTTGTATAAGTGTAACAGATTCTGCCATTATTACTATCTGTTCATTTATATTCAGGTCGATTTGTGAATATTTTATGAATATCTGTGACAAGTTTTAGTAGAGTAAGCATAATTGTGATATTCATTTGCTATGGTGTAACTCGTGCCTCTCCAAATAAGGTGTCATCAAAGAAGTGGTTTGGCACTGTGCTCGAGTCCAACACAATCCGAACAACTCCTATTCGGAAGGGGCTCGTCTCTGCTACCAGGCTTGATCTACTGTACCTATTTACCCAATGGGGCATCCCGGAAGGAAGGATGAGGCGAGAGGAAACTGAGGGCAGCCGACCCAAGTGGCCACGACAGTTCAGACGGCAGAGTCCTCTCATTTTACTTAGATGGAAACCTCCCTCGGTAGGCCAGGACAGCGTACATTCCGCCTAATGTGATTCGGAAGCGGTCCTAGTGACCGATTCAGAGACCAGCAACCGTCCTACCGGAGGAGGAAGTGGTTTACTCAGAGAATATCATCCTGCCATGCAGCGCTAAGACATCCGTCGGCACTTCTATTCTGAAAGAAGAAACAAGGTTGACTATGACTTTCAGTTTCTGAGAGCCAACAGATATATCCTCACGGAAATGTGTAAACTAAAATATTGTATGGTATGTAACATATGTTTGTAAGTAACTTGACATATTTACAGTCACACTGCATTCTCAAATCACTCATTCACTATGCCTTATCTTTCCAAATATACCAAACTTAACACACCGTTTTACAGAAGTAGTTGCGGTGTGCATTTCTTTGCACGTCCAACAGGTATACGGGATATATTCGATGACCCAGCGTCGTCTTTTCCACCACAAATATCATTTTGTGGTCGCCTGGAATCGAACCCGGATTGTCTTTTTGACAGTCGAGTGGCGTCACCAATTAACGACGGTGCGGCAGTAATCTGAATCAATGCACAATATATTACTGAAGGAGAAAGTATTTAAAATATTTGCTTACAACTATGTGTAGAGGAAATTATTAAGTAAACATATTTCAAGACGCTCCAATGCTTGATCTGACCACTGATGGCGATTCCACTATTTAACTTTAGTTTTTCGTAACCAAACTGCCTTGGAGATACAGTAATCTATTGTTTTTGAAATATACAACGCTCTATTATCCGCAGTGGCGAAAAGCACTTGTTTGGTATTTTATTGCTACTGAGGGAAAACATATTTCCCAGCAGAGAATCGGTAACTTATATATTGTCTCTCCGGAGTAGGTTTAAGTTTAGTCTATTCCACATATTATCTTCAGTTTCTCAAAACTCAACTGTTCAGCAGTTGCGTTTGTTATTTGCTTTTGTGATAGGCATAGGTTAATTGTCTGAACTAAAGCAGTGTTAACTTTTGTAGCCTTTCATATGTTTTTTCAAAAGTGCGGTAAAAGGACATTTGCGTATCAATCGACAGTCACGCTACTCGTATCGTCTAAATATATAGTAGCAGTATGAACCTTGCTTCAAAAATTTTATAAATAATTATGGGTAATTTAAATCAGTGCATTTCCCTTGGAGAGAATCGGTAAGTGAAATATTGTCTCGCATTAAGGAGCAGCTTTAATTTAGGATTACTGTGGAGCTGATTCGACAGTGCGACCAGTCTTGACCTCGTGTACCTATGCCCCAAATGGGGCATCCCCGTGAGTAAGGACGAGGAAACAGTGTGGCCGCCCAAGGTGCGAGGATAGAACAGAGGACACAGTCCTTGCATTTTTACTTACATGGTAACCTCCTAAGTTACAACAACCCTCCCTCCAAGGACAACAGACATTCCACCCGTACTAATATTGAAGATGAAACGGAGGGACAGAAATATCGGGAGACGTAATTGTGACTTTGTGGGTTCGTGAAATGAAAAGTACAATTTCACCAATCAAAAATGTTCTTTATTTCCACCGACTTACAGTTTAACACTTGCCAATTACACAAAATTACGTGCTGCACACAATTACAATTTACCAGTTCGTCCGTTACAATTTCACTTGGCCTCGCGGTTACGTAAGCTCCGGTACACCTTCACAGTTACGTACAGTCTTCCGATGCGTCGTACACTAGCACTGCATTCTTCCGTTGCACAATCTTCTCGTTCATTAACACGTCACTAACTCTTACACCAAGAACTGCGACTGTCTCACTAACTAACTGACCGACCAACTCAACTCTGTCTGTCTGTAACCCTCTTTATATAGGAATATCGCCGACTTCAGGTGTTTACAGGATTGTTCTAGTAACAGAAAGATCGAGAACCAGGTGTAAGGAAACATACGGCACAGTCATGTTTTCCCTCCCGACCGCCGCCTTGTCACCACTATAAGACAAACGAGGGGGAGGTGTGGCTAACCGAGCCTCCCCTGTCTTCCGCTCTCAGCTGCTTCACCGGGTGTTCCAACGCTCGTGTGACACTGCTCCCTCCTCAAAGCTGTTCGCCCCGAACAGCACCATCGTAGCGTGCCGGGCGGTCCAGGTGTACCACCAACATCTGCTCGGAGTCTCAGCCAGAAGTAGCGCTGCCGTAGTTTGTGAATCATTCGGTTCGCTCCCAGGTGTCCTCCTGAAGTACCGGCGTGCACTTCCTCCAAGACTTCCGGGACCTTGCTCCGGGGAAGTACCAACTGTCCTCTCTGCGCCTTCTCATCGGGTGACTCCCATACCCGGAACAGCACGCCCACTCTGGTCTTCAACGAGTCCCATTGGGCCCAGTACGACTTGTAGGTGACGCTCCTCGGTGCGGTGTCCTGCCAGGTTGGCCCCGTCCCTGCCTCCACTTCCCTCAAGAGTGGCCCCAAGTCTGCGTCCGCCAGCTGCTCCCTCCTCAGGCCTGCGCTATCCCAGCCTTCAGCAGGCACTGCCACAACTACTCGGACTGCTGTGGCACGCTCCTTCTCTTCCACTCTTGTGCGCTCATGGCCGTCCTGGATCTGCGGTAGGACACCTCCAATGTAATGGTCGCTAGCGTCGGTGTCCACAATGAAAGCGCCACCCGGTTGTGGGAAACCCAAAATTGGAGCACTGCACAGGGTCCCCTTCGGGTGCTGGAAAGCGTCTTCGGCGTCCTCCGTCCACACATAAGGCCGGTTTTCCTCCGTCAGGCGGGTGAGGGGTTTTGCAATGTTGTCGGCCTTTTCCTCTAAATCATTAAGGCGGTCGTCTACTTGACCCTTCCGCTTGCCCAGGTTCGTGACGTCATCCCTCACGCCGGCCAACCGTTCCTCAAACTTTGCGGCGAGAGCCTCGTTCGCCGCCTTCATTTCCGTGGCCAGACTGCCGTTCGCTGCTCTCATTTCTGTGGTTAACTCGGCCTTCATTTCTTCCATCTCCGCGGTGATGTTGTCGTTGGCCGTCTTCATTTGTTTCAACTCGGCGATGAGGTTGTTGTTTGCCGCTTCTATTTTTGCAGCGAGGTTTTCAGTTGCCGTCTTCATTTCTTTCAGTTCCACTAAAATCTTTTCTAATGCTGCCTCCATGGTTGTAATGTTCGGTGATGTTATGTTGTTATCCCACTCCTGACACCAGTGTGACTTTAACAACTCTAGCATTCGCCAGGGAGAACCCCCGAAATAACCCATGCGTTAGGTAAGTCGGCCACGGGAACCGAACCCGAACCTCGTGAATGCAGACCACAGATAAAACCTCCTGACACATTGTGCAAAATATATCGTATCTAAAGTATGTTTATAAGTAGCCTAAGGTACTGTGATCACACTACATTCTCGTATAATTCCTCCACTTTTCCAACTTAACATACAGGTTTAAGGAAGTAATAATAATCCGCTGTAGATAAAACTTAGGAATACTCACATGTGTAAAAAATTTGGTCGGCTCTTGGCAACCTTTAAGTTCGATGTTGAGCCCTTGCAATTACTAGAAAATCAAGAATGGGGAGTAGCATTTTCAAGATATAACCATATTCTAAAATTAAAACTAATAGCAGACAACATATCGAAATTATTAAATGAGATAACCTAAGCTTATATAATGCAGACTGCTTAGTTATATTTTGTGAGCTACAGTTGAAAGAATTCTGAAAAAGTTAGAATATAAGTTACCTCACAGACCTTTCCAAAAGTATTTAAGCTACACGTTTCCTTATGCAGATATACAGAACATACACTATCATGGCCAGTTCACTAGATATAATGTACACAGTTAAGGAAAACTTAATATGTATCTCTTTTGGATGTAGAAATCATATTTTAAATCTTATTGCAAAATCTTATTCTCTGCTGCAATATTTCGCTCTATCATTTAAAGCTTACTTCTAGTTAGGGCGAGAAGGATTGTGTTTCCCACAAAAATTCGACCCCGAGAGGTAGAAGAAACCTTGTTTTGAAAATATCCTGAGAAATAAAACCGTTTTCTGTAAAATCTCATTTTGGGTGTACCTGTGGGTTGTGAATAGCGTAATTCCAAGGTGAAATCATTTTTTGTTTATAGATTTAAAGTTATTAGCCCTAAGTATATATCTAGCATTTCACTTGTCATTATTATATGCAAGTACCATTTCAAAAATCAGCGCTATGATCAAGAATTGGAAATCCCATATATCTCACATATATCTCACATCTATATATATACATTTTAGAATGCTTCCATTCTCACGCACGACTACTTGTCTCTCCGGCATATGTATGTATACGCCCTTAGCTGTCCTCAATTTTCAAGAACTGAAAGATCCTTAAATCTGTGCTAAACCTAACGAACACAGTTACATATCTTTTAAATCTTCTTAGATAATTATAATTCATCTTTTGTAGTATACGATATTACCGGTAGTGCCATCTGTGGACGGCAACTGGAACTTCTGTTGTTTCTGAGCCAACATTTTTTTCCTGGCAGATATCCGCATACTAAAATATTGTCTGGTATGTAAGTAACTTAACGTATTTAACATCACACTACAATATTAAATCACTCATTCACAACGATTTATCTTCCCAACTGTTTCAAATTTAGCATACCACTTCACAGAAGTTGTCTCGCTGCCGATTTCGTTGTAGTTGCTACAGGGATAGAGGATATTTATAAATTCGCACACTACGTTTCTCCTCTCTGGAAACAAAATAATAAGTCACGTCATAATCATCAGAGCTAACAGTTATCGGCAAAAGTAAACAAGACTAACAAAATGGCAGCACTGTATCTTAACTCTCAAAATCGTGAATTTACAATTTCGTTCTATATGTCTATACCTTTGGTGACGTTCTTTAGGCGCGTCGCTAGTTCTTTGAGGCATGACAAAAGTGGGTTCTAGCATGAGTATGTGGCAGGTAAAAGGAAAAACAGAAAGCATATCAGAAAGTAGAAATGTGTGAGTGTAAAGGAATACTTCCATTCATAATTACTTGCACCTCATAACATGTTTAAAGAAATATTAATAGTTGATGGTTTTACACTCTTACAGCAATCAGGTTTGCTTAACCAAACAGTAGTACAAGAAGGGTAATTTAAGGATAAGATTTTACGGTAAAAAAGCAATTCATTAGCTGCTTTCACGTAAAAGAGATAGTTCGCTGTACGGAAGGCGCAGTTTGTATATATCTTAAATTTCCATAACAATTTACTTCGGACAATTTGTATACGAAATCGTTAAGGGAATTGGTTTTAAGTGCAACACTAATTGAGATGTTTAAGAAGTTGGAAAGCCCCACTAGAATCACAAACTACACTAAACATTGTCCAACTTGCTGTTGATATTTAGTGATCATACACAAACCCGATGAACTCGTAATTCTGAGGGAGCGTATTGATAAGCAGTATAATACAAGGGGTGTCCAGAAAGTAAGTTCTGTTTCAAATTATCTACGCTGCAGCGCTGCGATCACTGTCCCTCACATGCACGGTAGACGCTCTGTATCAAGAAGAAACGTGCACCATTGTGAGATAGCTCTGTTGTGCTTGTTTACAATGTCGGTGTTGATGGAAAATCTGGCGAATCAGATCTGCCATCTGAGATTCGTTTTCTGAAAGCTAGGAAAGTGAAGCCAACTGAAATTAGTGGGCAAATTTGCGATGTCATAAGGTGTTGTGTTTCATCACGACAACGTACGACCACACACTGCAAATGCGACGAAAATCATCCTATAGGGACTTGACTGGGACGTGTTTGATCAGCCCCATACAACCCTGACCTCCCTGCAAGCGACTTTCATCTGTTTGTGCATCTCAAATTCTTCCTTGGCGATCAACACTTCAACAATAACGAAGAGCTGAAAGAAAATATTTAAAACTGGTTAAAGACACAGGCGGCAAACTTCTATGGAGAAGGTATACTGAAACTTGTGCCTTGCTATGACAAATGCCTGCAAAATTTCGGAAGTTATGTAGAAAAGTGGTTTAATAGTTGTAGCATTTCGTGCAATAAATAAATTTTTTGTATCTGTACACAATGTAATGTTATTAAGAAACAGAACTTACTTTCTGGACGTACCTCATAATATAACGTTTTCAATATGTCTGCTAAATAATCTTGCAACATAAATACTGCACATACATGAAATCGTAGAAAGCTAAGTCAATGACAGTTGTACAGATTCTTATCAAAATAATTTTGATTTTTCTGGAAAGTGTATGTCAATCTTTTTGCTTAACATAACATTTCAGCAAAAACCATTGATTTTATTTGAGAGAATCTAAAATAATAGTACAACAACAGTACCGTATTATATAATGTCATTAATAAGAATCCATATTTTCTGACTTATAGGAAGTTGAACCTAACGGGATATATCACTATAAACTAGTTTCATATGAAATGGGAATTTTTGTGACGCGGACACACATATTACAATGTTGCCTCCTGCCGTCATCTAATGCTTCAAAATGGAAAATTACAAGAAAATACTGTATATTAACAACAGCATCCTTGCTGCGTTCCCCGCAGTACGTTAACTCTAGAGGATTTGTCCTCTTGTTGCCTCCGTAGTCATATGCCATACTTCGGTCGATCACTCTATTATTCTATATCGCTATATCGGCCTCCACAGTTTCCCTTATAATCTCTCTCTCTCTCTCTCTCTCTCTCTCTCTCTCTCTCTCTCTCTCTCTCTCTCTCTCTCTTTCTCTGATATACACCCTTTCTGTTCGTTTTCAGCTACCATCTGTTTATGCAAGTATGATGTAAAGTGAGGTTTTTAAAACAACTTCTTCTGTAGGCAACTGGTTTATGTACACGATTAATAGAGTTGAAAACATTTTATACACCTTTAGACATTCAACTTAATTGGGTTTTATAGATATCAAGGCTTCTATGAAATATCTATATTATGTCAATTTAATGCAAAACTGAGAAACGAAGCAGAAAAGCATATCTGATTTATTGCTGTTGATTCCTTTTTCACCGACGAAGCAAACGAGATGTCTCTACGATAATTTGTGAGGTTCGTTCTAGGAAGGTACCAGAATTGCATCTTGGGACCGGCCATTCCGATAATGTGTTTTACGTGGTCCTTCCTGGTTACATAGACGAATGCTAGGATTGTTTTTCTTGTATCTGAAATTTTATTTTATTCGTTTTCCTATTATTTCAGGTCAAGTTGGAGCCTATGGTAGGTCTCTGACAGATTGGGGCCTCTACTGAGTCGCCTAACGTGGGCCGAGTTTTCCTCCTGTCACACAAGCTCTAGGACTCCGCCCCCCGATCTGGTTTTCGCCGCGTTTACGCAACCGTGGTTTTACTGTTTCAGTTTCCTGTTTTACACGTATATACAATACACACAAACACCTAGGACCAAGGCGGGACTCGAGAAGCGTCCCTCCATACTGCGGAGCGCCAAAATTACACTCTAGCGTCCACGGCTCATGTTTCTTAAAATTGTGCGGTAAGAAGACATTTGCGTACTAATGGGCAGTAATGCTGCTTGCATAATGTAGGTGTACAGAAACAGCATGATCCGTTTTGAGAAAAAAAAGTTATGATCAACCATCGTTTTACTACATCTGCACTTTCAAGAGTTGAGAGCCGCTACCGCTTACGCTACAGAGTTGGACAGAGAAAGACTTGGTCATCATCATTATTGGTTTCAAGTGTCAACAGAAAGTGACGTGGGTGTAAAATTGAATGCAAACTTGTTATTTAGGTGCAACATAATCCGGGGATACGACAAGAAAGATTTTCCAAAACTTTCATTTAGTTAATATTGGCGCTACTGATTTTGGTGAAACACCAGAGGTCCAAGTTATATTCGTGACAAATTAAATATTTGTCTTGGATTTTGTGGAATGTTAGAAATCGTCTATATCGTAGATGATCTATAAGTAGCTGGTACATTGTAAGTGTTAGAGGCGGTCTCAGTGCACAAAATAGGAAAGTTGCCAGCCTTAAATACTAAAATTTAGGCAAAACTTATTACGTCCTGCAGGAAGCTTTGTAGTGATATTTACGGAATTTGTCTTGATTTTACACTACTTGAATTGATTTCTGCTCAGGAACTTCTGAGTATGTGTCATAATTTTCCTAAACTTAATTTTGTCAATAGTATCGTTAGCTAATTTGTTTGATATGCCAGATGTAATGTTTTTTTATGATAATTATCGAATACCAGTAGCAAATCTAAATTTCCAAAAGGTATTTTCCTTAAATATATCCTTTGACTCAGCTAAAATGTTCGATATAAATCCATTTCAGAATATTTCCATTTTCACTCAAAATTACTGGTTTCATCCGCATTTGTGTGTATATAATCTCAGCTGCTCTTAAATTTCGGGGAAAAATGTACTTAAATCTATGCTAAACCCAAAGAATACAGTTACATATCTTATAAAGCTGTGTAAATAACTGCAGTTCTTATCCCTCATAATACGATCCTACAGGTAGTGCCATCTGTGGACAGCTACTGCTTCTGAGCGAACATGTTTTTCCTGGCGGCGATCTGCAAAATAAACTATTGTTTTGTAATTAACATATGTTTATAAGTAACTTGATTTTTTTAGCAATAAAATTACATTCGCAAATCACTAATTCACGACTGCTTTTCTTCCCAGCTATTCCAAATTTAGAAGTGGTCACAGAAGTGGTCTCTTAGCCCGTTTCGTTGTAAGTACAACAGAGATACATTATATATTAAATATCACACACCTCTCATAATATGCCACCTTAAACCCTGCCTGAGCTAATAGGTTACTGACAAATGTATAAGCAACTTTTTTAAACGGAAATGATTATTCCGTTTTTATCTCTAGGCGAAGGAAAGATTGCGGAATTTCAAAACCTTACATTGCCCCAGTATGCCAAATATTTCAAAATTGCCCAAGGCCGCGGCAACCTGGTATTACTCTCGAACCTTTGAGTAAATAACTATGAAAATGTTTTTCCACAATTATCTGTCTCTTCTTCTTCTTTAATAGTCCTTTTATGTCACTAGATGATGACCGGGTATTGTTGTGCTTATCCCTTATTCGGTTTGAGGAACGGAAACCCTAAATCTGTGAAAGAGAGAACCCAGGATGGGTGCTTGATAGGAGGGCGAGGGGAGGGAATGACAGAAGGAGGGTAAGATGAAATGACAGGAAAGAGGATAATGGAGTAATTTGTGGAATGTTTGCAGGGAAAACCGCAGGACCCGGAGAAGACCTTCCCTAGCTCCACGTTGTTCAATTTGCGGTCTCCTGGTATCGAACCTAGTCAGTGTTGGCGAGATACGAGCGTCCCATTCCCTCAGCCGCGGCGCGGCTTTTAACCCTCCTGTTGTAGATAACGTAAATATAGGAAAACTGTTTTAAATATTTGTTTGCAAGAATGTGTTAAAAAAATATTATAAATTAAGATATTTTAAGTCGCTCCACTGCTTGATCTGACAGCTAAAGTCGACTTCAAAACATAATTTAAATTTTTCGCATCTAAAGAGTTTTGCAGATGCAGTTGTTATTTGTTTTTGAAATGAGCAATGGTCCGTTGTCGTGGCTAAGGCAGGGTCAAATTTAGCGCTTTTCGTTACCTTTTTTACTTTTTTTTTCAAAAGTGCGGTAAAAGGACATTAGCGTATCTATCGGCAGTCATGCGTTCAGTTAGTGTGAATGAAAGGCAGTTCTAGGAATTTCTCCACAATATTCAAGCTACACTTTTTGCTATTAAATTTACCGAACATACGTCATCATGATTTTGTGAATAATAGCACCAGCAATATTGAATGAAATATCAGAAGCTTTAGATTCTTTCGTAACTACAGACATACATGTAGTTTGTCAGTACCAGATATAAGTTCTAAGAATGTCGTTGTATCAGATATTAACCCTATTATACACTTTACGTAAATTGCCAAAATCATTAACCCTAAATATCAACTTTTCTTAAGCTAAGGGTGTCAATATAAATCCATTTTTAGTACATCCATTCTCCCTTACAATTACGTTTTTGTTTGACATTTTTATGTATACATGCCTAGCTGTTCTCAACCTTCTCGAAATGACACTTAACTGAATCTATGCAAAACCAAAAGAATACAGGTACATGTCTTATAAATCTTTATAAATGTTTGTGATTCTTGTTCCTAACTATACAATATTACAGGTGGTGCCATCTGTGGGCAGCAAAATGAGGTTGACTATAACTTTCAGTTCCTTTGAGCCCAGTTTCCTCCCGGAAATGTGTGAACTAAAACATTGTGTGGTATATAACATATGTTTGTAAGTAACTTTATATATTTACAATCACACTGCATTCCCAAATCACTCATTTACGATGGCTTATCTTCCCAACTATTCCAAATTTAACATACCGCTTTACAGAAGTAGTCGCGGTGTCCATTTCTTTGTAGTGCAACAGGTACACACGATGAATGAAATATCACGTACTGTAGTTATCGTCTCTAGAAAAAAACATAATAAGTCACGTTAACATTTAGTAGATCTAATGGGCTATCAACAAATGTAAGCGACCTTTTTTAAACGAAAGCGATTTTTCCTTTTTTATCCCTTTGCGAAGCAGGTATTCCAGAATTTCTAAGCCTTAATTAGCAGCAGCACGCTATATATTTTATACATTTGCCAAAGCCTCCTGCGTTCAGATATTTTTCTGGTATCTTTAACAAATACAATAAAAATGTATATCTACAATTATTTATCTCTCCTTTTTAAACCGTCCTCTTACACCACTACGTGGTGATAGGTTATTGTTGTCCACCTTAGCTCTTATAAGTGTTGAAAACCGGGTATCTGGATAAGTGAGAGAGAGAATCCCGAAATGGTGATCAGCCGGAAGCCTGGTATGAGGCTTCGAGAAGTGGATGTCAGAAAGAGGGCGAGATGAAGAAATACGAAAGATGATGATTGAGCAATAGAAGGAATCCTTGCAGGAACTGTAGGACCCGGAGAAAATCTGCCCCAGTGTCGTGTTTTCCAGCACAAATTTCATTTTGTGTTCCGCTGGGGATGGATTCCAGATCGCTTTTTGAGAGTCGCGCGACCTCATCATTCAACGAAGGCGCGCCAGTCATCTGGCTCAATGCACAATATGATAATGAAGAAAAACGTCCTTAAATATGTGTTTACAACTATGTGTAGAACAAATTCAGTAAGTAAACATATTTTAAGACGCTCCATGCTTGATCTGAACACTGAGCTAATATTGTCTGTTACGTAAAATATGTATGTAAGTAAGTTTAGGTATTCTAATCACACTGCATTCTGAAATCACACATTCCAAAAGTTAACATTTGGCAGGGCCAATGTTTATCGTCAAATATAAGCAACATTTTTAAACGGATGTGATTATTCCTTTTTTATCACTTGGCGAAGCAGAGATTGCTGAATTGAAAAGCATTACCTGGAACCAACAAACTAAGCATTTGAAAATTTCCCAAAGCCTTCTCCATTCTAGTATTATTCTTGTATCTTGTAATAAACTAATACAAAAAGTATATCAACAATTATCTGTCACATCTTGTTCGTCCTCTTCTTTAACTGTCTTGTTATATCCCTAAGTGTTGCCCGCATATTGTTGTTCTACTTGAATCTTATGCAGGTTGAGGAACGGAATCCCTGTATCATCAAGAGAGAGAGAATCCAAAATGGGTGATCAGCCCGGTGCCTAGTATGAGAGCGAGAGAAGTGGATGACAGAAGCAGGGTGAGATGAAATGACAGGAAGGATGATAATGGGTAAATTGATGGAATGCTAGTTGATGAAACAGGCGGACCTGGAGAAAACCTGCCGTAGCACTGTGTTGTCCACCACATATATCAAAGTGCGGTCTTTTGCGATGGAACCCAAACCACCTTGGTGAGAGTCGATGGTCCAAATCACTCAGCCCCAACGCTGCTATTATCTTTCTCGATGCAATTTACGTAATTAGAGGAATTTTTTTAAAAATATTTGTTTACTTGATCTGAAAACTTTAGCTGATTCCACACACCAAACCTTAGTTTCTCGAAACTAAACATATTTGCAGATGCAGTTGTTATTTGTTTTTGTAATATGTGACGGTCCGTTGTCAGGAATAGGTGAATGTCAACTTTTGGCGCTTTTCATATGTTTTTTTTTTCAAAAGTGGGCAGTAAAATATATTTGCATATCAATCGGTAGTCATACAGCTCCTATCATCTTTGTGTATAGTAGCTGTTTATCCGTAAATTAATTGCAGGTAGTCATTTGTTTTAATTTACGTCCTTCAACGCTAAGCCATATCGGACGTTGATTGAAATGGGTGAAATGCTGCTCAAATGAGTACGATGTCCTTGGAGCTCAGAGTTACACGTCATTCGTCTTTCAGGATAAGGGAAAACCCCGAAAAACTTTATCCAGGGAATTCAACCAGACCGGGATTGAACTTGCGACCTCTTGAAAGTGAGGCACACACGCTACCAACTACGCTAGAGAGGCGGCCATATGCACTGACTTGTCAGTGAGGAATCATCAAATGAAGTAATCAAAGATTAAATATTTTTGAAATGCTAATGAACTCTCCCAACAAATGCCACATTGCACTAGAATCACATGGATATAATCATGATTATCTTCGACTATATGTACCAACAAAATATTTTCCAAATTTCATATCGAATTCATATTTTGGGCAAGTTAAATTGTTGATAGTTACCTATTTTAGAACGCTTCAATTCTCACGCACAACTATTTATTTCGTTGACCTAGTGTGTTTACATTCTCGCTACTGTTAGCTTTCAGATAATGAAACGCGCTTAAATCCACTGTAAATCTAAAGTAAATATTTTATAATACCCTGAAAAGTCTTCCAATTCCTGTTTCTTGGTACGAGAGATGACAAGTAGAGCCATCTATGCACGGCAAATAGCAGTTGTTTGGTTTTTTAATTGCTACTGAGAGAAAAAGTATTTCCGGGCAGAGAATCGGTAACTGTTATATTGTCTCTCCGGAGTAGGTTTAAGTTTAGTCTATTCCACACATGAACTTTATTTTTTCGAAACTCAACTGTTTAGCAGTTGCGTTTCTAATTTGCTTTTGTGATAGGCAACGGTCCGTTGTCTGAACTGAGGGAATGTTAACTTTAGGCGCTTTTAATATGTTTTTTCAAAAGTGCGGTAAAAGGACATTTGCGTATCAATCCACAGTCATGGTACCCGTATCGTCCAAATATATAGCAGCAGTATGACCTTTGCTTCATAAATTTTATACATAATTATCCGTAATTTAAATCATTGCTTTTTCCTTGGAGAGAATCGGTAAGTGAAATATTGTCTCGCATTAAGGAGCAGCTTTAATTTAGGATTACTGTGGAGCTCATTCGTCGGTGTGACCACTCTATACCTCGTGTACCTATGCCCCAAATAGAGCATCCCCGTGAGTAAGGACGAGGATAAAGGGTGGCCGCCCCAGGGTGCGAGGACAGAACGGAGGGCACAGTCCTTGCATTATTACTTAAATGGTAACCTCCTCAATTACAACTACTCCCCCTCCAAGGTCAACAGACATTCCATATGTACTAATATTGAAGAAGAAACGGAGGGACAGAAATATCGGGAGATGTAATTAACAACTCTAGCATTCGCCAGGGAGTACCCCCGAAATAACCCATGCGTTAGGTAAGTCAGCCACGGCAATCGAACCCGAACCTTGTGAATGCAGACCACAGATAAAACCTCCTGATACATTGCGCTAAATATCTCGTATCTGAAATATGTTTATAAGTAGCCTAAGGTGCTACGATCACACTACATCCTCGAATAATTCCTCGACATTCCAGACTTAACATACAGAATTAAGGAAGTAATTATGATCCGCTGTAGATAAAACGTAGGCATAATCACATTTACAAAAAATATGGCGGCTCTTGGCACCCTTACGTTCGATGCTGAGGCTTTGCAATCACTACAAAATCAAGAATGGGGAGTAGCATTTTCAAGATATAACCATATTCTAAAATTAAAGCTAATAGCAAAGAACGTATCGAAATTATTTAATGAGATAACCTAAGCTTATATAATGAAGACTGCTTAATTATATTTAATGAGCTACAGTTGAAGGAAGTCTGAAAAATTTAGTCAGAATGTCAGGTACCTCACAGACATTTCCCAAAATATTCAAGCTACACGTTTCCTTATGGAGATATACAGAACATACACTATCGTGGCCAGATCACTAGATATAATGTACACAGTTAAGGAAAACCCAAAATGTATATCTTCTCTATGTAGAAAAAACATTTTAAGTCTTATTGCCAACTCTTATTCTCTGCTGCAATGTTACGCTCTATCATTTAAAGCTTAACTACTTCTATTTAGGGCGAGAAGGATTGTGTTCCACACAAAAATTCGACCCCGAGAAGTTGCAGAAACCTAGTTTTGAAAATCTCTGAAGAAATAAAACAGTTTTCCGCAAAATCTCATTGTGGGGGTATCTGTGGGTTGTGAATAACGTAATTCCAAGGTGAAATCACACTTTGTTTATTGACTTATAGTTATTAGCTCTGAACATATATCTAGCTTTTCACTTGTCATTATTATATACAAGTACGAATTGAAAATGCAGTCATATGATCAAGAATTGGAAATCCCATATATCTTACATAAGCTACAATCTTCTATATAACCATCTTAGAATGCTTCCATTCTCACGCACGACCACTTGTCTCTCCGTCATGTGTATGTACCTAATGACCATTGAAGGTAAAGACAGGGTATAAATGTGTACGTGATCTAATGATTAAATCCCGACGAATATGATACGCCGTTAGCTGTCCTCAACTTTCACGAACGGAAACATACATAAATCGATGCTAAATCTAACGAACACAGTTATATATCTTATAAAAGTTCTAAGATAATTGTAATTCGTCTTCTCTAGTATACGATATTACCGGTAGTGCCATCTGTGGAAAGCAACTAGAACTTCTGTTGTTTCTGAGCCAACATGTTTTTCCTGCCAGATATCTGTTTACTAAAATATTGTCTGGTATGTGAGTAACTTAACGTATTTAACATCGCACTACAAATTAAAATCACTCATACACAACGATTTGTCTTCCCAACTATTCCAAATTTAGCATACCTCTTCACAGAAGTAGTCTCACTGCCGATTTCGTTGCAGTTGCTACAAGGATAGAGGATATTTAAAAATTCGCACACTACGGTTCTCAGCTCTGGATACAAAATAATAAGTCAGGTCATGTTCATCAGAGCTCACAGTAATCGGCAAATATAACAAGACAAACAAAATGGCAGCACTGTACCTCAACTCTCAAAATCGTGATTTTACAATTGCATTCTACTTGTCTATACCTATGGTGACGTTTTTAAGGCGCGTCGCTAGTTCTCTGTGGCATGACCAACGTGGGTTCTAACAGGAGTATGTGGCAGGTAAAAGGAACAGCAGAAAGCATATCAGAAGTTAGAAAATTGTGAGTGTAAAGGAATACTTCCATCCATAATTACTTGCACCTCAAAGCAGGTTTAAAGAAGTATTAATAGTTGATGGTTTTACAATCTTACAGCAATCAGGTTTGTTTAACCAAACAGTAGTACAAGAAGGGTAATTTAAGGATTAGAGTTTACTGTAATAAAGCAATTCATTAGCTGCTATCACGTACAAGAGATAGTTCGCTGTACGGAGGGCGCAGTTTGTATATATCTTAAATTTTCATAACAAATTACTTTGAACAATATCTATAAGAAATCGTTAAGGGAATTAGTTTTAAGTGCAACATTAATTGAGATGTTTAAGAAGTTGTAAAGCCCCACTAGAATCACACACTCCACTAAAAAGTGACCAAAATGCTGTTGATATTTAGTGATCATACACAAACCCGATGAACTCGTAAATCTGAGGGAGCGTATTCCTAAGCAGTATAATACAAGGGGCGTCCAGAAAGTAAGTTCTGTTACAATTTATCTCCGCTGCGGCGCTGCGATCGCAGTTCCGCACATGCATGGTAGACGCCGTGTATCAAGGAGAAGAAACGTGCGCCATTGTGAGATCGCTGTCAGCTACGTACGCTTTGTTGTACTTGTTTACAATGTCGGTGTTGTTTGAAAATGACGCCGCTTGTGAAATCAGAGATGTGATTCGTTTTCTGAATGATAGGAGAGTGAAACCAACTGAAGTTTATCGGCAAATTTTCGATGTCGATAGGTGTTGTGTTTCATCACGACAACGTACGACCACACACTGCAAATGCGACGAAAAACATTCTACAGAGATGTAACGGGGACGTTTTGGAACACCCCCATACAGCCCTGATTTCCCTCCAAGCGACTTTCATCTGTTTTTGCATCTTGAAGCAAATATGTTTAAGTCGAACAAAGTTTACCAAAACTCCACGCTGGAACGCCAATTTGAAGCAAATATAATTATGAAGATGGTGGTGATCAAGGGTTACCACAGCTCCGCGTTGTGTGCCAATTTGAAGCAAAATGTTTATGGTGAGAAAATAAGTCGGCGAGCAATGAGGTTTCTCTCAGGGTATGCAAGGATGGGTGTGAGAAGAAGATTTTCACAACACTGGAATGCACGTCTCCAAATTATTTATTCACTGCTTCTTCTTTTCAAACATCGAAATGGAAGTCGCCGACCAAGGGTTACCAATCTCGGTTTGGCGTTATTGAATGCAAATTGTTTATTAATCGATAAATTTTTTATGACCCGACAAATATTCAAACACAGAACAGGTTGACCGCTCTAATAGGCTTCACGTCTCAGACTCCTGTCTCTGCGGCTGCATGCCGAAGACCCTTCTGATCGGCTTCACGCCGAAGACTCTTTATAACGGCTTCCTAGCTGCGAACTGTCCCCATCGGCTACACGCCGAAGAGTGCGCTTCTGACCACAGCTGCGTGTGTATATATCTTTAACGTTCACTCTCAAAACTCTTTTTCAAACAAAGTCCCTTTGTGGCTGTTTTGATCGCCATTGTAAATGATCCAAAGAATTCCGTATTCATACACTTCAAGTGACAATCCTTTAGAAATCTTCTAAGGACACTGCTTCTTACATGACTTTGTTATCCACTTTCCCCATCTCAACTGGCCTTGCCCCTTGTCGTAACAAAGAACCAACATTTCATTGACATCTATCATGATTCTTTGCTTCTGGCTTCGGTAACAAATGCCCCCATAGATATTATTTTATTATCCCATAATGAAATAATATATATGTCTTGCCCGTATATAACGCAAAATATTAGACCTTTGTCAGCAACTTCCAATTCGTTTTACAATTTCTTTTCACAACATTGAATTTTACATGACATTTCCTAAAAATTATTCACGTGGTTACATAACAACAGTTCATTCAAAATTTACTCACATTCTGTTCTACAATTTTCAACTTTTAAATATTACTCAGAAAATATTTCAATCTACATCTTCTTTTATTCCATCTGATCTACTTAAAATTAATTCATATTGTTGTTACACTTGACACAATTCCTAAATATACACTCCCATGTTGAAACCAATTGTACATTAATAATATTATATATTTTTTCACAACATTTCTGAATTGTTCTTCTGGATTCTATATAAATATTCTTTTCAAAGTCTTACATTGTTCGATTTTTTTAATAATAATTTTTTTTAACTTGCTTAGTTTTCAGTGTCACTGCTCTGTCACGACACTGCTTATACTTAACCCATACATTTTACACTACACTATTTATACCTAGCCTATACATTTTACAAGTTTGTTTCTTCTCCTTTTAACCTTTTATGGCAATTTTAAATACTTTAGCCTAAGTTCCCACCATTTACAAGAAAATTCATCATCCCACAACGTACTTCGAAAATACAAGAGAATTTTGCGGACTTTTCCATGTACAAAGGACTTATTTATTCTACATCCCCATGATTTTTCCATATCTAGCTTATATATCGGACATCGATCTCTTTTCCTATCTTTTTTACACACATTCTGATGGAACTGTTCCCCTTGCCCGAAATATTTGACTATTTCTCTTCTGTTTATCCCTGGATTTTGAATGTTTTTCAATGTTTCCTTTGTCACCGTGACCTCTATTACTAACTCATTAATTTGATTGGTGGTTTCTTCCTCATTCCTCGTCTGTCTTCTATTTTCCCACTCTGAAACTTCTAATCTACTCCTAGTTTCTTCTAACTCTTTTCTAGCTAGTTCTCGTTCTTTCTCTAATTTCTGTGCTATTTCTTCCCTCAGTTTTCTGTTTTCATTATCTGACCTTACGTTAGTTAGATTCATAACTTCATTTTCAGCAATCTCCGTCCCCTCACTAACATCTTTTCCTACATTGTCTGTTACCTGATCCGCTTCTTCTCTTAAGTTCTCTACTTCCTGACTAACTTTCCTGAAATTTTCTAACGCCTGTTGTTGATTGAATAACTTCTTTCCTAGTTCTATTTGTCCTACCTCTAACTTCTGAACACTATTTTCTAACTTTTCTTCTATCTTTTTTAAACTTTGATTGTTATGCTTCATCTCTTTTCTTAAATTTTCATTGTCATTCTTCACCTCTTTTCTAAAACTTTCGTTGTATTTTCTTAAACCTTGATTAGTATCCTCTATCGCATCTATCTTTTTACTTAAACTTGCGAACATTTTTCTAATTTCCTCTAACATATTTATTTCCACTTTTACGTTATTTGGTACAGTTCTACCACGCTCGGCTACTTCGACTACTTCCTGCCTACTGTTATTACTATAAACCTCCTGAACTTCCATTTTCTTTCTTTTTTTTTTACAGATTTTTACTCAACACATTTGTTTCCCTCCTCACATATATTCACAAAAATCTATTAAATAATGTAGCACTCTGTACCTTTGAGTTTTTTACTAGCTCCTGATGTCGCTGAAGATGCCGGTCTCTCTTCTTTCCAGTAGAAACGTTGTAGATCTGCTTGTTGTCGCACGTCCTCGTGCCGAACCTCCTCCTGTTGCACCTCGTTGTCGGGTTGAAACTCGTTCTCGGTTGAACCTCCTCCTCAGGTTGAACCTCCCTCTCCTGTTGAACCTCGTCGTCGGGTTGAAACTCCTTCTCGTATCGGGCTGAACCTACTCCTCGTATCGAGCTGAACCTCCTCCTCGTATCGAGCCCCACGTTGGCGCGCCAATTTGATACAAAAAATGTGAAGATGGTGGCGATCAAGGGTTACCACAGCTCCAGGTTGAAGCAAATATAATTGGAGAACGATGACGAATATGATTGGCGAGCAATGAGGTTTTTCTCAGGGTATGCGTGGATGGGTGTGAGAAGGAGATTTTCACAACACTGGAATGCACGTCTCCAAATTATTTATTCACTGCTTCTTCTTTTCAAACATCGAAATGGAAGTCGCCGACCGAGGGTTACCAATCTCGGTTTAGCGTTATTGAATGTAAATTGTTTATTACTCGATAAATTTTTTATGACCCGACAAATATTCAAACACAGAACAGGTTGACCGCTCTAATAGGCTTCACGTCTCAGGCTCCTGTCTTTGCGGCTGCACGCCGAAGACCCTTCTGATCGGCTTCACGCCGAAGACTCTTTATAATGGCTTCCTAGCCGCGAACTGTCCCCATCGGCTACACGCCGAAGAGTGCCCTTCTGACCACAGCTGCGTGTGTATATATCTCTAACTTTCACTCTCAAAACTCTTTTTTCAAAACATAGTCCCTTTGTGGCTGTTTTGGTCGCCATTGTAAATAATCCAAAGAATTCCCTATTCATACACGTCAAGTGACAATTCCTTTAGAAATCTGCTAAGGACACTGCTTCTTACATGGCTTTCTTATCCACTTTCCCCAACTCAACTGGCCTTGCCCCTTGTCGTAACAAAGAACCAACATTTCTTTGACATCTATTATGATTCTTTGCTTCTGGCTTCGGTATCTTTGCTTCTGGCAAACCATAATTTCGGCATCAATCTTGAATCCTTCCTTGGCTGTCAACACTTGAACAATAACGAAGAGCAGAAAGAAAATGTTTCCAAATGATTGAGGACACAGGCGGCAAACTTCTATGAAGAAGGTATACAAAAACATGTGCCTTGCTATGACAAAATGCCTGCAAAATTTCGGGCAGTTATGTAGAAAAGTATTTTAAGAGTTGTAGCATTTCGTGCAATAAATAACTTTTGTATCTGTACACAATTTAATTTTATTACCAAACAGAACTTACTTTGTGGACGTACCTCGTAATATAATGCCGTCATCTAATGCTTCAAAATGGAAAATTACAAGAAAATACTGCATATTAACAACAGGACCCTTGCTGCGTTCCCCGCATTACGTTAAATCTAGAGGATTTGTACTCTTGCTGCCTCCGTAGTCAAGGTCATACTTCGGTCGATCACTCTATTATTCTAAATCGCTATATCTGCCTCCACGGTTTCCCTTATCTCTCTCGCTCTCTCTCTCTTTCTCTGTCATACACCCTTTCCATTCCTTTTCAGCTACCATCTGTTTATGCAAGTATGATGTAAAGTGAGGTTTTTAAAACAGCGTCTTCTGATGGCAACTGGTTTATGTACACGATTAGTAGAGTTGAAAAATTGTTATAGCTCTTTTCCACTTTTGACATTCACCTTAATTGGGTTTTATGGATATCAAGGCTTCTTTGAAATATCATTGTTATGTCATTTTAATGCAACACTGAGAAACGAAGCACAAAAGCATATCTGATTTATTGTTGTTGTTTACTTTTTCTCGGACGTACCAAACGAGATGTCCCTACGATAATTTGTGAAGTTCGAACTAGGAAGGTAGGACCCAGCATTCCGATAATGTGTTTTACGTGGTCCTACGTGGTTGCCTAGACGAATGCTAGGACTGTTTTTTCTCCTTATCTTAAATTTTATTTTATTCCTTTTCCTATTATTTCAGGTCAAGTTGGAGCCTAAGGTCTGTCTCTGACAGATTGGGGCTTCTACTGAGTTGCTTAACTTGGTGCGAGTTCCCCTCCTGCCACACAAGTTCTAGGACTCTGCCTCCTCGATCTTCTTTTCGCCGCGTTTACGCATCCGTGGCTTTACTGTTTCTGGTTCCTGTTATTTTACCCGTATACACAATACACACAAACACCTAGGCCCAAGGCGGGACTCGAAAAAGCGACCCTCCATACTGCGGAGCGCCAAACATACACTTTTTATGAGCAACCATCCATTTACTAGATCTGCACTCATATTAGTCGTGAGCCGCTACAGCTTACGCTAAAGAGGTGGACAGAGAAAGACTTGGTCATCGTCATTATTGGTTTCAACTGTCAACAGAAAATGACGTGGGTGTAAAATTGAATGCAAACTTGTTATTTAGGTTCAACATCCTCCGGGGATGCGACAAGAAAATTTTTCCAAAAGTTTCATTTAGTTAACATTGGCGCTACTGATTTTGGTGAAACACTAGAGGTCCAAGATATATTCGTAAAAAATTAAATGTTTGTCTTGGATTTTGTGGAATGTTTGAAACCGTCTATATCATAGATGATCTATAAGACGCCGGTACATTGTAAGTGATCCAGGCGGTCTCAGTCCACAAAAAAGGAAAGTTGCCTGTCTTAAATCACACAATTTAGCCAACACTTATTACGTCTTGCAGGGAGCTTTGTAGGGATATTATACGGTATTGTTCTTGATTTTAAGCTACTTGTATTTATTTCTACTCAGGAACTTCTGAGAATGTGTCATGATTTTCCTAAACTTAATTTGGCAATAATAGCGGTATTTAATTTGTTTGATATATCAGATGTAAGGTTTGTTTATGATCATTATCGGATACAAGTGGCAAATAAAAATTGCCAAACGGTATTTTCGGTAAATATGTATTTTGAGTAAGCTAAAATGCTTAATATATATGTATATATATATCCATTTCAGAATATTTCCATTTTCACGCAGAATTAATGGTTTCATCCAAATTTGTGTTTATATAGTCTTAGCTCCTCTTAAATTTCGGAAAAAAATGTGCTTAAATCTATGCTAAACCTAAAGAATAGAGTTGCCTGTCTCACAAAGCTTTGTAAATATCTGCAATTCTTATCCCTCATAATACGATACTACAGGTAATGCCATCTGTGGACAGCTATTGCTTCAGAGCGGACATGTTTTTCCTGGCGGCGATCTGCAGACTGAAATATTGTCCTGTAGTTAACATATGTTTATAAGTATATTGAGGTTCTTTACAATAACATTAAATTCGCAAATCATTCTTTCACAACGGCTTATCTTCCTAGCTATTCGGGGCCGCGCCGGGGCTCAGTGGTTAGACCGCTTGGCTCTCACCAAGGTGGCGCGGGTTCAATCCCAGGCGACCGCAAAGTGAGATTGGTGGTGGACAACACGACGCTTGGACGGGCTTTTTGCGGGATCTCCGGTTTCCCCCGCCATCTCATTCCACCAGTGCTCCATCTTCATCTCATGTATCATCAGTGTCACCGCCTGCGGTGCCGAATGTAGCAAATGTGGGCGTTAAACACTACACATTACATTTTCCTAATTTGGCATGCCGCCTCACAGAAGTGGTCTCTTAGCCCTTTTCGTTATAAGAGCCACAGAGATAGAGTGTACATTAAATATCACGCCTCTCTCATAATATGCCACGTTAACCGCTGCCTGAGCTAATGGGTTATTGAGAAATGTGCAAGCATTTTTTTCAAATGGAAATGATTAATCCTTTTTCATCTCTAGGCGAAGGAAAGATTGCGGAATTTCTAAGCCTTACATTGCCCCAACACGCCAAAAATATAATATTGCCCTAGACCGCGGCATTCTGGTGTTACTCTCGAACATTTTAGTAAATACTCATAAAAATGTTTATCCACAATTATCTGTCTCTTCTTCTTCATCATCTTCTTCTTCAAAAGTCCTCTTATAGCCTAGTTGATAACCGGGTATTGTTGTGCTTAACCCTTATGCGGGTTCAGGAACGGAATCCCTGAATCTGTGAAAGAGAGAACCCAGGATGCGTGCTTTGTATGAAGGCGAGAGGAGAGAATGAAAGAAGGAGGGTCAGATGAAATGACAGGAAAGAGAATAATGGAGCAATATGTAGAATGTTTGCAGTGAAAACAGCAGGACCCGGAGAAGAGCTTCCCAAACTCCACATTGTTCAATTTGCCATCTCCTGGGATCGAACCCAGTCAGCGTTGGTGAGAGTCGAACGGCCCAGCCCGTCAGCCACGGCGCGGCTTTTATCCTTCCCGTTGTACATTACGTAAATATAGGAAAACGTTTTTAAATATTTGTTTACAAGAATGTGTAAGGAAAATCTTATGTCAGGATATTTTAAGTCGCACCACTGCTTGACCTGACAGCTAAAGTCGATTCCACATGTATAATTTAAGTTTTTCTAAACTAAAGAGTTTTGCAGATGCAGTTGCTATTTGTTTCTAAATGTGCAGCGGCCGGTTGGTATGGCCAAGACAGAGCCAATTTTAGCGCTTTTCGTATTTTCTAAAGTGCGGTAAAAGGACATTAGCGTATCTATCGGCAGTCATGAGTTCAGTTAGTCTGATTGAAAAGCATTTCTAGGAATCTCTCTACAATATTCAAGCTACACTCTTTGCTCTACAATATATTGTCAGATTAATTAGACCTTAATATTAACCACAGATTAATACCAGATGCTCAACTCCGTGTTAAAATCTGAAGACGCATAGGGCGCTCTTTCCTAAATCTTTAGACCCCGGCGACCTTGGCAACTACGGCCGGTGCGGCCGGTAATGTAGTAAGCTTCTATTGCGACCGAGCTATGGTGCATTCACCTCCCCTTCCCTTCGGCTCCCATTTTCACTGACTGATGGAATCCAACTTCTTTCTAAATCACTTCTCGTCACACATGAATAGTTTACGGCACATATCAACTATTTCATATTCTGATAATACGCGTCAAATACGCTGAGGAAATGTGCGATAAACTATTCATCAGTGTGCGAGATGTGACTTAGAAAGAAGTTGTCCAATTTGTAAAAAGAATTGGAAGAATCCACTTGGACTTTTCCTGTTAAATATGAATAATTGACTTCCACAAAGCATATATCTTTATTCCTGTTGCAAATTGATAATTTTGTCTTTAAAAACAATTAAAATTTTAAAAACGAGAGAGTGAGATCACTTAAGATGCTGTTGAGATTATACAAGACATCTGTATACCCTTTCCCTCAAGCTTCTTAGTGTAATACTTAAAATAAACATAACTTAACACTAAAATAATGATTCTGTAGATACAGGAAAACAGGTAAGGATACCATAACGTTATATGTAATGCAATTTCTTTGTACACAGAATGTTGAAAAATTCCCTGGAATAACAGTGAGAAAAAAAAACCCTAAAGAAATATGTATATAAATTTGAAATGATAACAACAACTATGTACAAAAAAATAGCACTATTTCTTTAAAATGACAACAAAGCAGCTCTGTTAATGGTTATATTTAATAAGTATTTTAAAAGCCCAATAGTACATACATTATTTTCAGCACAAGTATAATAAAGTATATTCAGAGAAAAACATGAAATTTGTGATCGATTCATATAAGATTAATAATGTCAAATTAGTACAGAAGTCAGTATTAGCAACTGGTGACATAAATTTCATAAATGGCACTATTTTATATACTTCTAATCACTTTGGTTGAATTAACATTCACAAGTGCAGAATAAATTATGAAAAATAATAATTACATTAAAGCTGTATCATTCATTTAAAATTGTCCAAAGCTTAACTCTGTCTTCACAATACAAGAATATTACAGCGTTGAATTTTTAAATGCTTCAATGGCATGCATGTGCACAGTAATGAATGCTGAAGAAGAAAATGTGCAGTTTTAAAAATAAAATTTAATGCACAGTGTATCTTCCACTAAGAGATTATTTCATGTAGTTATCTGATTGTGAAATATAATTTGCTTAATGTGCAGAGCAATTGTTTGGATAAATGGCTTGCTTTAACTTGATAAGACTTTAAGCAATGTACTTTATGACTAAGATGGCAAATGAAGTCCTCTGCATAGTGTAAACCTCTCAGTCCATGACATACAACTGAATGTGTGAAATAAATAACTCAATGAAAGATTACACTATGCTGTTTGTAGTTTTAGTTAACAAGTGAAAGTGATGGAACTGTGTGTTAGAGTGCTTAATAAAAAATAATTTAGTAATGTAATTTATTTGCTCACACATCTAACCATTATTTCTTTTGACAGTCCATAATTCCCTTATGTGTTCACTACAAAGAAACAAGAAGTGTATTATATAGCAAAATAATGTGCAGTTTTATCTACTTTTCAAAATTATGTGGCTTCGCAGCACTGCATGTAGCAAATGGCTTATGTATTAGGTTAAACATCTTTTTCCCATGCCAAAGATTGAGATTTTCATTCCAACTTAGAACAATGAGAGGATGTTTCACAGTGTAGTTTCATGTGACATGTAACATTTCTGTGGGTCACGCTAGAAACGTTATATCACCCTTAAAATGGTTAGCATTACAGAAATTGTGTACCAATATTACTCATAAATGGTGGCAAGTACATGCTGAGAACAGAAATACCACAGAATACTGTGACTTTGTGGGTTCGTGAAATGAAAAGTCCAATTACACCACTCAACAATGTCCTTTATTTCTACCGACTTACAGTTTAACACTTGCCAATTACACAGAATAACTTGCTGCACACAGTTACAATTCACCAGTTCGTCCGTTACAATTTCCTTGTACTCGCGGTTACGTAAGCTCCGGTACACATTCCCAGTTACGTACAGTCTTCCGTTGCACAATCCTTTCGTTCATTAACACGTCACTGACGAACACTGCCTTCTTACACCAAGGACTGTCCTCACTCACACACTAACCAACTGACTGACTGACTGACTAGCTGCAGCCCTTTTTATCGGCATCTCGCCGTCTTCTAGACGTTTCCAGATGATGAAAGATCCCGTAATTTCTGGAACCAGGTGGGAGAGAAACAGTACGCACAATTATGTTTCTTTCCCCAGTCGTCCCTGTCACCACTATAAGACAAACGAGGGGAGGGCGTAGCTAACATTAACCTCCCTCGTCTCCCGCTCTCAGCTGCTTTCATAGGGTGTTCCAACGCCCGCGTTACAATACATAAATGCTGTGCAAATATCACTTTAACTTGTTATTTTTCTGAACCCATTTGTGTGTGTGTGTGTGTGTGTGTGTGTGTGTGTGTGTGTGTGTGTGTGTGTGTGTGTGTGTGTGTGTGTGTTAACAAGGAAGAGGATTTATAACCTATTATTTATGTGAAGCTTTACTAATTTGAGATCAAGCCACACTGTGTTTAGGTCCTAGCTAGCTGACATTGTGCATGTTTTAAGAATAACTGGAATATTAGAAATAAAATTAAAAGTGGCATATAATGATGATGACACAATGACATTTTAATCATTTCTTGCAATGCACAATTACACCTAAAAACTTGTAAAGCTTTTTCAAATAAATTCTAATCCCATCAGACCTCTTCAAAGATAGTTATTCAGGTAAATAATTTACTGTAGTGTGTACAATAATATTGCATAGTGACTACTGCATTAAACAATATAGAACAAATTAGGTTTATGGAATCTTAGATCATACTTTTAATTGCTGTTAAAAGCTGTGACATTCTTGATCAATGATGTAGATATACACTGATGAGTAAGGTTAAGAGAACTTAGTTCTTCAAAATACTTATCATTGCAATTTAAAGAAAAAGTTTATAAAATTCATATCAAGCATCTCGCCCAAAAGTTTTAATTTAAGCCACCTAGATTATACGTAAACACAGATGCTAATTTTGGTATATCTGAAAATTCACAGCTATTTTTTCAGTAATTTAAACTGCATATTACTTACCTTACGTGAACTTATATATTACATATATTTTAAATTTAAAACTACAAGTACAAACACAAAAACTAATACACCCAATCAACTGTGTAAAATAACTTCACTTTTTACTTTTCCTTGTTGGCCACAGTTATCCTAAAAGTTTTTGTTAAATTTTCCACTGATATGAAATGAAACTCAAACTTTCAGAAATATTTGATATGCCACATTAAATTGCTGTATACGCGGGAAAGAATGCTTTGTGCTGCATTACTAAAGCTCCTGAAGATCACTGCACATCACCAAAACAAGAAACATACACAATATCCAGTAATCCTGCACTCTGATTTCTGCCTTCGTATTCCTGGTAGCCTGAGATGGATAACCCCTGAAAGACAAAAAACAGAAAATCCCATTATTGCAGTAATAAAGTAACAAGGTCAATGAAACTAATGCTTTTGTATGTAAAACAACACACTTTTTCCATTATAAGGTGCTACATTAATCTAGAGAGTTTAACTGTGAATGAATATGTATTAAGGCACATTTCAGGTTATGTCATATTAATTGTCGGTATTTAGCTACATGCTAAATCTTACTTACCAATAGGTCTTTGTGAAAATCTATTCTCGTTCTTCCTGCTGCCCATACGTGCTCGTAGTTCTTTAAAATTTTTACAATTTCACAAATCGATGAAAATTGTACTCAGAACTTAATTTGGCTTGGCCTCCTTGTCGTTAAAGCTTTAATTCAAATATTTACAGGTTAGCCAATGTAGTGTCTTATTCATATAGTACATTGAGCTCAAATAAGGTCGATAATAGGCCAATAATATTGCGCAAATTACTTCGTAAGTAGTAAAATAATACAATTACTATTAAATTTTGAACTAAGCAGAAGTTATTTTATATATTAGTTAGTATGCAACACGGCAGCCAAAATAATTATATTGGCGGCATTGAATCCGGCGCCTGCAGCGCTCAAAACTGTATCTTTAGACCCGGGTGTTTCGCGAACCTTAATGTGTCTCCTGGTCTCCTATCTGAGTTATCAGGCCCTGATATTAACTTTATTTAGGCTAAAGCTGTCAATTTATATCCATTTTATGGTGGATCCATTCTCGCTTACGATTTCTTTTTTCTTTGACATTTGAGAGTATACATGCCAAGCTGTTCTCAACCTTCCCGAAATAACACATAACCGAATCTATGCCAAACCGAAGCAATACAGTTAAACATCTTATAAACTTTTATAAAATGTATTTGAGACGCATCTTCCTCGGTATACAATAGTAAAGGTGGTGCCATCTGCGGACAGCAAAATAAGGTTGACTATAACTTTCAGTTTCTGAGAGCCAACAGATTATTCCTCAAGGAAATGTGTAAACTAAAATATTGTGTGGTATGTAACATATGTTAAGTAACCTATATATTTACAATCACACTGCATTCTCAAATCACTCATTCACGATGGCTGATATTCCCAACCCTTCCAAATTTAACATACCGTTTTACAGAAGAAGTCGCGGTGTCCATTTCTTTGCACGTCCAACAGGTATACACGATATATTCGATGCCCCAGTGTCGTCGATTCCACCACAAATCTCATTTTGCGGTCGCTTGGAATCGAACGCAGATCGCCTTTTTGAGAGCCGAGCGGCGTCACCACTTAACGACGGCGCGGCAGTAATCTCAATCAATGCACAATATATTACTGAAGGAGAACGGATTTAAAATATTTGTTTACAAATATGTGTAGAGGAATTTATTAACTAAACATATTTTAAGACGCTCCACTGCTTGATCTGACCACTGATGTCGATTCCACTTATTTAAACTTAGTTTGTCGTGGCCTAACTGCTTTGGAGATAGAGAAATATGTTGTTTTTGAAATATGCAACCCCCCATTTTCCGGAATAAGGGACGGTTAACGTATGTCGCTTTTGAAGTGTTTTTTTTTTTCCGAAAGTGTGAGGTAAGAAGGGCTTTGCATATCAAGCGGTAGTAATGCTACTCGTATGGTGTAAAGTATCGTTGTTCAATGGCTTGTGCTTCACAAATTATATAAATAATTCTCAATAAATTAATTATATGAACTGAGTTGCCAGAGAGAAATGCTGTTAAACATGACTCATTCTGGAAAAACTTATAAATGTTGCCAACAAACGCAACATTGCACTTTAATCACATGAGATTGATTGTGAGCGTCTTCGAATTTAAGTACCGACAGACATTTCTCAAAATAAACGTTGCAGCATGTTTTGAGTAAGCTAAAATCGTTAATAGTTGCTTGTTATAGAGCGCTCTATTCTCACGCACAATTGTTTTTTTTTTTTTTTTTTTTTTTTTTGACGTAATGTGTAGACATTTCCGCTATTCTCAGCTTTCAGAAAATGAACGCGCTTAAATCTACTGTAAACCTAATATCGCATATCACATAACATATCACATTATAAACTAGTTTAATATGAATTGGGCAGTTTTGCGACGCGAACACACATAACATAATGTTACTTCCTGCCGTCAACTTATGCTTCAAAATGGGAAATTACAAGAAATTACCTTATATTAACAACAGGACCCTTGATGCGTTCCCAGCACTACGTTAACTCTAGAGGATTTTTCTTCCTGCTGCCTCCGTAGTCAATGTTATACTTCGGTCGATCTCTCTATTATTATATATCGCTATATCTGAGAGCTAAGGATGTGTGCTTGGTATGAGGGCCAGAGGAGTGAATGACAGAAGGAGGGTCAGATGAAATGACAGGAAAGAGTATAATGGAGAAATTTGAGGAATGTTTGCAGGGGAAACCGCAGGACCCGGGAAGACCTTCCCTAGCTCCACGTTTTCCACATTACGTCACCTGGGATCGAACCCACTCAGCGTTGGTGAGAGGCGAGCGGCCAAGCCACTCAGCCACTGCCCGGCTATTATCCTTCTCGTTGTACCTTACGTAAAGTATCCTAGCAGTATGGCCTGTGCTTCACAAATTTTATAAATAATTGTCAATATGTTAATTATATGAACTGAGTTACAGAGAGAAATTACCTCAAACACGAGTCATTCTGGAAAGCTTATTAAACATGCCAACAAACGTAACATTGCCCTATAATCACATGAGATTTATCGTGAGGGTCTTCGCATATAAGTACCGACAAACATTTCTCAAATTTAACTTTGCAGCATGTTTTGAGTAAGCTAAAATCGTTAATAGTTACCTATTATAGAGCGCTTCCATTCTCACGCACAATTGTTTGTTTCTTTGACGTAGTTTGTAGACATTTCCGCTATTCTTAGCTTCCAGAAAATTAACGCGCTTAAATGTACTGTAAACCTAAAGAATACAGTCACAAATCTGATTGCTCCAGGAATGAGAGATTACAGCTATTGCCATCTATGTACCGCAAAGAGAAATTGTTTGGTATTTGCATTGCCACCGAGAGAAAACGTATTTCCTGGCAGAGAATGTGTTTAAGTGATATATTGTGGTGTATTTAAGAGTGGCATTAGAATTACTAAGGAAGGGTTTCGTCGCTGGTGCTAGTTATTATTATGATGATGAGGTTTACTATTTATTATTATTATTATTATTATTATTATTATTATTATTATTATTATTATTATTATTATTATTATTATTATTATTATTATTATTATTATTATTATTATTATTATTATTATTATTATTATTATTATTATTATTATTATTATTATTATTATTATTATTATTATTATTATTATTATTATTATTATTATTATTATTATTATTATTATTATTATTATTATTATTATTATTATTATTATTATTATTATTATTATTATTATTATTATTATTATTATTATTATTATTATTATTATTATTATTATTATTATTATTATTATTATTATTATTATTATTATTATTATTATTATTATTATTATTATTATTATTATTATTATTATTATTATTATTATTATTATTATTATTATTATTATTATTATTATTATTATTATTATTATTATTATTATTATTATTATTATTATTATTATTATTATTATTATTATTATTATTATTATTATTATTATTATTATTATTATTATTATTATTATTATTATTATTATTATTATTATTATTATTATTATTATTATTATTATTATTATTATTATTATTATTATTATTATTATTATTATTATTATTATTATTATTATTATTATTATTATTATTATTATTATTATTATTATTATTATTATTATTATTATTATTATTATTATTATTATTATTATTATTATTATTATTATTATTATTATTATTATTATTATTATTATTATTATTATTATTATTATTATTATTATTATTATTATTATTATTATTATTATTATTATTATTATTATTATTATTATTATTATTATTATTATTATTATTATTATTACTATTATTATTATTATTATTATTATTATTATTATTATTATTATTATTAATATTATTATTATTATTATTATTATTATTACTATTATTATTATTATTATTATTATTATTATTATTACTATTATTATTATTATTATTATTATTATTATTATTATTATTATTATTATTATTATTATTATTATTATTATTATTATTATTATTATTATTATTATTATTATTATTATTATTATTATTATTATTATTATTATTAATATTATTATTATTATTATTATTATTATTATTATTATTATTATTATTATTATTATTATTATTATTATTATTATGATTATTATTATTATTATTATTATTATTATTATTATTATTATTATTATTATTATTATTATTATTATTATTATTATTATTATTATTATTATTATTATTATTATTATTATTAGTATTATTATTATTATTATTATTATTATTATTATTATTATTATTATTATTATGATTATTATTCATGGAATTATTGTGTCTTTATTTTTGACATGTAATTATTTACGTGTAACTTGTAAAAATTAGTTTTGACAAATGCTGCTATAAGACCAGTTGAACCATTGCACTCGGTGTCACGTGTATAACATATGTTTTTAAGTAACATAATGTATTACAATCACTACACTTCTCAGCTCATTCCTGCACATTCCAAACTTAAGATACAGGTTTAGAGAAGTAATTACATACGGTTGTAGATAAAAGTTATAGTCACGTGTGTATAAAATGTTGGCCAACTCTTGGCGTGTATAAGTTTTCTGCTGAGCCCTTGCAATCATTAGTAAAACAGCAATGGCGGCTATCGTTTTTAAGATACAACCATATTCCACATTTTAAGCTAAAGGCAAAGAACATATCGAAGTTCCTTAAGGAGATAACTTAAGCTGACACAATGTACACTGCTTAGTTATGTTTTAGGAGTTACGGGGGCAACAATTCTTATAGAAAGCTAGGATGAAATGCCCTTCTGTAAGCTCTCCCACAATATTCACTCTACACTACTTCTTATGCAAATATACCAAACATACGTTCTCATGATTTTGTCAATAACAGCGTATGCAGTTTTGTTTGAAGTATCAAAGGTTTTTAATTCTTTCATGATTATCATCAAACATTTCATTCGTCATTATGTTACACAAGTACAAAAGGAAAATTCTTTTAACATATAGCCATAAAAGTATACATCACTGAAATTTAAACGTCAATTTATATCTGCTTTCAAATGCTTCCATTCTCAAGCACAATTATTTATTTCTCCGAAATTTTTGCACATAATTTCTTAGCTATTCTTAATTCTTAAGAAATAACAAAAACTTAAATCTATGCTAAACCTAGAAAATACAGTTACATATCTTACAAAACGGTATAAGTATCTGCGGTTTTTATTCCGCGGTATACAATACTACAGATAGTGCCATCTGTGAATAGAAAACGCGGTATACTGTAACTGTTATTCCTTGTGATCTAACAAGTTTTTCCCGCGGGAAATCTGCACAATAAAGTATTGTCTGTTATGCAGCATACGTTTGTACGCAATTTTAGATATTTTTAATCACAGTATATCCTGAACTCACATCGGCAAATATAAACATTTTTAAGCGGACGTGATTATTCCTCTTTTATCTCTTGGCGAAGCAGAAATTGCTTAATTGCAAAGCATTACATGGACCAGCAATCTAAACATTTGAAAATTGCCCAAAGTCTTCTCCATTCCAGTAACATTGTTGTACCTTTTAATAAATTATTAAAAAATTTGTATCAACAACTATCTGTCTCTTCTTCTTGTTTGTCCCCTTCTTTAACTGTCCTGTTATATCCCTACGTGGTGTCCGCGTATTGTTGTTGTTCTTAACTCTTATGCAGGTTGAGGAACGGAATGTCTGTATCAGCGATATATATATATTCCAAAATGTGTGATCAACCCGGTGCCTAATATGAGAGTAGTGGATGACAGAAGCAGGGTCAGATGAAATGACAGGAGAGAGGATAATGGAGAAATTGATGGAATGCTTGTGGAGGAAACAGGAGGATCTGGAGAACACCTGCCGTAGCATCGTGTTGTCCACAACATATATCAAATTGCGGTCTTTTGGGATCGAACCCAGACCGCCTTTGTGAGAGTCGATCGTCCAAGCGCTCAGCCACAAAGCGGCAATTATCTTTATCGATGCAATTTACGTAAATAGAGGATAAAGTTTTTAAATATTTGGTAACTTGTTCTGAAAACTTCAGACGATTCCACACAATTAAGTTTAGTTTCTCGAAACTAAACTGATTTGCAGATACAGTTGTTATTTGTTTTTGTAATATGTTGTGGTCTGTTGTCAGGACTAAGCGAATCTCAACTTTTGGTGCTTTTCAAACGTGTGCGGTAGAAATATATTTGTATATCAATCGGCAGTCATGCTACTCGTATCGTCTAAATTTATAGTAGCTGTTTGGCCCTTGCGTCACAAATTTTATAAATAACTGCCCTAAATAAATACAGGTACTCATTTTTTTTTTGTAATTTACGTCCTTCAACGTTAAGCCATATCGGATGTTGAAATGGGTGAAAAACTGCTCAAACAAAAAGGGGTCCTTAGAGCTCAGAGTTACACGTCATTCGTCTATCAGAATAAGGGAAAACCCTGGATAAACCTTATCCAGGTAACTCAACCAGACCGAGATCGGCCTCGTGACCTTTTGAACGTGAGGCAGCCACACAACCATCTACGCTAGAGAGGCTGGCACATGCACCGAATTGCCAGAGAGAAATTATCAAAAGAAGTAATCACAGACTGGGTATTCTGGAAGTAATAATGTCTCTCAACAAACTCCACATTGCACTAAAATCACATGGATATACTCATGATTATCTTCGAATTCAAGTGCCGACAACTATGTTCCAAATTTAACACTGAATTCATATCTTAATATCGTTGACAGTTACCTATTTTAGAACGCCTCAAATCTCACGCACAACTATTTGTTTCTTTGACGTAGTGTGTATAATTTCTCGCTACCCTTAGCTTTCAAAAAATGAAACGTGCTTAAATCCACTGTAAATCTAAAGAATACACATAAATATCTTATAAAGCGCTGGAAAGTCTTCCAATTCTTGTTTCTCAGTATGTGAGATTACAAGTAGAGTCATCTATGGACGGCAAAAAGCAGTTGTTTGGTATTTTTATTGCTAGTGAGGGAAAACGTATTTCCCGGCAGAGAATCGGTAACTGATATATTGTCTCTCCGGAGTAGGTTTAAGTTTAGTCAATTCCACATATTAACTTTAGTTTTTCGAAACTAAACTGTTTAGCAGTTGCATTATTTATTTGTTTTTGTAATATCCAAAGTTCCGTTGTCTGAAGTAAGGCAATGTTAACTTTTGGCGCTTTTTATACGTTTTTTATTTCAAAAGTCCAGTAAAAGTACATTAGCGTATCAATCGACAGTCACGCTACTCGTATCGTCTAAATATAGAGTAGCAGTATGACCCTTACTTCATAAATTTTATAAATAATTATCCGTAATTTAAATCGGTGCAGAACAGAGGGCACAGTCCTTGCATTTTTACTTAAATGTTAACCTCCTCAAGGACAACAACCACCCCCCCATGCCAGGACAACAGATATTCTAACTTTACTAATATTGAAGCTAACACGGAGGGAAAGAAACATCGGGGGATGTAACCGAACCCCCGAAATAACACTTGCGTTAAGTAGGTCGGCCACGGGAATCGAACCCGAACATCCTGAATGCAGACCACAGATGAAGCCTCCTGAAGCATTGCGCTAAAGATCTCGAATGTGACATAAGTTTATAGGTAATCTAAGGTACTACGATCACACTATATTCTCGAATCATCCCTCCACATTCCAGACTTATCATACAGGATTAGGGAAGTAATTACAGCCTGCTGTAGATAAAGCTTAGGCATAGTCATATGTGTAAAAAATTTGGTCGGCTCTTGTCATATTTTAAGTTCAATGCTATGATTTTGCTAGCAGTAGAAAATCAGGAATGGGGACGGGAATTTTTAAGATATAACCACATTGTAAAATTGAAACAAAAGGCAAAAAGCATGTGAGAAATTATTTAATGACATAACATAAACTTATATAATGTACGCTGACTTACAGATGAAAGAAATCTTACAAAAGTTTGTCAGAGTAAAAAGCATCTCTGAGACATTTCCCAAAATATTCAAGCTACACATTTTCTTATGCAAATATACCGTAAATGCGTCACCATGTTCAAATCGCTAGATATTAATTACACAGATAAGGGAAATCTAAAATGTGTCTGTTTTGGTGGTAGCAATCAAATCGTAAGTTTTATTGTCAACTTTTATACTCTGGTGCAACATCTCTCTCAATGTTTTAAAGTGTACATACTTCTAGTTAGATCGAGAAGAATTGTGTTCCGTCCAAAGCTTCTACCCCTAGAACACCCAGTTATGAGAATCTCTGAAGAAATAAAACTGTTTTCAGCAAAATAGCATTTTACGGGTATCTCTGAGTTGAGCATCACGTAATTCCTAAGTGAAATCAAACTTTGTTTATAAGTGTATAGATATTAACCCTAAATATGTATATTACACTTCATCTTTCATTGCATTCATGTTCCATCACAAAAAGTGTAACAAAAATTAACCAAATTTGACCCCAAATACAAATTTTAGTAACCAAAAGTCTTCCAATTATATTTACTTTAAAATGCTTCCATTCTCACGCTCAAGTACTTGTTTCTGCGATATTTTTGTGCTTAAATTCTTAGCCGACCTCGAATTTCACGAAATAAAACGTACTAAAATGTCTGCTAAACCAAAAGAACACAGTGTCATATCTCATAAAACTTCGTAAGAAATTCTAATTCGTCTTTTCTAGTATACGATATTACAGGTAGTGCCATCTGTGGACAGCAACTGGAACTTCCGTTGTTTCTCAGCCAACGTGTTTTTCCTGGCGGATATCTGTAAACTAAAATATAATCTGTTATATGAGTAACTTAACTGTTAAAGAATCATACTACATTCTCAAATCACTCATTCACAACGGCTTATCTTCCCCAACTATTCCTAATCTAGCATACCACTTCACAGAAGTAGTGTCTCTGCCGATTTCTTTGTAGGTGCAACAGCCACACAGGATATATAAAAAATCACGCACTTCGGTTTTCCAATCTGGATACTAAATAAGAGGTAACCTTAACATTCACCAGAGCTAATAGTTATTGGCAAATGTAATTTATACAAACAACGTGGCCGCAGTATATCTTAACTCTCACAATCCTGATTTTACAATTTCGTTGTTCTTGTCTGTACCATGTATTGTATGTATGTATGTATGTATGTATGTATGTATGTATGTATGTATGTATGTATGTATGTATGTATGTATGTATGTATGTATGTATGTATGTATGTATGTATGTATGTATGTATGTATGTATGTATGTATGTATGTATGTATGTATGTATGTATGTATGTATGTATGTATGTATGTATGTATGTATGTATGTATGTATGTATGTATGTATGTATGTATGTATGTATGTATGTATGTATGTATGTATGTATGTATGTATGTATGTATGTATGTATGTATGTATGTATGTATGTATGTATGTATGTATGTATGTATGTATGTATGTATGTATGTATGTATGTATGTATGTATGTATGTATGTATGTATGTATGTATGTATGTATGTATGTATGTATGTATGTATGTATGTATGTATGTATGTATGTATGTATGTATGTATGTATGTATGTATGTATGTATGTATGTATGTATGTATGTATGTATGTATGTATGTATGTATGTATGTATGTATGTATGTATGTATGTATATATATATATGGTTTTTATAGGTCATCAAAAGGAATATTTTCCACACTTTTTATAATAAAGTCATTTTTAAAATTAGATGCATTTTCCGGTCATTTTCATTCTTTTTCACGAATTTATAGAGCTTTTCCATTTGTAGCCCGCATTCGGGTGGCCCTGGTTTGATTCCCGTGGCGGACCGGACCCTGACCCCGTCCCATGAGCTTCCTGGGGAGTTTAAAATAATCTGGGATTAAAAGTTCATTTATATATTGTATAAGAAATAGTAAATTTGTAAGTGTAGTAAGCATGTAATTAACACTGTTCAGCGTCCTAACAATGCTGGTGAATGTATGACGCATCAATTCGAGGAATCGCTGATTACATCATGCAATACGTGTGGATTGCTTCCACAGAAAACTTTTGCGAGCTCTTCCAAATATGAAAAAAGACAAGCGTCTCAGTTACTGTTAAAAGAAACGGCTTCGTCGTCAAGTAGCAAGTCAGCTTCCTCTTACAAAAATTATGTAAAGTGTTTGTTAGGGAAAATATTCCGCAAAGAAAATTAATTCCAATTTAGAATATTTTCTTGAACGTCACACTGATCATACAATTCCAAATGAATCAAGTTTGCTTAAAGGTTACCTACAAAAATGTTATGAAGATATATATCAATTGATGAGACAACCGATTCAGAGGGGAATTATGTGGCCATTGGTACGCTAGAAGCTACTAGTGCCGGAAAAATATTTTTTCTTACCTTAGAGGTTATGGAAGCTGTTAACGACTGTCAGATATGCAAACTGTTAGATAATGCCATGTGTTTATTGCGGTCTAGTGGAGTATAGCAGGCCAACTTGCTCCCATTCCTAACAGACGCTGCGCTTTACATAGTAAAGGCGGCAAAATCGATGCAATTATTTTAGAGTAAGATGGTGCATGTAACGTGTTTGGCCCATGATTTTAATCGAATTGCGGAAAAGTTTAGGTTAACATTTCTAGAAGTAGATACACTAACTTCTACGGTAAAGAAAATATTTCCGGAAGCGCCAACACGAACTATCTATTTCAAAGATAAAGCCCCTAATACAGCTTTGCCCCCGGCACCAATTTTAACACGTTGGGGTACATGGTTAGCTGCATGTATATACCACTGTGTCATTTTCAAATAGTGAGGAAAGTGGTGAATAGCTTAGATGGGGTAGATTCTAGGCAATTGAGAGCGCACAGGATGATTTCTGAAAATGAAATCTAAGGTAAATTAGCTTTCATTAAATCAAATTTTACATTTTTGGCGGATACCATTACCCGCCTTGAAGAAAGTGGCATGACATTGGATAAGTCTGTTAAGTTAATAAGAATTGTGGAAGAGAGGATACAAAATGTAAAAGGTGAGATTGGGGACAAAATTAAACAAAACCTAAAATTTGCGTTGGAATAAAATAAATGATAACAGACAGTGTGTCAGGATGCTAATATCTAGCAGAAGTAAACTTCAAAATTGATATTTTTGAGCAGGATTTAACAGGAAGTGACAGAGGTTTTTCAAATATGCACCTATAACACCTGTGGAAGTGGAGAGAAGTTTCACAAAGTATAAAAGAGTTTTAGTTGACAACCACCGTTGATAACTTGGATAACTTGAAGATGACCAACGCTAAGTAAGGTATATTTTGGCTAATGGGTACAGAAACGTATTGTTTCATATTTTATAAAATTTGAAATGACCTAATGAAGTTTTAATTTATTATTTAGTAGCAATAATTGCATTATTTACTAACAAAGTTTATTTTAAAATGTTGCTATTCGAGCCATATATTCATTATTTGTCTATGACAGTTATTAACCTATTATTATGAAAGAAATTGTTAATTTTTAGGTCATTTTATTTACATTCGAGTGAATTTTTTAATATTTTAAGGGCCTTTTATAGATCATTGTTAGAGAGTTTTTAGGTCAACATCCTCCGGGCCCAGTTCATGACAAAAGAGATGGTCGTCTTGAATTCTCTGGAATGTTAGAAACCGTCTATAGCATAGATCATCAATAATTAGCTGGTACATCGCAAGTGATGGAGGCGGTTACAGTGCACAAAATAGGAAGGTTACTTTAATACACACAATTTAGGCGAAATTTATTTCGTATTCTAGAAGGCATCTTATAAATAGTGTACGATATTTGATTTTATTTTTACAGTACTTACACTCTTTTTCTGCTTAGCATTTACTGTGGGTGTGCCATGATTTTTCGAAATCTAAGATTTTGTCAATAATAGCTGGTGCGAATATGTTTGAAGTACCACAAGGTTCATATTTTCATGACAAACCAAATATTTGTTTGCGAGCGTTATCGGACTAAGGTACAAAAAGTTAGTTTCCCTTGAAATTGGCCCTAAATATATAATTTAAATAAGCTGACATCGTTCATATATATATACATTTTGGAATGTTTCCAATCTCACTCACATATACTTGTTTCTACCACAATTTTATGTACATATTCTAAGTTATTATTAGTTCTGACGAAATAACACGCACTCGAATCTATGCCAAATCTAAAAAATACAGTTACATATCTTATAAAAATTATGAATTTTTGCAATTATTTTTCCTCGGTATACACTATTACAGGTGTCATCTGTGGACCGGAAAGCAATGTACACTGAATGTTTCTTTGTGAGCGAACATGCCTTCCCTGGCAGAAATCTGTAAACTAAAATATTGTCTGTTATGGAACATATGTTTTCAAGTAACTTTAGGAATTTGCAACCACACAACATTCTCAAATCATTCATTCACAATAGCTTATATTTCCAGCTATTTCAAATTTATCATACCTCTTCACAGAAGTGGTCTTTTTGCCCATTTCCTTGTATGTGCAACAGGGATAGATTATTTATTAAATATCTGGCACTGCGAGTTTCCTCTCTGCATACAACGTAATTAGTCACGTTAACATTTAAGTGAGCTAATAGTTATCGGCAAATATAAGCAATAATTTATAAACGGAAGTGATTATTCCTATTTTAATTCATGGCAAAGGAAAGATTGCGGAAATCCCAAGCATTATATTGCAGCAGCACGCCAAATATTTCAAAATTGCCCAAAGCCTCCTACACTCTGGTATTATTCTCGTACCTTTTAGATGATACTTAGAAAAATGTATATCTACAATTATCTGTTTCTTCATCTGCTTTAATTGTTCTCTAATACCCCTACGTGGTGACCGGGTTTTTTGTTCTTCTTAACCCTTATGCCCGTCGAGAAACGGAACCCCTGGATCAGTGAGAGAGTCCAGGTTGGACAAGAGAAGTGAATGACAGAAGGTGGGTCAGATGAAATGACAGGAAGGAGGACAATGGAGCAATTTGTCGAATGTTCGCAGGGGAAACCAGAAGACCACGAGAAAACCTTCCGCAGCTCCGTGGTATCCCCCACATATCTCACTTTGCAGTCCCATGGGATAGAACCCAGTCCGCCTTGGTGAGAGTCGAGCGGCCGAACCACAGAGCGGCTTTGTCTTTCTCGTTGCACTTTACGTAAATAGAACAAAACGTTTTTAAATATTTGTTTAAAAGAGTGTGTAGATAAGAATCATATAAGTCAAGATATTTTAAGACGCTCCACTGCCTGATCTGACAACAAAAATAGATTTCATACATATAACTTAGGTTTTTCGAAACTGAAGGGTTTTGCAGATGCAGTTGTTTGTTTTTGTAATATTCCCTAAGGTTGGATAAAATACAGTTTGCTATTTCCACGCTTTTAACATGTAAGGAGTTGCATCCGGTTACATCAGTAGGACCCTCTCTTCTTTTACGCCATCTAGCTCCATAGTGCCTTAAGTCCATCATTAATGAATCTAACAATTGTTAAACTGTTGGTTACCTCCAGTGGCTTATAATAAATTAAGAAGGGTTTTAATGCAACTTCTAAGTCCATCTTTCCCACCATTAGATTAGCGATGAAACGACCTGTAACATCCGTCATCTCATCGGCAGAAATACATATAGGTGAGTTGCGTATGTCAAACCTGATTTTTTCTAACACGTCAACGTAACAAAAATCCAAGTAATTCTTCCCTCTATTCCCGAAGAGGGAATGTTGTGGTTGCAGCTTTTGTGTAAGAAGTGTTTAAATGCAGGTACCTGAAGCTTGTTCCGGTGTATGTTCGCTGCACACTACGCTATACATAGTTCTATGTAAAATATACTATTATATAATGAAGGCTATCCCTGCAAATCTGTAAGCAATATCTGTTTCTTTGAAGATACTCGTTTATTTTAATATGCACAATTGCTTCGCAGATTTTGTTTAAATTGGGATTTCATCGTACCCCTTATACGTTAACCACATGTTTGTCAGAGGAGTGTTCTTCAATCAGTTATTAAAGCACTGTCAACAGAGTTCCACGCTTTTAGCAATGAAGACAACGAAAACGCAACCGGTTCAATGGCTACATTAAATGCAATTAACTGTTGTAAATTCTGAAACGCTCCGCTTTTGAGAGCAAGGGAGAAAAGAAGTTTAAAACAAATCATTGTTTTCGGAATCGGACTCGTACAATTTAGCTTTGAGTGCAGTGGAGATGTCTACAATTGGTGACAGTGAATGAGAAGCACAATAATAAGAAATGCGATGATTTCTACTTCCTTGCTGTGCAACGAAATTTAATGGAATGGAGGAAAAGTTATAATTAATCAGAAAAAATATTAAAATATGTAAAATCATGTACTATAGTGGGAAATATATATTATAGCTCAAAATATTAAAAAATATATAACTTAAAATGTTGGAACAAGGGTCTTTACATTTTAATTCGTGGACGTTTTAGTATTTTTCATAATTAACAGCAACAGAATATGTAATTACAAAAAAATCCGGGGTCTAGTTGTCATCATTATTGGTTTCATGTATCAACAGAAGCGGCCTTTATACACGGTGTTCATTTTTATTTGTGGTTATACCGCGCAAAATGTGACGTCATCATTAGCATAGCTGATTGAGTGAGTTTAGATGCGATTCCCCTAGCGGCTGGCGATCGTACTTGATGTGTTGACAGCAGCTTTGAGGGCTCCCTATGCCGGCAGGTAAATATGCTATTTGAGGCGTGGGTCTGCCCGCGTAATTTATAGGTGCGTAATTTCAGCTGGTGCGTAGATAGAATAACCGTTGTAGTTTTTTTTAATGAATGTGGACACTAAATGACGGATAAATACTAGCGATATCTTGCAATTTGGTGTTTCCCTGTGAAGATATATAACTTAATATAATTTAATAAAGGAACAGCAAATTAATAAGGGTGAGGAAATAGATTTTCCGTTTTTATGTCCTTTCAATAGTGTACGTCACATCCAGCAATGAATGAATAATTGAATGAGTGAATGAATGAAGCGAATGAGATAATACTCAAAGGAGGCCAGGTTCCCTAGAGGTCAGGATTACCGGATATTCGTCTTCGCAGGATAAGGAAAAACCCTGAAAAAACTTATCCAGGTAACTTGGTTTAAGCGGTAGTGCAGCATTGCAGAATTTTCTTCAAAATATTCATGAGTCATCCTTGAATATACTGAACTAAAATACTAGTTTGGTATATATATCCAGTAAACTTTTCAAATGAAGTTTGAATAGAATGCAATTCCTCCTCTACCTACTCTGTATATAGGTGGCAGACAAGTATTATTCAACAATAAAAAATAACGGCAAAGATACCCGGTTATCAAAATTGACGTTCAAATATCTCGTGGGTTTCACCCACCGCTGAAACAGGATGTACCCATGGGGAGATTACAGATGTCGCGCAAGTTGTAATTACTTTGTATATGTCAATATCTTTTACTTATGAAAAATCTGCTTCAAAACATGGGAATATTGATGTTTTATTTTCATGCAAAGCAATTATACAATTCGAAATTTAATAATTTGGTTCAATATTTCACATACACATCAAAATAAAGCGACATGAACTATCATATTTCATCTTCAGAAATTTGTATAACTCGAATAAAATTAATTCGCTGTTTGTATATTAATTGCAATCCAGTTCATCTTTATATCTATTCTATTTAGCATAAATAGTTGTGATATAAATCTAAATAAGTAAATGAATCTTAAAAATGGAGTGAGACGGTAACAAAAGCGAAGTGCATGGTTGGGTCCATTTGTGGCTTTCGTTTTGTTGTTTAAGAATATTGTGTACCCATATTTAGTAGTAGACATTAATGACATTAGAAATATAACACATTTAAAAAATGAAAACTAATGCTATTTGTTCGCATGGAAATGCTAAACGACAAATACATAAATCTTTATGAATTCCTGTTGATTGTCATGCTTTTAAACTGTAATTTATTCGCCAAAACTGTCCCTTAAGATTCAGTCAGACGTTAACTTAATCAGACATGTTTGTTAATTTGATTGTGATTTGTGAGAATGGAGTAAAAATGTATTTGCCATTTCAGACATTGATTTAATCTTACAAAATCTGTGGTATTTGGCATTCTCCAAGAACTTTCGGTTGTTAACATAATTAATGTTTCTAATAATTAAAACTGTCAATAATTCCGTGCTTACGTTACTGCTTGCTGATACAGAAACCGCAGTTGGGGCAAGAAAAACTGCATTAACTAAAGAATGTGTCAACATAAACTAAATGAACAAGAAAAGGGCGTCCCTAAGGAATCTCAGAAGAAATCTGAATATCTCTTCTCATGACCCCGTCGGTCAAACCGGAGGGACAAAAAACTGAACTTGCCTAGATATAGGCGGGGGTGAGAGTCAGTAAGAGTAAAAATGAGGAAAACGAACCTCAAATAAAAATGGCTATGCGTCACGTGATACGGGCAGAATAGACATGGAAATAGAAAAGGGGCGTGGATAGATAGTCTGCGGTCGGAAACTAGGCTGAGAATCGAGTAAAGGCGCGACACTTCTTCGTGTATCGTTTCGGGGGAAGGTAATGTTGTAATTAACAAGTTGTTTGTGAAACAAGCTGCTATCTAAATGTCATATAAATAAGATGGTAGGAGAATTCAAGGAAGCAGAGTGTATTTTCAATTGATTTCTGGACACTGAAACGGAGTCGCTCGCCCATTCTCACGAACGAGATTCCCTAGTCCGGAGCATAACCGGCCTTTCGGTTTAGGATCCTTTATATCCACCGATTACCGCCTCATTGCATAACAAATCTTGCCTAATGTATGCCTGAATTCTATCATAGTATTAGTGCAAAAGAAACAAAAGTAAAAAAGAGAATAATCTGGAATTGTTAATTGTGAAAATCATCTGGATCCCTGAACAAAGCACTATCCCTGTAAACTGTAAGGTGTATCTATGTTAAAAGGAGACAAGAAATGAGAGTAAATTGGTAGATATTCAAATCAGAAGACTGTAGCAGAGAAATTTAGGCGAAGCCGAGATCTCTGAGACATTTTCAAGATTAGATTAACTAGCTTTTTTGTACAAATAATGTTCTATTTTGTACTCCTGGAGAAATGTGTTATGTGATTGTTGTATTAATAAGAAAGAAAATAACAAGTCATAACAGTTATTGTACAAAGAAGTCTTACATGGAGAAATTCACATTATTAATATTATAAATTACAAACCTTAACTATTCTTTTCGCAAACTACTCAACATACTAAAATATAAAATGTATAATATGAATCAAGAATCTCTAAGTGAAAGTATTTACTGAGAGCGTAGTTTTCATTTAAATATTAGACCTGCAGTCGCCAACGGCTATATTAACTTGGTTTAAGTGGTGGAGTAGCATTGCAGAATTTTCTCCAAAATATTCATGAGACATCCTTGAATATACTGAACTAAAATACCAGTTTCGTATTTAAACGAATTTCCAGTTTTGAATTTTGTTGTAGAGTTTTCTTAGATAACATGGAATCGCGAAACATATATCCATAACATTTTCAAAATTAATTTGTATAGAATACATTTCCTCCACCTACTCTGTATGTACGTGGCACGCAAGGTATTATTCAATACTAAGAAGAAATCACGGCGAATATACCCGGTTATCAAAATTGAGGTTTAACTGTCCCGCGGGTTTCTCGCACCATAACGGCACACAGTGGAAATCTTCTGAAACGCGAAGTTCCCTAGGGGAGCTACAGATGTCGCGCAATTTGTAAGTGCTATGTATATATCATTATCTCTTAGTTATGAATAATTTGTTTCAAAACACGGGAATGTTTTTTTTTTCTACGTAAAACAATTATACAATTCGACCTTTAATAAGTTGGGTAAATATTTCACAGATAGATCAAAATAAAGGGACTAGAGCTATCATATTTCAGAACAAACGTCTTCAGACATTTGTATAACTCTAATAAAATTAATTCGCTGTTTGTATATTCATTACAATGTAAGGCATCTTAATAGGTATGCTATTTAGCACATATAGTTGTGATATAAGAATAAATAAATAAAGGAATTATAAAAAATGAAGTGAGGCGGTAACAAAAGCGAAGTGCATATTTGGGTCCATTTGAGGCCTTCGTTTTGTTGTTAAGGAATATTGGGTACCTAGATCTTTTGGTAGACAATAATAGTTTCCGAGACATCCTACATATTTAAAAGAAATTATAACTGAAAACATCTTTACCCATGGCTATGGAGGTGCAAAATTGCAAGTGAATAAACCTTGCTGAATTCCTGTTGATTAACGTCTTTGTGAAATGTAAGTTAACCGACACAGCTGTCCGTCAAGTTTCCGTCACACTTAAATCTTATCAGAAAATTTTGGAAATTTGATTGTGGTTTGTGAGAATTCAGTCAGAATTGACTTGCCCGTTCTGGCGTTGAGTTAATCTCTCAATATCTGTAAAATTTGTCCTACTCTAAGATCTTAGGATTTCAACATATTTAATGCTTCTAATGAATGAAAACAATCAATATTTCCGTGTGGATGTTACTCCGTGCATAAAAAAATTGCCTGCTTAGTTCCTGAATTCTATCATAAAATTAGTACACCCGAAGCCTAATTAAACAGAAAGTACCTCAGGAATAATTAATTACCAAATTTGTCTGGAACCCTGGACAAAGTACTACCATTGTTAACTGTAAAGTGTTTCTATTTTAAAAGGAGACAAAAATCAGAGTAAATTGTTAGATATTCAACTCAGAAAGTTATACCAAGAAAGTATAGGATTTGCAAAGATCTATAAGGCATGTTTAAGATTAGATTAACTCTCTTATTACTGCACAAAATGATGATCCCTATTGTAGTTGTGGAGAAATGTGTTATTTTTTGTTGTATTAATATGAAAGAAAATGACACATTACTATAGTTGTTATACAAACAAAAATTACATGGACATATGAAATTTACTAATTTTTTAAATTATAGTGCTTGACTATTTCTTCCAAAGCTACACAACAGAATAAATATAATAGATATAATATATAATCAAGTAATCCCCAATGAAAGGAAGAAAACCTTAAGAAGAACTCAAAGTAATAGCGTTACCGACGGCAGTTGCTAAATTATTTTTGTTTCAGCGGTAGTGCATTACTGCAGACTTTTCTTCAAAATGTTCATGTGCCATCCGTAGATATACAGAAATAAAACGTAGTTTGGTATTTAACTGACTTCGCAGTTTTGAAATTCGCTGTAAAGTCCTTTTAGATGACATGGGACCCCAAAATACAGTTCAGATATCCCGCGGTTTGCTCCTACCACAACGGCACATAGTGCAAGTGTCCTGAAATATAAGCTACCGGTTGGCCTTTACAGATGACGCGCAATTTGTAATTGATACTTAAATATAAATATGCCATAGTTATTTAGAATGTTTTCCAAAACATAACAATAATGGTGTTCGGTTTTGACGTATATTATATAGTAAATTCGAATTGGAGTAAATTAGAGGATTATTTGACAGATAGATGAATATAAAGAACAAGAACTAATGTGTTTCGGAACAAAAGTCTGCAAAGTGCTATAATAATTAATAAAATGTATTCATTACTTATATGACATCTGCCGTTTAGGTCAACTATGACACAAATGAGCTTAATAAAACGGTGTGAAACGCATGTATTATTCAAATAGTACAGAAATCAGAGTTGTGAAAGCTATCCAAATAAATAACCCAGTATATCCTAAGTGAGGAAAGCTAGTTAACAAAAGCTCTGTATATATTGAGGTCCACTTTTGACCTAATTTTGTAGTTTACGAATATTGCATATGATATATTTGTTAGTAGACACTTTTAGCATCAGAGACCTCCTAGGTTTATTTAAATTTATAATTGAGAACATCTGTTCGCATGCGTATGGAGAACCAAACGTTGACACATTTTGATGCGAATTATGAATTTTGGTAAATTCTAGTTGATTGACAACTACGTAAAGTTTAATTAAATGTGGAAATGTCGCGGAAATTTGTATGTATCATTGCGCCACACTTCACATTTATCAGCCCTGTTTGGACATTTGATTCTGGTTTTTCAGAGTGCGGTCAGTTATTTAAATTCATCTGCCATTTCGGGTTTTAGTTCAGCGTGTAAATCCTGTAACATGTGCTATTTTCCAAGGGATTCATAATTTAATTATTCCAATGAAGGAATATTATCAGAATGTTCCTGCTTAAGTTACTGTTTGCATAATTCTGCATACTGAACGCTTGGATTATGTCACAACTTGTTTCCACACGAACAACATATGTATATATTGTGACTTTGTGGGTTTGTAAGATTAAAGGTCTGTGTGAGGAAACTCAAAATACTCTTTACTTCCGTAAAAAGGCTCTTGTACAACTCTGATATTAGCAGAATGACGTAACACACACGAGCGCAATCTTCCAAGCTGTCTGCACACTGCTCACCAGCAACTTCTTTCCTTACGGCTTTCTGCTACACTGCTGAACTCGTCCAGTGCACTCGCTTTTATGCACTAATCGTTGGTTCTCGCAAATTGGGGAAGTTTCTCGACAACTCACGAAGATTCACAGTCTTTCACGACGGCATGCGATGTAGGGCGGAATGTCGAGACGTCTCTCCGTCTCCTTCCCTGACCCCGTCACTTCCACGGCGCCTATCTAAGCACTGATCTGCTTCATGGGCGTGGCTTCTGCCCGATGTCTCTTTCACTCCCTGCTTCCCCCAACTCTATCTCTGTCTCTCTCTCTCTCGCCCCATAATAAGCGCCTCGAATGAATGTCAGAATGAAGGTCAGGTGAAATTTCGTGAAAGAGGATAATGGAGCAATTGTTGGAAGGTTTGCAGGTGAAAAAGGAGGACCCGGTGAAAACCCGCCGCAGCTCCGTTTTGTCCATTACATATCTCACTTTTCAGTCTGCTGGGATCGAACTGAGACCGCCTTCGTAAGAGTGGGGCAGCCCAACCACTCAGCCACGCCGCAGCTCTTATCTTTCTCGCTGCACTTTACGTTATGAGAGGAAAACTTTTAAAATATTTGTTTAAAAGAATGTGTAGACAAAATCATACAAGTCCAGATATTTTGTGAAACTGTACATCTTGATTTGACACCGAAGCTGTTTCCCAACATATAACTAACGTTTTTCGTACCAAAGCAGTTTTGCAGATGCAGTTACTATTTTTTTGTAATATACAACGGTCCGTTGTCAGGACTAGAGCAAAGTCAACTTTTGGCGCTTTTCGTTTTTTTTTTTTTTTAAGTGCTGTAAAAGGACTTTTGCGTATCAAACATTGGTAAAAAGAGCCTTTTCCATTCGGGCGCGCATTCGTCGGCATACAAACCATTTAATCCATAACATCGGAAAAGCTGAGCCAAAACACCGCAAACATAAATGGGTGAAAATACTGTAAATAAGGATGGCGCGCCACACATTGCGCGCTCAAAATTCTCGGCCAAGGTCTCACAAACCGCCAGCAGGGTTCGCCACTCCCGGGCTGCCTAAGGAACTGAGCGACATGCTGCCGCACAGCAGGACAGATGAGTGTAAATAATGTACAAAGTGAAGTAAAGTGAAGTGTGCGTGAATGAGTGTGTGAGTGCGAGGGACGTACTACGTATGGCCATGAGTGCGTGCGTGAGTGTGTTCGTGTGTGTGTGTGTGTGTGTTATATGTAAATAAAATCACAAAAAAGTACATAAAATTCAAGGAAAAACTGGAGCACCTAAAGGAAAATGAATTAACTAAAGCTGTTCTTGGTGTGCCCATAAAGGGACTCCGCATGGGCTTTATGTAAAGCCATGACGTCAAAACGAACAAAAACGGAAAAGTGTAATATCATGCACATGTAGAGCCTGTAAGCTGGGTCCATTGTACCGGCACAAGGTATATCAAACAAAAATAAAAAGCCTAGGCTTAAGAAGAATAATTAATATTTAGAGCAAATATCTGAAGCAACTTGAGTAAAATGTACATTAAGGCTAATATCTGGTGTAACAACTGTGTTGGAACTTATATCTAATAATGAAAATGACATGTATGTTTATAATCATGAAAGAACCTGAAACTACTGATAATTTGATTCAAAGTTGATAAGAATATTATTCACAAGATCATGACGTATGTTTGGTATATTTGCATAACAGAAACGTAGCTTTAATATTGTGGGAAGGTTCCTAGAAGTGCTTTTCATTCAGACTAACCTAATGCATGACTGCCAATTGATACGCAAAATTCCCTTTACCGCACCTATCAAAAAAAAAAAAAGATAGAAAAGCGCCATAAGTTTACTTTGCCTTAGTCCTGACAATGGACCGTTGTATATTACAAAATAAATAGTAACTGCATCTGCAAAACTGCTTAGGTAAGAAAAACTTTAGTTATATGTTTAGAAACACTTTCGTTGTCAGATCAAGCAGTACAGTTTCACAAAATATCTGGACTTGTATGATTTTGTCTACACATTCGTTTAAACAAATATTTTAAAAGTTTTCCTCTCATAACGTAAAGTGCAGCGAGAAAGATAAGAGCCGTGGCGTGGCTAAGTGGTTGGGCTGCTCCACTCTCACCAAGGCGGTCTCAGTTCGATCCCAGGAGACCGGAAAGTGAGATATGTAATGTACAAAACGGAGCGGCGGCGGGTTTTCTCCGGGTCCTCCGGTTTCACCTGCAAACATTCCAACAATTGCTCCATTATCCTCTTTCACGAAATTTCACCTGACCTTCCCTCTGACATTCATTCGAGGCGCTTATTATGTGGCGAGAGAGAGAAAGAGGGTGGAGCAGGGAGTGAAAGAGACTTCGGGCAGAAGCTAGCCCCTGAAGCCGATGAGTGCTTAGACAGGCGCCGTGGAAGTGACGGGATCAGGGAAGGAGCCGGAGAGACGTCTCGACAGTCCTCTCTCCATCGCATGCCGTCGTGAAAGACTGTGAATCTTCGTGAGTTGTCGAGAGACTTCCCCAATTTGCGAGAACCAACGATTAGTGCATAAAAGCGTGTGCACTGGACGAGTTCAGCAGTCTAGCAGAAAGCCGTAAGGAAAGAAGTTGCTGGTGAGCAGTGTGCAGACAGCTTGGAAGATTGCGTTCGTGTGTGTTACGTCATTCTGCTAATATCAGAGCTGTACAAGAGCTTTTCTAAGGAAGTAAAGAGTATTTTGAGTTTCCTCACACAGACCTTTAATCATACAAACCCACAAAGTCACAATATATACATATGTTCTTCGTGTGGAAGCAAGTGGTGACATAATCCAAGCGTTCAGTATGCAGAATTATGCAAACAGTAACTTATGCAGGAACATTCTGATAATATTCCTTCATTGGAATAATTAAATTGCGAATCCCTTGGGAAATAGCACATGTTACAGGATTTACACATTGAACTAAAACCCGAAATGGCAGATGAATTTAAATAACTGACCGCACTCTGAAAAACCAGAATAAAATCTCCAAACAGGGCTGATAAATGTGAAGTGTGGCGCAATGATATATACACAGTTCCACGACCACAGTGATTTAATTAAACTTTACGGAGATGTTAGTAACTAAAATTTTCAAAAATTCATAATTCGCATTTAAATTTATGTCAACGTTTGGTTCTCCATACGCATGCGAACAAATGTTCTCAATTATAAATTTAAATAATCCTAGGAAGACTCTCAGCTAAAAAATGTCTGCTAACAAATATATTGCTCCCAATATTGGTAAACTAAAAATGAGGTCAAAACTGGAGCTCAATATATAAAGCGCTTTTGTGAACTAGCTTTTCTCACTTAGGATGTACTGGGTTATTAATTTGGATATCTATCACAACTCTGATTACTTTAGTATTTGAATAATATACGCGTTTCACACCGTTTTTTAACCTCATTTGTGTCATAGTTGACCTAAACGGCAGATATTGAATACATTTTATCAATTAATACAGCACTCTGCAGACTTTTGTTCCGAAACACAACAACTCCTGTTCTTTAAATTCATCTATCTTCAAATATTCCTCTAATTTACTGTAGTTCGAATTTACTATATAATATACGTCAAAACCGAACACCATTATTGCTATATTTTGGAAAACATTCTAAATAACTATGGCATGTTTATATTTAAGAAGCAATTACAAATTGCGCGTCATCTGTAACGGCCAACCGGTAGCTTATGTTTCAGGACACTTGCACTATGTGCCGCTGTGGTCGGAGAAAACCGCGGGATATGTGAACTGCATGTTTATCCCCGTATTGCTGCGCTGGATTTTCTTATTAGTGTTGAAAAGAATGTGTGCAGCACGTACGTACATAGAAGGTAGAGGAGAAGTTGCACTCTATACAAATTAATTTTGGAAATCTTACTGGACATATGTATTTTGCGGTCCCAGGTAATCAAAAAGAAATTTTACGGCAAAATTCAAAACTGGGAAGTCGCTTAGATACCAAACTATATTTTATTTCTGAATATTCAAGGTTGACACATGAAGATTTTGAAGAAAAGACTGCAGCAATGCACTACCTTTAAACAAAAATAATTTAGTGTCTGCCGTCCGTGAAGTTTTTACTTAGTGTTCTTCTTAAGGTTTTCTCTCTTACATTTTGGATTACTTGATTATATACTATATCTATTATTCTTATTATGTTGTGTAGCTTTGAAAGAAATAGTCAAGCAATGTGAGGTATAATATTAGCAAATTTACTATGTCCATGGTAACGTGTCATTTTCTTTCTTACTAATACAACAAAAAATTAACACATCTCTCTACAATTACAGCATGGGTCATCACTTTGTGCAGTAGTAAGGGTGTTAACCTTATCTTAAGATCTTTGCAACTACTATATTTTCTTGTTACAACCTTCTGAGTTGAATATCTAACAATTTACTCTGATTTCTTGGCTACTTTTAAAATAGATACACTTTACAGTTAACAGTTGTAGTATTTTGTCCAGTGTTTCAGACGAATTTGATAATTAATTATTCCGGAGGCACTTTCTGTTTAATTAGATTTAGGTTATATTAATATTATGATAGAATTCAGGAATTAAGTAGGCATAATTTTTTATGCAAGGAGTAACATCTGCACGGAAATATTGAACGTTTTCGTTCATCAGAAGCATTAAATGCGTTGAAATCCCAAGTTCTTGGAGTATGACAAACTTTAGAGATTTTAAAAGATTAACTCAACGCCAGAACGGGCAAGTAAATTCCGACTGATTCTTACAAACAACAATCGAATTTCTAAAACTTTCTTATAAAAATTAAAGTGTCACGGAAACTTAAGGGACAGCTGTGGCGGTTAACTTACATTTTACAAAAATGTTAATCAACAGGAATTCAGCAAGGTTTATTCATTTACCAGTTTGCTTCTCCATAACCATGGGTAAAGACGTTTTCAGTAAGAATTTCTTTAAAATATGTAGGATGTCTAGGAAGCTATTATTGTGTACTAAAATATCTAGGTAAACAATAATCTTTAACAAAAAACGAAAGCCACAAATGGACCCAAATATGCACTTCGCTTTTGTTCCCGTCTCACTTCATTTTTAAAATTCCTTTATTTATTTATATTTATATCACAACTATATGTGCTAAATAGCATAGCTATTAAGATGCCTTTTATTTCAATGAATATATAAACAACGTCTTTTTTCAAGTGGAGGAAAAATCCATTTATGGACTAACCCCGACTGTACTGGGATGGCGCAGCCGGGAGTGTGAGCTTCACCCGAAGGTACTACACACTAAGGGAAGTCAGGTGAGGAATTCCAGCAGTACCGCTATGTGCACCTGTTGATTCATGGAGGGCGTGTAGAACCATGGTGAGATTGGATGCTAGGACATAAGCATAGCCGAAGCCCTGAATATGCCCTCGCGGATTCGTGGTGAGGGATGCGGTTGGGTGTAGTGTCGTTTCCAATAGGAAACACCGTCCTAACATACTGGTTGCATCCTCAATGATAGAGGAAATAGTCATGTATGAGTTATACTACTTTATTTGCATTAGTTTATTGTTCTTAGTTAATATATTGTCTACCCTGAGAGGGTAGAACGTGTCATTAAGGTTAGTGGTAGTCGCTAAGATAGCGTTAGCCTTGCATTATCTTTACTTTGATCTATCTGTGAAATATTTGCCCAACTTACTAATGTTTGATATGTATAATTGTTTTACGTAGAAACAAAACATTCCCGTGTTTTGAAACACGTTCTTCATAACTTAGAGATAATGATATATACATAGCAATTACAACTTGCGGGACATCTGTAGCTCTGCAAGGGAACTTCTGTTTTCAGGAGACTTCCACTGTGTGTCGCTGTGGTGGGAGACACCCGCGGGACACTTAAACCTCAATTTTGATAACCGGGTATATTCGCTGTGAATTCTTCTTAGTATTGAATAATACCTTGGGCGCCACGTACATACAGAGTAGGTGGAGGAGGAAATGTATTCTATACAAATTAATTTTGAAAATGTTATGGATATATATTTCGCGATTCCATGTTATCAAAGAAAGCTATAAAAAACTCAAAACTGGAAATTCGGTTAAATACCAAACTGGTATTTTAGTACAGTAATTTCAAGTATGTCTCCTAAATATTTTGGAGAAAATTCTGCAATGCTACTCCAACGCTTAAACCAAGCTAATATAACCGTTGCCGTCTGCAGGTTTATTATTTAAATGAAAACTGCGCTTTCAGTATTTACTTTCACTTTGGGATTCTTGATTCATATTATGCGTTTTATATTTTATTATGTTTAGTAGTTTGCCAAAAGAATGGTTGAGGTTTGTAATTTATAATATAAGTAATTTGAATTTGTCCGTGTAAGACTTCTTTGTATAAAAACTGTTGTAACCTGTTATTTTATTTCTTATTAATAGAACAATCACCTAACACATTTCTCCAGGATTACAAAATAGAAAATTATTTTGTACAAAAACACTAGTTAATCTAATCTTGAAAATGTCTTAGAGATCTCGGCTTCTCCTAAATTTCCCTGCTACAGACTTATGATTTGAATATCTACTAATTTACCCTAGTTTCTTGTCTTCTTTTAAAATAGATACGCCTTAAAGTTTACAGGGATAGTGCTCAGTTAAGAGATCCAGATGACTTTCATAATTAAAAATTCTAGAATATTCTCTGTTTTACTTTTGTTTCTTTTGTAATAATACTATGATAGTATTCAGTTAGACATTAGGCAAGATTTTATGCAAACGGTAACATCAGCACGGGATTATTGACAGTTTTCAATTATTAGAACCATTAATTATGTTAACAACCGACGTTTTTGGACAATGACAAATACTACAGATTTTGTAGGATTAACTCAAGGTCTGAAATGGCAAATGCATTTTTAGTGCATTTTCACAAACCACAATCAAATTACCAAACATGTCTGATAAAATTAACTTCTGACTGAATCTTAAGGGAAAGTTGTGGCGATTAAATTACAGTTTAAGTAGATGACATTCAACAGGAATTCATCAAGATTTATATATTTATCGTTTTGCTCTTCCATCCGAACAGACAGCATCAGTTTTAATTTAAAAAAATGTAAGATATCTCTAATGCCATTAATGTCTACCACAAAATATGGGTACACAATATTCTTAAACAACAAAACGAAAGCCACAAATGGATCCAAATGTGCACTTCGCTTTTCTTACCGTCTCATCATTTTTAGAATTCCTTTATTTATTTAGATTTATATCACAACTATATATGCTAAAGTGCATAGCTATCAAAGAGCCTAGGATTGCAAAGAATATACAAGCAACGAATTAACTCTATTCGAGTTATACACATTTCTGAAGACGTTTGTTCTGAACTATGATAGTTCTAGTCGCTTTATTTTGTTTTATATATGAAATATTGAACCAACTTACTAAAGTTCGAATTGTATAATTGCTTGACATGAAAAAAGTACATCAATTGTCCCGTGATTTGGAGCAGATTCGTTATAAGTAACAAATATTGCGATATACAAAGTAATTACAACTTGCGCGACATCTGTAACTCCCCACGGGTACTTCGTGTTTCAGGAGACTTCCACTGTGTGCCGCTGTGGTGGGTGAAACTCACGGGACATTTAAACGTCAATTTTGATAACCGGGTATCTTCGCTGGTTTTTCATTTTAGTGCTGAAAAGTACCTACTTTGTGCACCACGTATATACAGAGTAGGTAGAGGAGGAATTGCATTCTATTCAAATTAAATTTTAAAATTTTACTGGATATATATTTTGAAATTCCATGCTACCTAAGAAGAATTTAGAGAAAAATTTAAAACTGGAATTTAGGTCAAATACCAAACTAGTATTTTAGTTCAGTATATTCAAGGATAATTCAGGAATATTTTGAAGAAAATTCTGCAACGCTACACTACCGCTTGAAACAAGCTACCTGGATAAGTTTTTTTCAGGGTTTTCCCTTATCCTACGAAGATGAATATCGCGTAACTCTGACGTCTAGTGACCCTGGCCTCATTTGAGTATTATATAATCCGCTTTATTCTTTCACTTATTGATTTATTCATTCATTGTTCGATGTGACGTGCACTGTTGAAATTACAAAAAAAGAATAAAATCTGTTTCCTTAGTGTTCTTAATTTGATATTATTTTATTAAATAATATCAAGTTACAGGTTTTCACAGAGAAACACCAAATTGCAAGATATCGTTTGTATTTATCCGTCATTTAATGTCCACTTTCATTTAAACAAACTACAACCGTTATCACATCTACGCACCAGTTGAAATTACGCACCTATAAATACGCGTTCAGACACACGCCTCAAATAACATATTTACCTGCCGGCAGACAGAGCCCTCAAATCTGCTATCATCTGTCTTCAGATCAAGTACGATCGCCACACGCTAGGGGAATCGCATATAAACCCACTCCATCAGCTATGCTAATGATGATGTCACATTTTAGGCGGTATAACCACAAATAAAAATGAACACCGGTTATAACGGCCGTTTCTGTTGATACATGCAACCAATAATGACGACAACTAGGACCCGGATTTTTGGTAATTACATATTCTGTTGCTGTTAATTATACAAAAAAAACTAAAACGTTCACGAATTAAAATGTAAAGCTCCTTATTCCAACATTTGAAATTACATATTTTTACATATTTTGAGCTATAAGATACATTTCACACTATAGTATATTATTTTAAATATTTTAATATTTTTTCTGATTATTATATATTGTCCTCAATTCCATTATTTTTCGTTACATTGCAAGAAAGAAGAAACCATCGCAATCTTTATTATTGTGCTTCTCATTCACTTTCGTCATTTCTACACATTTCCACTGCACTCAAAACTAAATTGTAGGAGTCCGATTCCGAAAACAATGACTTGTTGTAAACATCCTTTCTTCCTCGTTCTCAATAGTGGAACGTTTCAGAATTTATAACAGTCAGTTTGATTTGATTTGTCCATGGCACTGGTTGCGTTTTCGTTGTCTTCATAGCTAAAAGCGTGGATCTCTGTTGACAATGCTTTAATATCTGATTGAAAAGCACTCTTCTGCCAAACATGTGGTTAGCGTATAGGGTGTACGATGAAATCTCAATTTGAACAAAATCTGCGAAGCAATCGGCACAATAAAAATAAACGAGCTTCTTCAGAGAAACAGATATTACTTACACAGTTGCAGGGATAGCCTACATTATCTGATAGTAGATTATACAAAGAACTATGTATGGCGTTGGTTGCAGCGAACATACCCTGGAGCAAGCTTCAGGTCCCTGCAATTAAACACTTCTTACAGAAATGCTGCAACCGCAACATTCCCGAAGAGTCCACTCTGAGGAAGAATAAGTTGAATTTTGTTACGTTGATGTATTTGAAAAAATCTGGTTTGACATAGGCAACTCACCTATATGTATTTCTGCCGACGAGAAGACCAATTTTTCAGGCCGTTTCATCGCAAATCTGATAGTGGGAAGCATGAACTTAGAAGTTGCATGAAAACCCTACTTAATTTATTATATATCTTTGGAGGTAACCAACAGTTCAACAATTGTTAGATTCATTAATGATGGACTTAAGGTACTATATAACTAGATGGCATAAAAGAAGAGATGGTCCTACTTATGTACACAGATGCAGTTCATTACAGGTTAAAAGCGTGGAAATAGCAAACTGTATTTTATCCAACCTTAGCGAATATTACAAAAACAAATAACTGCATTTGCACATTCATTTGTTTCGAAAAACTTAAGTTATATGTGTGAAAACGACTTAAATTGTCAGATCAAGCAGCGGAGCGACTTAAAGTATCTTGACTTATATGATTTTCTCTACACATTCTTGTAAACAAATATTTAAAAACGTTTTCCTCTATTTACGTAAAGTGCAACGAGAAAGACAAAACCACTCCGTGTATGTGCCGCTCGTTTCTCACCAAGGCGGACTAGGTTTGATCCCATGGGACTGTAAAGTGAGATATGTGGGGGACACCACGGAGCTACGTAAGGTTTCTCGTGGTTCTCTGGTTTCCCCTGCGAGCATTCGACAAATTGCTCTATTATCCTCTTTCCTGTCATTTCATCTGACCCTCCTTCTGTCATTCACTACTCTTGCTCTCATACCACAAACCCAACCTGGACTCTCTCACTGATCCAGGGATTCCGTTCCTCAACCCGCATAAGGGTTAAGAAGAACAACAATACCCGGTCACCAGTAGGGATATAAGAGAACATTTAAAGTAGATGAAGAAACAGATAATTGTAGATATACATTTTTGTATGTATTATCGAAAAGGTACGAGAATAAAACCGAAGTGTAGGAGGCTTTGGGCAATTTTGAAGTATTTGGCGTGCTGGTGCAATATAAGGTTTGGGAACTCCGCAATCTTTCCTTTGCCAAGAGATAAAAAAGGAATAGTCACTTTCGTTTAAAAATTGTTGCTTATGTTTGCCGATAACTATTAGGTCAACTGAATGTTAACGTGACTAATTACGTTGTATGCAGAGAGGTAACTAGCAACGCCAGATATTTAATAAATAATCTATCCCTGTTGCACATCCAGCGAAACGTACAAAAAGGCTACTTCTGTGAAGCGGTATGCTAAATTTGGAATAGCTGGAAATACAAGCTATTATGAACGAGCGATTTGAGAATGCTGTGTGATTGCAAATTTTTAAAGTTACTTACAAACATATGTTCCATAACAGACAATATTTTAATTTACAGATTTCTGCCAGGGACGGCATGTTCTTTCACAAGGTAATTTTAAGTGTACCGTGCTTTCTGGTCCACAGATGGCACCTGTAATATTGTATACCCAGGAAAAGTAATTGCAAATGTTTATAATTTTTATAAGATATGTAACTGTACTTTTTAGCTTTGGCATAGACTACAGCACGTGTTACTTCGTCATAACTAATAATAGCTAAGAGGGTAGACATACAAATGTCAAAGAAATAAGTAATTGTGGGTGACAGTGGAAGCATTCGAAAATGGATATGTATATTGACGATTTTAGCTTATGTAAATTATATATTTATGGCCAATTTCAAGTGAAAATAACTTTTTTACATGTATCCGATAATGCTCGTAAACAAATAATTCGTTTGTCATGAAAGTATAAAACTTATGGTACTTCAAACATAATCGCTCTGCTATTATTGACAAAATCTTACAATTCGAAATTTCTAAGCAGTAAAGGAATGGAAGTACTGTCAAAATAAATAAATATCGTATACTAATCCTAAGATGCCTCCAGGAACACGAAATAAATTTCACCTAATTTGTGTGTTTTAAGGTAGCCTTTCTTTTTTGAACTGTAACCGCCTCTATCACTTGCGATGTACCAGCTAATTATGCATCATTTATCCTATAGACGGTTTCTAACATTCCATAAAATTCAGGACAAGCATTTAATTTGTCATGAGTATATCCTAAACTTCTGTCCTTCAATCAAAAAAGCTAGCGCCAATTTTTTCAAAGCTTTTGAAAAGCCGAACATATAATAAGAAACATTTGCGACTGTCGTTAGAGTGTATGTCTGGCGTTCTGCCGTATCGAAAAGAGTGGGTTCGAGTCCCACCTTGGGCATACATTTTTTATGCATTGCGTATACGTGCAACACAGCAGGAAACCAAAACAGTAAAGCCACGGTTGCGTGGAAGTGGTGAAAACAAAATCAAGGAGACAGAGTCTACGAAATTCTGGAACAGGGGGGAACTGAGCATACTTTAGACGACTCAGAAGAGGCCTCCATATGTCAGAGACCGACCATAGGCTGAAATTTGGACTGAAATGATAGGTTTTCTTCTAATCTTCAATTATGTACATATAAGATGACGGCTAAGAAAACCTTTTAATATGTGTGTGCACGTAGCAAGAAAGACCATTAGCCATGAAACTAGTTTGTAATCATAGTTTCCATTAGTTTCGCCTTCCTATAAGTAAGCAAATATCTGCAATTCTGAATAATATTACATCTTACAGTAGGGTTATTTTACTGTTATTTTAAATTCTCTAAAATATAAACCAGTGACTTTTCTGAAATGTTCTGTCAACCCAAAAGAAAAACATACATTTTCCAGGTAAAT
>CM060950.1:217295376-217347876 GCA_030765055.1 Mantis religiosa
AGTTAATTGATGAAAATTAATCATTTCTTCATACTAGCCGTATATAGGCTAAGGTCTTTAATAGATCGAGAAAACATGAAAAATTGAATACCATGGCCGGGATTTAAACCACGGTTCTCCTGGTTTCGGTCCAGTCGCACTAACCCATTGACTTACCATAGCCATTTTGCCATAATGAAATGACATTCTCCATTTCACTCTTATATTTCCACGGTAGACCACTAGGGGATCTCGCATTCGAGATACAAGCTTTGTGACGACTTACTGTCGTAAGTACCTTAGTGTTCCACAGTGAAAATATGTGAGTCAAATAGAGAATTTAATGTCGAAACGGCAAGTTGGTCATGGTAGCTCAAAAGGTTAGAGCGACTGGATGGAAACCAGGAGAGCCGTGGTTCAAATCTCGGCAATGTCATTGAAATTTTAATGTTGACTCTATTCGGGGGATGTGATTGACGTACCCAGCACTTGTCTGGAAACCCGAAAAGGAACCGAAACTTCTCATGGGTTGGCAGGTAGGCCACGGGAATCAAACCCGGAACTCCCGAATGCAGACTAAAGCGCCTTACCCATTCCGCTGGTTATCTCGTATGTAAAATATGTTTATAAGTAACTTACAGTATTACCTACAATGAAACTACTACAACATACAGGTTTAGAGAGGTAATTATATTCCGTTGTAAATCCAAACATAGATATAGTCACATGTGAATTAAAATTTGTTGAACTCTTTGCGTCCTTTAAGCTCTATGCTGAGCCTTTGCAGTCACTTGAAAATCAGGAATGGGGAGTAGCATTTTAAAGATCCAACCATATTCTAGAATTTAAACTAGTAGCAAAAATCTTATCGAAATTGTTTAATGAGGTACTATAAACTGATATAATTAACGATGCATAGTTATATTTTGAATAGCAAAATCAGGAAAATGTTACAAATGTTAGTATGAGGATCACTTCTAAGATTTTTCCCAAAATATTCAATCTACACTTTTTGTTATGAAAAATAACCGAACATGCGGCATCATGATCAAATCGCTAGATATAATTTACTCAGTTAAGGACAACCAAAAATGTATCTCTTTTGAAAGTAGATGTTACATCGTATGTTTTATTGTCACCTTTTATTCTCTGTTGCAATATTTCGCTTTATGTTTTACGGCTTTCTTTCTTTTAGTTAGTGTGCAAATAATTGTGCTCCTTCCACATCTTTGACTACAAGATTTAGCAGAAATCCCAGGTTCTCTTAAAAAATAAAAGTTTTCAGTAAAATCTCATTGTGGTGGTATCTGTAAGTTGTAAATGACATAATTCCACAGGGAAATCCAACTTTGTTTATATGTTCATAGCTATTAACTCTAAATATGTATCTCACATTTCATTTGTCATTATCGGATAATAACACCAACAAAACAATGTAAAAGCATTCTAAAATATATGTTATATCAGCTAAAATCCTCAGTGTATATGTATACATTTTCGAAAGCTTCTATTCTCATGTATAGTTACCTGCTTCTTCGACATTTGTGTATATACATCCTTAGCTATTCCTTGTCCTGGCGAAATAACACGCACTCAGTTACGTTTCATATAAAACTTTATAAATATTTGTTACACTTCTTCCTTGGTATACCGTATTACAGGTAGTGCCATCTGTGGACAGCAAAACAAGGTTGACAGGAACTTTCATTTTTCTGAGTCAACATGTTCTTCTTGACGGAAATGTGTAAAATAAAATATTTTCTGGTACGTAGCATTTATTGTAACTTCAGCTATTTACAATTACACTACATTATCAAGTCACTCATTCACAAGACTTAAGTTTCCCACAATTCCAAATTTAGCATACCTTCCCGTTCATAGAAGTAAACGCGGTGTCCATTACTTTGTAGGTACAATAGGTATACAGGATATATTAAATATCTGGCAGTGATACGACAAAATACGCTACGCTCACATTCAGCAGAGCTAATAGTTATTGGCAAATGTAAACAAACAAACAAGAAGGCTGCAGTATATCTTGACTCTCACAATCGTGATTTTACAATTTCGACATACTTGTCTATACCTATGGTGGTGTTCTTCAAGCGCGTCGCTAGTACTTTGTGGCATGACAAGTGTGTGCTCGAGTATGAGTATGTAGTAGGCAAAGGGAAAAGCGAAAACAAAATCAGAAAGTAAGAAATGGAGTGTGTGGAGGGGCACTTCTATTCATAATTACTGGTACTTCAGAGCATGTTTAAAAGAAATATCAACAGCTGATATTTCTAGCGTGTTAGAGTAATCAGGTTGTCTTAACCGAACAGTAGTACAAGAAGTGTAATTTAAGGGTTAGTGTTTACTGTAAAAAGGCAATGCATTAGCTGATTTCAGGTACAAACGAAATTTCGCTGCACGCAATGTGCAGTTTGCATATATATTAACTCTCCAAAACCATTTACCATGATTACGCGGTATAAGAAAGTATTAAAGAAATGATTTTTAAGAGCAACACTAATTGACATATTTAAGAAGTTGGAAAAATCCACTAGAATTACACACTCCACTAAAAATTGTCCAGCTTGCTGATGACAATTGTGGTTATACACGAACCAGATGAACGCGTAAATCTGAGGGACCGAATTGCTAAGCAGTATAATAGATTAACCTTTTCAATATGGCTGCTAATTAATTTGGCTACATAAAAACTACTGCTACATGCCATCGCAGAAATATAAGCCAATGATTTATGGATAGAGTTTAATAAAAATAATTTTGATTTCATTTGAAAGTGTATTTTAATCCACTTTCTTGACAAAACATTTCAGAACAGTCACCGATTTATATTTTAGAGAATCTAAAATAACAGTAGAATAACGCTACCGTAAGTTTAATTATCATTCACAAGAGCAGATATTTTCTGACATTTAGGAAGGTGAAACTAATGGAAACTAAAACTAAAAATTAGATCCATACCTGTTGGTCCTTCTTGCGACATGCACATATATATTAGAATGTTATTTTCTGCCGTCATCTTATACCTCCAAAATCGAAAATTACAAAATACAACACACATTAATAGCAGGACCCATTCTTGGTTCTCCACATTACGTTAACTCTAGAGCCCTTGTCCTCCTAATTCCTCCGCACTAAATGTTATATTTCGGTCCGTCACTCTATTACTTTATATTGCTATATGACTCCATAAATTTCCCTTCCTATCCCTCTCAACTGTTCATCTCTTTGTCTATTACCATCTATTTATGCAACTATAATGTAAATTGAGGTTTTTAAAACAGCTTCTTCTGTTGTGCTTGTTACACAGTCGTTTGGTACACGACAATTTGCGTTAAAATTGTTAAACCCTTTCAAACAGTCACACAAAATATGTTCTATAAATATCAAGATTTCTGTGGAAAACAGTCTTTTTATCAGATTAATTAAAGACTTTGCAAAACGAAATATGAAAGCATGGCTAATTTACAACTATTTTTTAGTTTTTGTCTCGGACGTATTAAAAGATATGGCTCCCCTAAAATTTAAGAGGTTCGTACTACGGAGGTACCAGAATTGACTCATGGGAGTGGCCATTTCGATAAAGTGGATCCCAATAGTTGCCTAGACGAATGCTGAGATTGTTTCTACTTTATCTCGAATTTTATTTTCTCCGTTTCCTATCATTTCAGTCCAAATTGGAGCCTATGTTCGGACTCTGACAAATACGGGCCACCTCTGAGTTGACCAAAATATGTCGAGTACTCAATCAGTTCCACAATATCGAAAACTCCTCCTCCTTGATCGTTTTTTCACCAATTTCGGTCCACTGATTAATCTGAAGACTGAAGTTGACTTGAGACATATAGCTTAGGTTTTCCAAAACTAATGAGCTTTGCAGTAGCAGTTGTTATTCGTTTTTGTAATATGCACTATGTTTGGATAAAATGCAGTAAGCGAATTCCCCACTTTTAACATGTATGAAGCTGCACTCGTGGTAGGATCCTCTATCTTCATTTACGCAATCTAGCCACAGTACCTTAAGTCCATCACTAAGGAATCTAGCAATTGTTGATCTGTTGGTTAAATCGAAAGGTTTACGATAAAAAGTAAAGGTTTTGATGCAGCTTCTAAGTCCATCTTGCCCACTATTAGATTAGCGATGAAACGGCCTGAAGCATCCGACGCCTCATCAGCAGGAATCAAGATAGGTGAGTTGCCTATGTGAGTCCAGATTTTTTCTAATACGTCAACGTAACAATATCCAAGAAATTCGCCCTCAGAGTGGATGCGTCGGGAATGTTGCGGCTGCCGCATTTGTGTAAGAAGTGTTTAAATGCAGGTACCTGAAGCTTGTTCCGGGGTATTGTCGCTGCAATCAAGGCCAAACATAGTTCCTTGTAAAGTCTACTACTAGATAATGAAGGCTATCTCTGCAACTGAGTAAGTAGTACCTGTTTGTTTGAAGAAACTCGTTATCTTTAGTATGCAGATCGCTTCGTAGATGTTGTTCAATTTGAGATTTCATCATACATCCTATACTTTATTACAAGTTTGGTGTAGGACTGTTTTTCCGTCAGTTATTAAAGCACTGTCAACAGAAAATCACGCTTTTAGCAATGAATTCAACGACAACGCAAACAGTGCCATAGCTAAGAAAATGTAAATGCTAGTTATAAAATCTGAAACGTTCCACTTTTGAGAACATGGAAGAAAAAACGTTTAAAACAAGCCAATGTTTTCGGTTTCGGACTCGCACATTTTAGCTTCAAATGCAGTGGAGAATATTTAGAATTGACGACCGTAAATGAGAAGCCAATAATAAAAATTGCAATGGTTTCTTCATTCTTGCTATGTAACGTAAATTGGTGGAACTGAGGAAAATCTATAATAATTTAGAAAAAAATACTAAAATATGTAAATTCATGTATTATACTGTGAAATATGTATTACAGCTCAAAATATGTAAAAGTATGTAATTTAAAATTTTGGAATAAGGGCCTTTACAGTTTAATCCTTCGACTTTTTTATAATTAAGAGCAAGAGAATACGTAATTACATAAAAAACGCTCTAATTATCATCATTATTGGTTTCATGTATCAAGAGAAAGAGCCGTTGTACACGGAGTTCATTTTTTCTGTGGTTTTACAACGCAATATTTGACGTCCCGAATAGCATCGATGATGGAGCGAGTTTATATACGATTCCCCTAGCACCTGGTGATCGTATTTGATCTGCTGACAGGTGTTTTAAGGGCTCCTCCTACCGGCAGGTAAATATGCTATTTGAGGGTTAGGTCATGCCCGTGTAATATAAAGCTGCGTTGTTTCGCCTGGTTCGTAGATACGATAACTCTTGTAGATATTTTAATGGATTTGAGCACTGGATGACGGATAAGTGCAAACCATATCTTGCAACCTATTGTTTCTCTTTGAAGTTTTATAACTTAACATAAATTAATAAAGAATATCAAATTAATAGCCATATTAGCTTCAAAACATTCCAGTACAGAAACAGGACTTCCTTCTCTTGTCCTTTCAACAGTGTACGTCACTTTGAACCTTGAACGAATAAATGAATGATTGAAAGAATGAGGCGGATAATACAATACCGAAATGAGGCCAGGTTCCCTAGAGGTCAGAGGTACCTGATATTCGTCTTGTTAGGATAATTGAAAAATCTAAAAAAAAACTGATCCAGGTAACTGGTTTAAGCGGTAGTGTAGCATTACAGAAATTTATTCAAAATATTCATTAATCATCCTTGAATATACTGAATTAAAATACCAGTTTGGCATTTAAACGAAATACCAGTTTTAAATTTCTCTGTAAAGCTTTCTTAAATAACATAGAATCGCAAAATATATATCCAGTATACTTTTCAAATTAATTTGTATAGAATGCAATTCCTCCTCTACCTAGTCTGTATGTAAGTGGTGCACAAAGTATTATTCAAGACCAAGAAGAAGACATGGCGAAGCTATCCATTATCAAAATTGACGTTTGAATGTCCCGTGGGTTTCTGCCACACCAGCGTCACACCGTGGAACTCTCCTGAAACACGAAGTACCCGTGGGGAAACACAGATGTCGCGCAAGTTGTAATTACTTTGTATATATCAATATTTCTTAGTTATAACAAATGCCTTCCAAAACACGAGGAAACTGATGATTTGTTTTCATGCAAAGCTTTTATAGAATACGAACTTTAATGATTTGGGTCAATAGTTCAAAGATAAATCAAAATAAAGCTAAAAGAACTATCATATTTCAGAAGAAAAGTCTTCAGAAATTTGTATAACTCGAATAAAATTAATAACTGCGGCATATGACACCCGGACGGGGAAAGCCCCGCCCGACTAGGACTACCTCTGGACCTCTGGACTCTCCCTCACCTAACCCCGCTTCCATATGAGAAGCGATGCTCCTTGTTATTTGTTTTAATAAAGCTTATTAAAAAAAAATCGTTCGTTGTATATTCTTTGCTAACTGTGACAAATATTAGCTATGTGATTTAGCATATCTGGTGGTGATATAAATCTAAATAAATAAAAGAATTTTAAAAATGCAGTGAGACGGTAACAAAACGAAGTGCATGTATGGGTCCACTTGTGGCTTTCGGTTCTTTGTTTAAGAACACCGGTTACCCAGATTTAGCACTAGCTATTAATAGCTTTAATGATATCCTATATTTAAAAAATTAAAATGGAAAACATCTGTCATATGGAAATGCAAAACGACAAATATATAAATCATGATGAATTCCTGTTGACTGACATCCTTTTACAATTTAATTTAATCGCCAGAGGTGTCCCTAAGGATTCGGTCAGACGTTAATTGAATCAGAAATGTTTGATAATTTGATTGTAGTTTGTGAGAATGCAGTCAAACTTTTTTTGCCATTTCGGACATTGAGTTCATCTTTCAAATTCTGTAACATTTGACATTCTAAGAACTGCGTTTGCTAACATACTTAATAGTCCTAATAATTGAAAACTGTGGAGATCTCCGTGCTTATGCTACTGTTTGCTTAAAAAATCCAGCCTAATGTATGCCGGAATTCTATCATAGTATTAGTACAAAAGAAACAAAAATAAAACAGAGAATCTTCGGGGATGGTCTGGTATGTGAGTAACTTTACTTTAAGAGAATAACACTACTTTCTCAAATCACTCATTCACAACTGCTTATGTTTCCAACTATTTCATATTTAGCATATTCCTTCACACAGGTAGTCTCCCTGCCGATTTCGTTGTAGGTACAACAGGGATAGAGGATAAATAAAAACTCACGCACAACAGTTCTCCTCTCTGCATACAAAGTAATAAGTCACCTTAATATTCATCAGAGCTAATAGTTATTGGCAAATATAAGCAAAAAAAACAACAAGGCTGCAATACATCTCGACTCTCACAATCGTGACTTTACAATTTCGACATACTTGTCTATACCTATGGTGGTGTTCTTTAAGCGCGTTTCTAGTACTTTGTGGCATGACAAATGTGAGCTCGAGTATGAGTATGTAGTAGGCAAAAGGAAAAACGAAAACAAAATCGGAAAGTAAGAAAAGGAGAGGGTGGAGGGGCACTTCTATTCATAGTTACTTGTACTTCAGAGCATGTTTAAAAGAAATATTAACAGTTGATAGTGCCAGAGTGTTAGAGTAATCAGGATGTCTTAACTGAACAGTAGTACAAGAAGTGTAATTTAAGGGTTAGAGTTTACTGTAAAAAGGCGATGCATTAGCTGATTTCACGTACAAATGAAATTTCACTGCACGGAATATGCCGTTTGCATATATATTAACTCTCAAAACCATTATCATGAATAAGCGGTATAAGAAAGTATTAAATAAATGATTTTTAAGAGCAACACTAATTGACATATTTAAGAAGTTGGAAAAATCCACTAGAATTACACACTCCACTAAAAATTGTCCAGCTTGCTGATGACATTTGTGGTTATACACGAACCAGATGAACGCGTAAATCTGAGGGACCGAATTGCTAAGCAGTATAATAGATTAACCTTTTCAATATGGCTGCTAATTAATGTGGCTACATAAAAACTACAGCTACATGCCATCGCAGAAATATAAGCCAATGAATTTTGGATAGAGTTTAATAAAAATAATTTTGATTTCAATTGAAAGTGTATTTTAATCCACTTCCTTGACAAAACATTTCAGAACAGTCACCGATTTATATTTTAGAGAATCTAAAATAACAGTAGAATAACGCTACCGTAAGTTTAATTATCATTCACAAGAGCAGATATTTTCTGACATTTAGGAAGGTGAAACTAATGGAAACTAAAACTAAAAATTAGATCCATACCTGTTGGTCCTTCTTGCGACATGCACATATATATTAGAATGTTATTTTCTGCCGTCATCTTATACCTCCAAAATCGAAAATTACAAAATACAACACACATTAATAGCAGGACCCATTCTTGGTTCTCCACATTACGTTAACTCTAGAGCCCTTGTCCTACTACTTCCTCAGCACTAAATGTTATATTTCGGTCCATACCTCTATTGCTTTATATCCCTATATGCCTCCAAGATTTCCCTTACTATACCTCTCAGCTTTTCATCTCGTTGTCTATTACCATTTTGTTATGCAACTATAATGTAAATTGAGGTTTTTAAAACAGCTTCTTCTGATGTGCTTGTTACACAATCGTTTGGTACACGACAATTTGAGTTAAAATTGTTAGACCCTTTCAAACATTCACACTAAATATGTTCTATAAATATCGAGATTTCTGTTGAAAACAATCTTTTTGTCATTATAATTCAAGACTTAGCAAAACGAAATATAAAAGCATAACTGATTTATTACTATAGTTTAACTTTTTCTCGGAGGTATTAAACGAGATGGCTCCCCAAACATTTGCGAGGTTCGTACTCCGGAGGTCCCAGAATTGACTCTTGGGACTGGCCATTCCGATAAAGTGGATCCCAATGGTTTCCTAGGCGAATCTAGGGATTGTTTCTACTTTATCTCGAATTTTATTTTCCCCTTTACCTATCATTTCAGTCCAAATTGGAGCCTATGGTAGGACTCTGACAGATACGGGCCTCCTCTTATTTGGCTAAAATATGTCGAGTACTCCATCTGTTCCAAAAGTTCGAAAACTTTTCCTCCTTGATTTTTTTCCCCCAATTTCGCTCCACTGATTAATCTTAAGACTGAAGTTGATTTGAGACATATACCTTAGGTTTTCCAAAACTAATGAGCTTTGCAGTAGCAGTTGTTATTCGTTTTTGTAATATACATTATGTTTGGATAAAATGCAGTAAGCGAATTCTCCACATTTAACATGTATGAAGCTGCACTCGTGGTAGGATCCTCTATCTTCTTTTACGCAATCTAGCCATAGGACCCTAAGTCCATCACTAAGGAATCTAGCAATTGTTGATCTGTTGGTTAAATCCAAAGGTTTATAATAAAAAGTAAAAGTTATGATGCAGCTTGCCCACTATTAGATTAGCGATGAAACGGCCTGAAGCATCTGACGTCTCATCAGCAGGAATCAAGATAGGTGAGTTGCCTATGTGAATCCTGATTTTTTCTAATACGTCAACGTAACAAAATCCAAGAAATTCGCCCTCAGAGTGGATGCGTCGGGAATGTTGCGGCTGCAGCGTTTGTGCAAAAAGTGTTTAAATGCAGGTACCTGAAGCTTGTTCCGGGGTATGATCGCTGCAACCAACGCCATACATAGTTATTTGTAAAGTCTACTATTAGATAATGAAGGCTATCCCTGCAACTGTGTATGTAGTACCTGTTTGTTTGATGAAACTGGTTATCTTTAGTATGTAGATCGCTTCGAAGATGTTGCTCAATTTGAGATTTCATCATACATCCTATTCTTTATTACAAGTTTGGTAGAGGACTGTTTTTCCATCAGTTATTAAAGCACTGTCAACAGAAAACCATGCTTTTAGCAATGAAGGCAACGACGACGCAAACAGTGCCATAGCTAAGAAAATGTAAATGCCTGTTATAAAATCTGAAACACTCCACTTTTGAGAACATGGAAGAAAAAACGTTTAAAACAAGTCAATGTTTTCGGAATCGGACTCGCACATTTTAGCTTCAAATGCAGTGGAAAATATTTAGAATTGACGACCGTGAATGAGAAGCCAATAATAAAAATTGCAATGATTTCTTCATTCTTGTTATGTAACGAAAATTAGTGGAACTGAGGAAAATATATAATAATTTAGAAAAAAATATTAAAATATGTAAATTCATGTATTATACTGTGAAATATGTATTACAGCTCAAAATATGTAAAAGTATGTAATTTAAAGTTTTGGAGTAAGGGCCTTTACAGTTTAATCCGTCGACACTTTTTATAATTATCAGCAATAGAATATATATTTGCATAAAAAAGGGTTCTAATTATGGTCATTATTGGTTTCATGTATCAACAGGAACGGCCGTTGTACACGGTGTTCATTTTCATCTGTGGTTTTACAACGCAAAATTTGACGTCCCCATTAGCATCGCTGATGGAGCAAGTTTATATACGATTTCCCTAGCAACTGGTGATCGTATTTGAACTGCTGACAGGTGCTTTAAGGGCTCCATCTACCGGCAGGTAAATATGCAATTTGAGGGTTGGGTACTGCCCGCGTAATATAAAGGTGCGTAGTTTCACCTGGTTCGTAGATACGATAACTCTTGTATATTTTTAAATGGATTTGAACACTAAATAATGGATAATTACAAACCATATCTTGCAATCTATTGTTTCTCTATGAAATTTTATAACTTAACATAATTTAATAAAGAATATTAAATTAATAACCATATTAGTTTCAAAACATTCCAGTAGAGAAACAGGATTTCCTTCTCTTGTACTTTGAACGGTGTATGTCACTTTAAACCTTGAACGAATAGATAAATGAGTGAATGAATGTGGCGGATAATATAATAGCCAAATGAGGCCAGGTTCCCTAGAGGTCAGAGTTACCTGATATTCGTCTTCTTAGGATAAGGAAAAAATCTGAAATAAACTCATCCAGGTGTCTGATTTAAGCGGTAGTGTAGCATTGCAGAATTTTCTTCAGAATATTCATATGTCATCCTTGAATATACTGAATTAAAATACCAGTTTGGCATTTAAACGAAATACCACTTTTAAATTTCGTTATAAAGCATTCTTAAATAACATAGAATCGCAAAATATATATCCAGAGTGCTTCTCAAATTTAATTTGTATAGAATGCAGTTCCTCCTCTACCTACTCTGTATGTAAGTGGTGCACAAAGTATTATTCAAGATCAAGAAGAAAACATGGCGAAGCTATCCGTTATCAAAATTGACGTTTGAATGTCCCGTGGGTTTCTCCCACATCAGCGTCATAGTGGAACTCTCCTGAAACACGAAGTACGCGTGGGGAATTAGAGATGTCGCGCAAGTTGTAACTACTTTGTATATATCAATATTTCTTAGTTATAAGAAATGCCCTCCAAAAGAGGGGAAACCGATGATTTGTTTCCATGCAAAGATTTTATAGAATGCGAACTTTAATGATTTGTTTCAATATTTCACAGATAAATCAAAATAAAGCGAAAAGAACTATCACATTTCGGAACAAAAGTCTTCAGATATTTGTATAACTCGAATAAAATTAACTCGTTCGTTGTATTCCTGAAGACTAATGCTACCAGCCAGCAAACCCCACCTAAGCGGCATATTCCTCCCATCATCGTGGATGATTTCCGGGGGTCGGTAGGCTTTCTAAAGGAAGTAATGCCGTCCCTCTCGAATAAATGCGAGGTGACGAGGAGGAAGAGCCGCTTTGTTTTCAAGGCGACAAACATAGAGGACTACCAGCTGCTGCTCAGGGCACTCGAGGGGAAGAAGATCCCCTACTTTACCTTCGGCCTGGACAAGGCACGAGACTTAAAAAGGGTGATCAGAGGATTACCAGTGGATACACCGGTAAGCGAGATCAGCGATGACCTCACCCGACAGGGTATAACACCGCGCTTGGTCAGGCAGCTGACCAAGCCAGGACCTCAAGGTCAGCCTGGACCCATCCCCATCCCTCTCTATCTAGTAATAGTAGAGCGGTCCAACGACCCGGAGGCAAAGATAGATAGTATCAAAACTATTTGTTACCTCCGGGTAAAGGTCGAGGCCGTCAGGAGTTCTGGCGGCCCTCCTCAGTGCCACCATTGTCTGGGGTTTAAACACTCCAGCAGGTTTTGCCGCAGAATGCAGCGTTGCCTGCGGTGTGGAGGACCTCATGACAAGGAGGCGTGTGCGAGGTCGCTTACCGATGCGCCCACTTGCGCAAACTGCAAAGGTGCGCATATTGCCTGCTATGGCGTCTGCCCAACAAGGAAGGCGGTTATAGCTGCCAGAAGACCGGCACAGGAAAGGACACTTCAAACAGCGCCAGCCAGGGAAGAGACCAGGGCTCTCCCTTCCTCAGTCTCCAAGGCTACGACATCCAGCAGGCAGCCACCAAATGAAGACCGTCAGCAGGTTGAACGGCGCCCATCTTTTGCTGAAGTTGTGCAAAGATCCTCTGACACCCCAAAACAGTCTCGTGGGAAAACACCAGCACCCACACAGAAACACAAACAGACACGGGCCCCAGCCCCAAGAAGCGCAGCTTCCAAACCAGACCTCAATAAGAGGAGACTATCTCGCCAACCTGAGAACCCGACTGTGGTGGTTACGCATAGCGAACCTATGCCCCCTAGACAGTTGAGGGACGAAAGGGCTCGAGGTAGGCCTGCTCCCCTTAGGTCATCCTCCCCAGACAACACCAACATAGTGCCCTCTACCATGAGCTCCACCCAACTAACGGCTTCCCTGGATCTCACGGAGATGTTTAGGTGGTTGCAGAATTTGCTGCAATCACATGGACAAAAGATCTGTGAGATCTTAGTGAAGTTCTTCTGTGCCTCAGACCCGGCAAGCAAGATGCTGGCTGCAATGGAGGGACTTGCCCCACTGTCAACTGGTATCCAGCAATCACAGAATGGCGAATCGAACTAGGTCTCGTACCTCTTTTCGCTTCGCATTCTGGAATGCGTGTGGCCTGGTTGATCAGGGGGGCGAGCTATTGCAGTTCGCTCGAGCAAATGCCCTAGACGTCATCCTAGTCAGCGAAACGCATCTCCGTCCAGACACCCGTTTCCGCATCCCGGGCTACATTTGCCATCGCACGGATCGCCAAGGCCGCCCTGGCGGTGGTACAGCGGTACTTGTCCGGCAAAATGTAGTCCACAAACCCATCCAGCTCCCTCCTCTTCAAACCCTAGAGGCCACGGCAATCTGTCTTGACCTTGGCGGAACTGAGGTATTGGTGGTCTCTGTGTATTACCCCCCCAACCGGCAGTTCGTTCCAAACGACTATCTATCTATCCTAAACTTACACCCAAGTGCTATCATGGCCGGGGACTTCAATGCAAAACATCAGCGTTGGCATTGTGGTCTTCGGGCAGATGCAAGAGGCAATCAAATCATTCGCCTAATAGATGGAGACCCACAGCTTCAAGTGCAGGGTCCCTGGCAACCAACGCACTACCCGCGAGGTGGAGGACTGCCATCAGTCATTGACTTCGCAATCACAAAGCTTTTTCCATTTCATCTCACTCTTACGTCACTAAACGCACTTCATTCTGACCATAATCCGGTACTGACAGAAATCAACACTAGGGTTGCCAGTCATGACACCTCGCTTCAAACGCGAGAAGTCGATTGGGAAGGCGTAAGAAGCTGCCTCCGCACTTCCATTCCACCGAACCCAAAGGTTACAAACATCCCGGACATTGAGAGGGCAATCTCATCCTTCACTTCTATCCTGACGCGAACTGCCAAAAATCTAACAGTTCACGGACCTGCACCTCTTCATCCACACGTTCTTCCTTTAGACATCACCCTTCTTATCCGCCGCTCCTGGGCGGCACGGAGACTGTACCAGCGACACCGCACGCCACATAATCGCGCGCTCTTGCGACGTTTACGTCGACTGGTCAGGGTCCAACTGCGTGAGCACAAGGTGCAAGCGTGGGAGGACACAATGGCCAGACTGCGCGTTGAAAATGGCGACGTGTGGCGTATCGCCAGAACCCTCAGGAATCGCAAAGGTCAATACACCTCACCCATCCACGGCACCCAAGAACTCGCCTATGAACCCCAAGCCAAAGCAAATGCGTTCGCTGACTATCTTGAACGATTTTTTCGACGTCCTCCCCAGGACGCGAAACGACTTCCCGTCATTCGCCCCAGTGAAGTCCAGGGCGTACTCAAACGCCTCAAACCAAACAAGGCGGCGGGGCCGGACGGGCTGACACCCCTCATGCTTCGTCACCTTCCCTTCAATGCCGTTCTTTTCCTAACCAGGATCTTCAATATGTGCATCACCTTGGGGCACTTTCCTCGCGAGTGGAGAGAGGCTCGGGTGATATGTATATTGAAGCTTGGGAAGGATCCTTTACATCCTTCCAGCTACCGATCCATAAGCCTCCTTTCTACCCTCTCGAAGGTATTCGAGAGGTTAATCCTAACCCGAATGACTCCCATCTTGGGAGATGTTCAAGCTATTCCTGACCACCAGTTCGGATTTCGTCCTGGGCACTCGACTACCCAACAGCTGCTACGTGTGGTTGAGACAGCGGCCCTGGGTTTCCAGGAACGCGCCTTCACGGCAGTGGTATCTTTGGATGTCGAAAAGGCCTTCTCCACGACATGGCATGCCGGTCTGATCTTCAAACTTATCCAACTGGGGCTACCTACACAGCTAATCAACATCATACACAGCTTTCTCAGGCACAGATCATTTAAAGTCACAGTAGCGGGAAAAACATCTACACCGAGACCCGTGAGAGGCGGAGTCCCTGAAGGCTCTGTACTATCCCCCACACTATTTAGTGTTTTCATGGCAGATATTCCGACTCAACCACAGGTCGAAATGGCACAATACGCTGACGAAGTGTTGTTGTTCTGCAAAAACAGACATATACTCAGAGCCTTCAACCCAATTCAGAGACACCTCCGTCTCACACAAGAATGGTGCAGGCGTTGGCGGATGTCCGTAAATCCGGACAAAAGCCACGCCATTCTTTTTACGAAGCGCCACAGCCCCGCTGACCGACCAAACTTCCACTTCAGGGGCCGAAGGATAGAGTGGACTAATTCCATCAAGTACCTGGGCGTTCAACTTGATAGAGGCCTAACTTTCCGCGGACACATCAGGGAACTATCGGCACGGGTGCAGGGGGCTATTGCCTCTCTGTACCCAATGCTGGGTTCGCGCTCGATGCCAGTCCGCTTAAAGCTACACCTCTTTCGAGCGCTGATAATCCCACTTATGTTGTACGCCTGTGATATCTGGGGCATGGCTGCCGATAGCTGGATAACATACCTTCAGCGTGCACAGAACAGAGGACTCCGATCCATCTATTCTGTGGGCCGTTATTTTCCCGTGAGGTTACTTCACGAAGCTTCCCTTCTCCCATACGTGGAGGACGAAATTAGACGCCGGGCAACAAAATTTTACGATAAAATTCCTGCTCATAGAAGCGCCCTGGTTCGGTCTCTAGGAGACTACGACGCTGTGAGACGCCGATTCAGGCGTTACCGGGTACCCTGTATGGCTTACGGGCATCCGAGGTAACAAAGGAGTTAAGCCTTACAGCAGCATAAGCTAAATTACAAATCTCCAAAAGAGTTGTTTGGCTACTAAATTTACCCCATTTTAGATTAATAAAACACCAGGGTGTAAACAAAAAAGCGGTTTGGCATTCTGTACAAAATTAAAGAGGAGCAAAAAGCTACCTCAACAAAAAAAAATTTCTTCAACAAAAAATACCACATCATCCTACAAATACCACAATTAACAACCTGCGGTCAGACCCAAAACCTGGGTGGGTACGCAGCAAAAACCTTCTGGCTGTTAACAGCCTGTCAGTACACGACTTGGACTTGGACTTGGTTCGTTGTATATTCCTTGCTTACTGTGGCAAATATTAGCTAAGTTATTTAGCATAGATTGTTGTGATCTAAATCTAAATAAATAAAAGAATTTTAAAAATGCAGTGAGACGGTAACAAAAGCGAAGTGAATGTTTGGGTCCACTTGTGGCTTTCGTTTCTTTGTTTAAGAGTACTGGGTGCCCAGATTTAGCACTAGATATTAATAGCTTTAGTGATATCCTATATTTAAAAAATTAAAACCGAAAGCATTGTCACATGGAAATGCAAAACGACAAATATATAAATCATGATGAATTCCTGTTGATTGACATCCTTTTACAATGTTATTTAATCGCCAGAGCTGTCCCTAAGGATTCAGTCAGACGTTAATTTAATCAGAAATGTTTGGTAATTTGATTGTGGTTTGTGAGAATGCAGTCAAAATTTGTTTGCCATTTCGGACATTGAGTTGATCTTTCAAATTCTGTAACATTTTACATCTAAGAACTGTGTTTGCTATCATAATTAATGGTCCTAATAATTGAAAGCTGTGGAGATCTCCGTGCTTATGCCACTGTTTGCTTAAAAAATCCTGCCTAATGTATGCCTGAAGTCTATCATAGCATTAGTACAAAAGAAACAGAAGTAAAACAGAGAATATTCGGGAATGGTCAGGTATGTGAGTAACTTAACTTTAAGAGAATCACACTACTTTCTCAAATCACTCATTCACAACTGCTTATGTCTCCAACTATTTCATATTTAGCATATTCCTTCACAGAGGTAGTCTCCCTGCCGATTTCGTTGTAAGTTCAACAGGGATAGAGGATAAATAAAAAATCACGCACAACTGTCCTCCTCTCTGGATACAAAATAATAAGTCACCTTAACATTCATCAGAGCTAATAGTTATTGGCAAATATAACCAAACAAACAACAAGGCTGCAGTATATCTTGACTCTCACAATCGTGATTTTACAATTTCGACATACTTGTCTATACCTATGGTGGTGTTCTTCAAGCGCGTCGGTAGTACTTTGTGTCATGACAAATGTGGGCTCGAGTATGAGTATGTAGTAGGGAAAAGGAAAAACGAAAACAAAATCAGAAAGTAAGAAAAGGAGAGCGTGGAGCAGCACTTCTATTCATAATTACTTGTACTTCAAAGCATGTTTAAAAGAAATATTAGCAGTTGATAGTGCTAGCGTGTTAGAGTAATCAGGTTGTCTTAACCGAACAGTAGTACTAGAAGTGTAATTTAAGGGTTAGAGTTTACTGTAAAAAGGCAATGCATTAGCTGATTTCACGTCCAATGAAATTTCACTGCACGGAATTGGCAGTTTGCATATATATTAACTCTCAAAACCATTACCATGAAGAAGCGGTATAAGAAATTAACAAAGAAATGGTTTTTAAGAGCAACACTAATTGACATATTTAAGAAGTTGGAAAAATCCACTAGAACCACATACACCACTATAAAGTGTCCAGCTTGCTGATGACATTTGTGGTTATACACAAACCCGATGAACGCCTAAATCTGAGAGACCGAATTGCTAAGCAGTTAATAGATTAACGTTTTCAATATGGCTGCTAATTACCTTGGCTACATAAAAACTGCATCTACATGCAATCGTAGCAATATAAGTCAATGACTTATGGATAGACGTTAATGAAAATAATTTATATTTTACCTGAAGGTCTTTTTTAATCCCCCTTCTTGACAAAATATTTCAGAAGATTCACCGATTTATATTTTAGAGAATCTAAAATAACAGTAGAATAACCCTAACGTAGGTATAATTATCGTCCACAAGAGCAGATATTTTCTAACATTTAGGAAGGTGAAACTAATGGAAACTATGACTAAAAACTAGTTCCATAAAAGTTGGACCCTCTTGCCACACGCACATATATATTAGAATGTTATTTTCTTCCGTCATCTTATACCTCCAAAATCAAAAATTACAAAATTCAACACACATTAATAGCAGCACCCATTCTTGGTTCTCCACATTACGTTAACTCTAGAGTCCTTGTCCTCCTACTTCCTCCGCACTAAATGTTATATTTCGGTCCATACCTCTATTACTTTATATTGCTATATGACTCCACAAATTTCCCCTACTATCCCTCTCAACTTTTAATCTCGTTGTCTATTACCATCTGTTTATGCAACTATAATGTAAATTGAGGTTTTCAAAACAGCTTCTTCTGATGTGCTTGTTACACAGTCGTTTGGTGCACGACAACTTGAGTTAAAATTGTTAAACCCTTTCAAACATTCACACTAAATATGTTCAAAGATTATCAAGATTTCTGTGGAAAGCTATCTTTTTATCAATTTAATTCAATACTTTGCAAAACGAAATATAAAAGCATAACTGATTTATTACTATAGTTTATTTTTTTTCTCGGACGTATTAAACGAGATGGCTTTCCAAAAATTCGCCAGGTTCGTACTACGGAGGCACCAGAATTGACTCCTGGGACTGGCCATTACGAAAAAGTGGATCTCAATGGTTCACTAGACGAATGCTGAGATTGTTTCTACTTTATCTCGAATTTTATTTTCCCTGTTTCCTATCATTGCAGTCCAAATTGGAGCCTATGGTCGGACTCTGACAGATACGAGCCTCCCCTGAGTTGACTAAAATATGTCGAGTACTCCATCTGTTCCAGAATTTCGAAAACTCTTCCTCCTTGATCTTTTTTTTCGCCAATTTCGCTCCACTGATTAATCTGAAGACTGAAGTTGATTTGAGAAATATAGCTTAGGATTTCCAAAACCAATGAGCTTTGCAGTAGCAGTTGTTATTCGTTTTTGTAATATACATTATGTTTGGATGAAATGCAGTAAGCGAATTCTCCCCTTTTAACATGTATGAAGCTGCACTCGTGGTAGGATCCTCTATCTTCTTTTACGCAGTCTAGCCATAGTACCTTAAGTCCTTCACTAAGGAATCTAGCAATTGTTGATCTGTTGGTTAAATCCAAAGGTTTATAATAAAAGGTAAAATTTTTGATGCAGCTTCTAAGTCCATCTTGCCCACTATTAGATTAGCGATGAAACGGCCCGAAGCATCCGACGTCTCATCAGCAGGAATCAAGATAGGTGAGTTGCCTATGTGAATCCTGATTTTTTCTAATACGTCAACGTAACAAAATCCAAGAAACTCGCCCTGAGAGTGGATGCGTCGGGAATGTTGCGGCTGCAGCGTTATTGTAAGAAGTGTTTAAATGCAGGTACCTGAAGCTTGTTCCGGGGTATGTTCGCGGCAACCAAGGCCAAACATAGTTCTTTGTAAAGTCTACTATTAGATAATGAAGGCTATCCCTGCAACTGTGTATGTAGTACCTGTTTGTTTGATGAAACTCGTTATCTTTAGTATGCAGATCGCTTCGTAGATGTTGTTCAATTTGAGATTTCATCATACATCCTATACGTTTATTACAAGTTTGGTAGAGGACTGTTTTTCCATCAGTTATTAAAGCACTGTCAACAGAAAACCACGCCATAGCTAAAAAAATGTAAATGGCAGTTATAAAATCTGAAACACTCTACTTTTGAGAACATGGAAGGAAAAACGTTTAAAACAGGTCATTGTTTTCGGAACCGGACCCTTAAATTTTAGCTTCGAATGCAGTTGAAATGTTTAGAATTGACGACCCTGAATGAGAAGCCAATAATAAAATTGCAATGATTTCTTCATTCTTGCTATGTAACGAAAATTAGTGGAATTGAGAAAAGTCTATAATAATTTAGAAAAAATATTAAAATATGTTAATTCATGTATTATACTGTGAAATATGTCTTAGAGCTCAAAATATGTAAAAGTATGTAATTTAAAATTTTGTAATAAGGGCCTTTACAGTTTAATCCTTCGGCTTTTTTATAATTAACAGCAATAGAATATGTAATTACATTTAAAACGGGCTCTAATTATGGTTATTATTGGTTTCATGTATCAACAGAAACGGCCATTGTGCATGGTGTTCATTTTTATCTGTGGTTTTACAACGCAAAATTTGACGTCGCGAATAGCATCGCTGATGGAGCGAGTTTATATACGATTCCCCTAGGAACCGGTGATCGTATTTGATCTGCTGACAGGTGCTTTAAGGGCTCCTCCTGCCGGCAGGTAAATATGCAATTTGAGGTTTGGGTCATGCCCGCGTAGTATAAAGGTGCGTAGTTTGGCCTTGTTCGTAGTTACGATGACTCTTGTAGATTTTTTAATGGATTTGAACACTAAATGACGGATGAATACAAAAAATATCTTGTAATCTATTGTTTCCCTTTGAAGTATTTTAACTTAACATAATTTAATAAAGAATATCAAATTACTAGCCATATATGTTTCAAAAATTCCAGTACAGAAACAGGACTTCCTTCTCTTGTCCTTTCAACAGTGTACGTCACTTTGAACCATGAACAAATAAATAAATGAGTGAATGAATGAGGAGGATAATATAATACCCAAATGAGGCCAGGTTCCCTAGAGTTCAGAATTACCCGATAATCTTCTTCTTAGGATAAGGGAAAACCCTGAAAAAACTGATCCAGGTAACTGGTTTAAGCGGTAGTGTAGCATTGCAGAATTTTCTTCAAAATATTCATTGGTAATTGTTGAATATACTAAATTAAAATACCAGGTTGGCATTTAAACGAAATACCAGTTTTAATTTTCTTTGTAAAGCTTTCTTAAATAACATAGAACCGCAAAATATATATCCAGTATACTTTTAAAATTTAATTTGTATAGAATGCAATTCCTCATCTACCTACTCTGTATGTAAGTGGTGCACAAAGTATTATTCAAGACTAAGAAGAAAACATGGCGAAGCTATCCGTCATCAAAATTGACGTTTAAATGTCCCGCGGTTTTCTCCCACACCAGCGTCACACATTGGAAGTCTCCTGAAACACGAGGTACGGGTGGGGAATTAGAGATGTCGCGCAAGTTGTAACTACTTTGAATATATCAATATTTCTTAGTTATAAGAAATTCGTTTGAAAACACGAGGAAAATGATGATTTGTTTTTATGCAAAGCTTTTATTGAATACGAACTTTAATGATTTGGGTCAATATTTCACAGATAGATCAAAATAAAGCGACATGAACTATCATATTTCAGAACAAAAGTCTTCAGAAATTTGTATAACTCGAACAAAATTAATTCGTTGGTTCTCTCCATCACACTGAAAACACCAGAACCAGAAATGGGTTAAGATAAATCCCCCACATAGTTTCCTATCCCCTCTGATCGTGCCGTCATCATCCCGACCTTCTCCAAGCGGAGAGTTGGGTGAGGGCGGCCTTGGGAATATATACCCCAGGCGGCAGCCTGAGCGGCTTAACCCAACAGATCAGAGAAACCTATGCCCCGACATAAACGCTTGAGACAAAAGACTAAAGACTTCTACACCACCCAGATAAAGTCGCAGAAAGCGGCTAGGTGCTGGGCGAAACCATTCCGTCCAGGTAAACTTGGACGACTCGATTCTTCTGCTGCGTTGTTTGTAAATTCTTTGCCTAATGCAGCTGCGATATACTATGTTATTTAGCATAGATGGTTGTGATCTAAATCTAAATAAATAAAAGTATTTTAAAAATGGAGTGAGACGGTAACAAAAGCGAAGTGCATGTTTGGGTCCACTTGTGGCTTTCGTTTCTTTGTTTAAGAATACTGGGTACCCAGATTTAGCACCAGATATTAATAGCTTTAGAGATAGCCTATATTTATAAAAATTAAAACCGAAAGCATCTGTCACATGGAAATGCAAAACGACAAATATATAAATCATGATGAATTCCTGTTGATTGTCATCCTCTTACAATGTAATTTAATCGCCAGAGCTGTCCCTTAGCATTCAGTCAGACGTTAATTTAATCAGAAATGTTTGGTAATTTGATTGTGGTTTCTGAGAATGCAGTCAAATTTTTTTCGTCATTTCGGACATTGAGTTAGTGTTTCAAATTCTGTAACATTAGGCATTCTAAGAACTGCGTTTGCTAACATAATAGTCCTAATAATTGTAGACGGTCTAGATCTCCGTGCTTATGTTACTGTTTGCTTAAAAAAATCCTGCCTAATGTATGCCTGAATTCTATCATAGCATTAGTACAAAAGAAACAGAAGTAAAACAGAGAATATTCCGGAATGGTTAATTATCTAAATCATCTGGATCCCTGGACAGGGCACTATCCCTGTAAACTGTAAAGTGTATCTAATTTTAAAGGGACAATAAATGAGAGTAAATTGGTAGATATTACAATTAGAAGACTGTAGCAGGGAAATTTAAGAGAAGCCAATATTTCTAAAACATTTTCAAGATTACATTTACTACCTCGGTATTGTACAAAGTGATGATCTATTTTGTAGTCGTTATGAAATGTTTTATGTGATTGTTGTATTAACAAGTTGGTAAATAACAAGTTACTACTGTTATTATTCAAAGAAGTCTTACATGGACAAGCGACTTCTTTTTGTTTTCTCATCTGAAAATTGAACTCGGAGGACAAAGATTTTCGTGAAATGAAGAAGTAATCACATTCGTGAAAAATTATTTTGCTGAGAGAAACGCCGAGTAATATTTGGACGGGTTACAGGGATGGAAGCATTGCTGGGAAAGTGTGTAGAGTTACAAGGGGACTTTGTTGAAAAATCAATAAAAAATTCATAAAAGATGTTTTCTATGTTTATTAGGTCGGAAAAGTTTCAGACCACCTATGTATAAAGATAACTTGCCTTCAAAGTATAAACTTGGAAGAAGCGTAGGGACAGTGAAGCACAAATTAGTACGAAAGTGAATTTAGAATACATTGACATATTGCTTCACTCACATTGTTTATTCACAGGACATGTTTCAAGAGCTCTTGCTCCTATCATCAGCTGATACTCGACTAGTGAAAGTTGTAGTTGTTTCCTCTTTCTCCCTTTTGTCAATAGATGGCGTGATGTACTTGTCAAAGATGTCCTGTGGTGTTGTTTCAAAATTAATGACTCTATGACGATTTTTGTTGATGAAGAGTTTTTCCCATACGGAAAGGTCTATGGGGTAATTGACATATTTTATTAGAGATGTTTCCAAGTTGATGTCATGTCTAGTATTCAAAAAAAGAAAAGCCACTGCTGATTTTTCTGTTTCACCATTTCTTATGTTTCGTAGATGTTCTTTAGTTCTGATGTTAATATTTCTTTTTGTTTTTCCTATATAAATTTTAGGGCAAGTTTCACATTTCAGCTCTTTAGATTCCTGGTTTTTCTTTGGTAGTGATTGAATTTTTGAAGGGCTTTTTAACAAATTTCTGATATTATTATTATTATTATTATTATTATTATTATTATTATTATTATTATTATTATTATTATTATTATTATTATTATTATTATTATTATTATTATTATTATTATTATTATTATTATTATTATTATTATTATTATTATTATTATTATTATTATTATTATTATTATTATTATTATTATTATTATTATTATTATTATTATTATTATTATTATTATTATTATTATTATTATTATTATTATTATTATTATTATTATTATTATTATTATTATTATTATTATTATTATTATTATTATTATTATTATTATTATTATTATTATTATTATTATTATTATTATTATTATTATTATTATTATTATTATTATTATTATTATTATTATTATTATTATTATTATTATTATTATTATTATTATTATTATTATTATTATTATTATTATTATTATTATTATTATTATTATTATTATTATTATTATTATTATTATTATTATTATTATTATTATTATTATTATTATTATTATTATTATTATTATTATTATTATTATTATTATTATTATTATTATTATTATTATTATTATTATTATTATTATTATTATTATTATTATTATTATTATTATTATTATTATTATTATTATTATTATTATTATTATTATTATTATTATTATTATTATTATTATTATTATTATTATTATTATTATTATTATTATTATTATTATTATTATTATTATTATTATTATTATTATTATTATTATTATTATTATTATTATTATTATTATTATTATTATTATTATTATTATTATTATTATTATTATTATTATTATTATTATTATTATTATTATTATTATTATTATTATTATTATTATTATTATTATTATTATTATTATTATTAATTTCCCATATTAGTGGGGAAACTTCAAATGTTGGAAAACACCACTAGGATCACATGTGCCACTAGAAAGTGTACAACTCGCTATTGCTAAGCAGTATAATAATGTTTTCAGTATGGCTGCTAATTAATCTTGCAACATAAAAAGTGCATCGACATGAAATCGTAGAAAGTTAAGTAAATTACTTATGTACAGACTTCTATAAAGAATAATTGTGACTCCTTTGGAAACTATATGTTTATATGTTTGGTTTGCAGAACATTTTAGAGCCTTCCTCGGTAGCGTGATTTGTAGCGTGTCTGCTCCACGTTCATGTGGTCCTGAGTTCAAATCTCGGTCAGGGTGATTTAAATGTACACGGATTTTTTGGGTTTCCATTATCCTGAAAGACGAATGTCGGAGAACTCTAAGTTATATGGACCGCGGGCTCTTTTGAGCATCATGGCATCAATTCCATTCAACGTCCGATATGACTTAACGTTGGAGGACGTAAATTACTTGAAAAAAAAAAACATTTCCGAAAAGGCAAAAGCTATATTTTAGGTAATCTAAAACGAGTATAGAATAACAGTACTCTAGGCCAAAATTTTACTCATATGTGCACATATTTTCTGACTTACAGGAAGGCAAAGAGCTTTAATATCAGTCCGTCGTATTGGTCATTCTTGCGTCGCGCGCACGCTCACACACATACACATTTTAGAATGTTATATTTTGCCGTGATGTACATCCCAAAAATTATAAGAAACTATTTAAGTTAATTAATAGAAATTATTCATTTCTTGACACTAGCCGTATACAGGCTAAGTTATTGGATTGATGCAGTTGACATGAAATAATCAATGCCACGGCTGGGATTTGATCCTAGGATATAATGGTTTCCGTCTAGTTGCTTTTATTTATGGCCAATTTTCCGTCATGACATTAAATTCTCCAATTGACTCATATATTTCCGTGGTAAACCACGGCTGTTGTTCCTTTTTTATCTCTTGGCGAAGAAAAGATAATGGAATGCCCAAACCTTATATAATAACTGCACGCTAAACGTCTGAAAATTGGCCAAAGCTCCCTACGTTCTGATATTATTCTTGTACAATATAGCAAATACTTTCAATATATATATACCTAAAATTTTCCCCAGGACAACCTACCCAGGACAACGGACGTTCCACTCTATTGTCAATGGAAATTAAATGGAGGGACAGTAAATTCGGGGGATGTTTCAGTTAATTGAGGTAAATTAATCATTTCTTCATACTAGCCGTATATAGGCTAAGGTCTTTAATAGATAGAGTCATCATGAAAAACTCAGTGCCATGGCCGGGATTTCAACCACGGATCTCCTGGATTCCATCCAGTCGCTCAAACCCATTGAGCTACCACGGCCAACTTGCCATAATGACATTACATTCTCCATTTCACTCCTATATTTTCCCGGTAGACAACTAGGAGATCTCGCATTCGAGATACAAATTTTGCGGCGACTTACTGTCGTAAGTACTTCAGATTTCCTAGTGTTCCTCCGTGGAAATTTGTGAGTCAAATAGAGAACTTAATGTCGTTACGGCATGTTGGCCATTGTAGCTTAATTGGTTAGAGGGGCTGGAAGGAAACCAGGAGATCCGTGGTTCAAATCTCGGCCATGACATTGAAATTTTAATGTTGACTCTACTCGGGGAATGTGATTGGCTTACCCAGCACTTGCCTGGAAATCCGGAAAGAAGCCGAAACAACCCATGGGTCGCGTGGGTAGGGCACGGGAATCAAACCCGGACCTCCCGAATGCAGGCTAAAGCGCCTTACCCATTCCTCTAGTTATCTCGTATTTAAATAATGTGTATAAGTAACTTATTACATTCCGTTGTAAATCCAAACATAGATATAGTCACATGTGTATTACAATTTGATGAACTCTTTGCGTCCTTTAAGCTCAATGATGAGCCTCTGCAATCACTAGAAAATCAGGAATGGGGAGTAGCATTTTAAATTTACAACCATATTTAAAAATTTAAACTAAAAGCAAAAATATTCTCGAACCTGTTTAATGAGGTACTATAAACTGATATAATTAACGCTAAAGAGTTATATTTTGAGTTGCAAAGAAACGAAAATGTTACAAATGTTAGTATGAGGATCAATTCTACGACTTTTCCCAAAATATTCAATCCACACTTTTTGTTATGAAAAATAACCGAACATGCGGCATCATGATCAAATCGCTAGATATAATTTACTCAGTTAACGAAAACCCAAAATGTATCTCTTTTGAAAGTAGAAGTCACATCGTATGTTTTATTGTCACCTTTTATTCTCTGTTGCAATATTTCGCTTTATGGTTTACGGCTTTTTTTCTTTTAGTTATTGTGCGAATAATTGTGCTCCTTCCACAACTTTGACTCCAAGATTTAGCAGAAATCCCAGGTTCTCTTATGAAATAAAAGTTTTCAGTAAAATCTCATTGTGGTGGTATCTGTGAGTTGTTAATGACATAATTCCACAGGGAAGTCAAACTTTGTTATATGTTCCTAGCTATTAACTCTAAATATGTATCTCACATTTCATTTGTCATTATCGGATAAAAGTAACAACAAAACAATGTAACAGAATTCTGAAACACATGTTGCATGAGCTAAAATTGTCAGTGTATTTATCCATTTTCGAATGCTTCCATTCTCACGTATAGTTACCTGTTTCTTCGACATTTGTGTGTATACATTCTTAGCTATTCTTTGTCCTGGCGAAATAACATGCACTTAGTTACGTATCTTATAAAACTTTATAAATATTTGTTACTCTTCTTCTTCTTCTTCTTCTTCTTCTTCGGTATACTATATTACAGGTAGTGCCATCTGTGGACAGCAAAACAAGGTTGACTGGAACTTTCATTTTTGTGAGTCAACATGTTTTTCTTGACAGAAATGTGTAAACTAAAATATTTTCTGGTACATAGCATTTATTGTACCTTCAGCTATTTACAATTACACTACATTATCAAGTCACTCATTCACAAGACTTATGTTTCCCACTATTCCAAATTTAGCATACCTTCCCGTTCATAGAATTAATCGCGGTGTCCATTTCTTTGTAGGTACAATAGGTATACAGGATATATTAAATATCTCGCACTGTGGTTTTGCTCTCTAGATACAACAAAATACGCCACGTTCACATTCAGCAGAGATAATAGGTTGTTAGCAAATGTAATTAACCTTTTTCAAACGGAAGTTATTATTCCTTGTTATATTTTTAGCGAAGGAAAGATTGCTGAATTTAAAAGACTTACATATCATCAGCATGTTAAATAGGTTAAAATTGCCCAAAGCCACCTACGTACTGATATAACATTGTTAACTTTTAGCAAATGCTTACAAAAGTGTGTACCGTTTCCTACAGGTATTACTTAAATATTCTAAACTATATTCTAAATTTGAAACCAAAAGCAAAGAACATATCGGAATTGTTTAATGAGATAACATAAACCTATATAATGTACTCTGCTTAATTAGATTTTATGAGTTACAGGAATTAATCTTGCAAAAGTTGGTCAGAACGAAAAGCAGATCTGAGACGTTTCCCAAAATATTAAAGCTACACTTTTTGTTAATCAAATATACCGAACTTACGTCATCATGGTCAAACCGCTGGATATAATTAACATAGCGAAGAAAAACATAAAATGTATCTCTTTTGGAGGTAGAAATCAAACCGTAAGTTTTATTGTCAACTCTTATTCTCTGGTGCAACATTTCTCTCTAAGGTTGAAAGTTTACTTATTTCTAGTTAGTACTAGAAGAATTGTGTTCCACCCAAAGATTCTACCCTGAGATGTAACAGAACTCACAGTTTTGAGGATCTCTGAAGAAATCAAACCGTATTCCGCAAAATATCAGTTTTCGGGTATCTCTGAGTTGAGAATCACGTAATTCCAATGTGAAATCAAACTTTGCTTATAAGTTAATAGCTGTTAACCCTAAATATGTATACTACAATTCATTTGTCGTCGCATACAAGTTCCAGCACAAAAAATCTAACACGAAATACTCTGATTTGACCCAAAATACAAATTTTAAATAAGCTAAAAACTTCTAATTGTATTCACTTTCGCATGCTTCCATTCTCGTGCTCAATAAATTGTTTCTGCGACATTTTTGTGAAAAAATTCTTAGTTTTCTTGAATTTGGCGAAATAAAACGCACTTAAATGTTTGCTAAACTTAACGCACACAAATTCCTATCTCATAAAACTTAGTAAATATTTGTAATTCGTATTTTTTGGTATACGATATTACAGGTAGTGCCGTCTGTAGACACAGCCGGAACCTCTGTAGTTTCTGAGCCAAAATGTTTTTTCTACCGGATATCTGTAAATTAAATATAGTCTGGTATGTGAGTTACTTAACTTTAATAGAATCACACTACGTTCTCAAATCACTCATTCACAAATGCTTATCTTCCCAACTATTTCAAATTTAGCATACTCCTTCCCAGAGGTAGTCTCCCTGCCGATTTCGTTGTTGGTGCAGCAGGGATAGAGGATAAATAATCACGCACAACAGTTCTCCACTCTGGATACAAAACAAGTCACCTTAACATCCATCAGAGCTAATAGTTATTGGCAAAGTAAACAATCAAAAAACATGGCTGCAGTATATCTTGACTCTCACAATCGTGATTTTACAATTTCGACATACTTGTCTATTCCTATGGTATCGCGTCGCTAGTAATTTGAGGCATGGCGAATGTGGACTCGAGTGTGAGTATGTAGTATATGTAGTAGGGAAAAGGAAAAACGAAAACAAAATCAGAAAGTAAGAAAAGGAGAGTGTGGAGGAGCACTTCTATTCATAATTACTTCTACCTCAGAGCATGTTTAAAAGAAATATTAACAGCTTTTTTTAATTTACGTCCTCCAACGTTAAGTCATATCGGACGATGAATAAAATGGGTGATATGCTATTCAAATAAGCCCAGGGTCTATAGAGCCTGGAGTTACCCGACATTCGTCCTTCAGGATAAGGGAAAACCCCGGAAAAAACTTATCCAGATAACTCACCCTGGCCGAGATTTGAACTCGGGTCCTCTTGAACGTGAGGCAGGCACGCTACCAACACGCTACCAAGACGGGCAGAAATATTAACAGTTGATAGATCTAGCGTGTTAGAGTAATCAGGTTGTTTTAACCGAACAGTATTACAAGAAGTGTAATTTAAGGGTTAGAGTTTACTGTAAAAAGGCAATGCATTAGCTGATTTCAGGTACAAATGAAATTTCACTGCACGCAATGTGCAGTTTGCATATATATTAATTCTCCAAAACCATTTACCATGATTAAGCGGTATAAGAAATTATTAAAGAAATGATTTTTAAGAGAAACCCTAATTTGCATATTTAAGAAGTTGGAAAAATCCACTGGAATCACACACTCCACTAAAAAGTGATGACATTTGCGGTTATACACAAACCAGATGAACGTGTAAATTTGAGGGACCGAATTGCTAAGCAGTATAATAGATTAACGTTTTCAATATGGCTGCTAATTAACTTGCCTACATAAAAACAGCAGCTACATGCAATCGTAGAAATATAAGTCAATGACTTATGGATAGACGTTAATAAATATAATTTTGATTTTACTTGAAAGTGTATTGCAATCCCCTTTCGTGACAAAACATTTCAGATCAGCTACCGATTTATATTTTAGAGAATCTAAAAAAAAAAAACAGTATAATAACCCTACGGTAAGTATAATTATCATTCAACAGTTCAGATATTTTCTGGCATATAGGAAGGTGAAACTAATGGAAACTATGACGAAAAACTGGTTTCATAACTGTTGGTCCTTCTTGCGACACGCACATATATATTAGAATGTTATATTCTGCCGTCATCTTATACCTCCAAAACCGAAAATTACAAAGAATAACACACATTAATAGCAAGACCCATGCTTGCTTCTCCAGATTACGTTAACTCTAGAGCCTTTGTCCTACTATAGCCCTCTTTTACTTTATATCGCTATATGACTCCACCAATTTCCCTTACTCTCCCCCTCAACTTTTCATCTCGTTGTCTATTACCATCTGTTTATGAAACTATAATGTAAATTGAGGTTTTTAAAACAGCTTCTTCTGATATGCTTGTTACACAATCATTTAGCTACAGGTGTAGTACAGAGTACTACAGTAGTACAGAGTACTACAGTAGTACAGAGTACAGAGTGTAGAGTTAAAATTGTTAAACCCTTTTAAACATACACATTAAATATGTTTTATAAATATCAAGGCTTGTGTGGAAAACAATCTTTTTGTCATTTTAATGCAAGAATTTGCAAAACGAAATATAAAAGCTTAACTGATTTATTACTGTTGTTTACACCCTGTACTCATTTGAACATCAATCCATTCATCGTCCAATAAGACTTAACATTGGAGGTTTTACCTTATCCTGAAAGATGAATGACTGGTGACTCTAAGCTCTATGTACCCTATACTCATTTGAACATCAATCCATTCATCGTCCAATAAGACTTAACGCTGGAGGTTTTACCTTTTCCTGAAAGATAAATGCCTGGTGACTCTAAGCTCTATGTACCCTGTACTCATTTGAACATCAATCCATTCATCGTCCAATAGGACTTAACGTTGGAGGTTTTACCTTATCCTGAAAGATGAATGCCTGGTGACTCTAAGCCCTATTGCCCTGTACTTGTTTGAAAATTATTTCTTTCATGGTCCGATATGACTAAATTCTGGAGGTTTCACCTTATCCGAAAAGATGAATGCCTGGTAACTCTAAGCCCTATGTACCCTGTACTCGTTTGAAAATTATTTCTTTCATGGTCCGATATGACCAAATTCAGGAGGTTTTACCTTATCCTGAAAGATGAATGCCTGGTAACTCTAAGCTCTATGTACCCTGTACTCATTTAAACATCAATCCATTTACCGTCCGATATGACTAAATGCTGGAGGATTTCCTTGATTCTTAGGTATGATTGCCGGGTCACTCTTAGCTCTATGTTCCCTGTACTCATTTGAGCATCAATCCATTCATCGTCCGATATGACTTAACGTTGGAGGTTTTACCTTATTCTGAGAGATGAATCCCTGTTAACTCTAAGCTCTATGTAGCCTGTACTCATTTGAACATCAATCCATTCGTCGTCTGATATGACTTAACGTTGGAGGTTTTACCTTATACTGAAGGATGAATGCCTGGTAACTCTAAGCTCTATGTACCCTGTACTCATTTGAACAGCAATCCATTCATCGTCCAATAAGACTTAACGTTGGAGTTTTTACCTTATCCTGAAAGATGAATGCCTGCTGACCCTACGCCCTATGTACCCTGTACTCGTTTGGAAATTATTTCTTTCATTGTCCGTTATGACTAAATTCTGGTGATTTTACCTTATCCTGAAAGATGAATGCCTGGTGACTCTCAGCTCTATGTACCCTGTACTCATTTGAAAATCAATCCTTTCGTCGTCCGATATGACTTAACGTTGGAGGTTTTAAATTATCCTGAAAGATGAATGTATGGTGACTCTAAGCTCTCTGTACCCTGTAATTATTTGGACCTCAATCCATTCGTTGTCCGATATGACTTGACGTTGGAGGTTTTACCTTATCCTGAAAGATGAATGACTGGTAACTGTAAGCTCTATGTACCCTGTAATTATTTGAACCTCAATGCATTCATTGTCCGATATGATTTGACGTTGAAGGTTTTACTGGTAACTTTTACTGGTAACTTTATTCATATTCGCCTTTAGCAATTAAACAAAAGAAAGAGAGAGAGGGAGAACTATCGCACTGTACAATAAAAGAAACGGAAGAGATATGGAGTCATTTGATGAGAAATTGTTTATTTTATTAAAAACTATAGTAGTTTTTATGACAAAAAGGGTAAATCCTACACAGATAATTTACTGAAAGTAAATATTTGCACGTAAAATGCGAATGAACGAAAATGTGAAGGTAGGTTTCAGTGGGTTATATTATTAATACTGATAATTTGTTGACTTTGAGTCAGATAGATTTTGAAATATATTGGTTTATTTATATACAGAAAAACCATAATATAATTACTATGATTATTATTTGCATCACTTGTATTGCAGTTTGGAAAGTACGGTCAATATGAATATTTCTAAGTGCTAAATTCTTCTGATGGTTTCGAAAAGGAGTAGTCTCTTGAATTGTTAATTATGTAGTAGAAATTTAGTTCAAAAAACATCCCACTGTAATATTATAAACATGTTTCACATTATTGATAAGGTAATTATCATTATATTTTGATGTTGACGTCACAATAGCATTGTCATTGGCTAAGCGAATTTGTCGTTCATGATAATCTCGTGAAAATAAACAATTTAAGTCAAATACTTTACTTTGAGAAATGAACTATTTTTGAGATATTCCTTGTTATTTGTCTGAATTTTCCAATTCTTAATTTGTTCTCGAATTTGAAGTCATTCATATTTTTAGCAGTTGGCCGTGTTAAGATAAATTTATTTGGAAAACTATCATACACTAACGCACTCTTTAAATTTAGACTATGTCTTAAAGCCTGCTACGTTCTCATACTTCCTTGCACTTTCAAAAAATTTAGCAACAAGTTATGTTTTGCAATCTTTTTATTTAAGTTAGCTCCTCCCACATTATGTCATATGACTTAAATGGTTGAAATGATGTACAAATGCGTTAAGAACATATAGAGCTTAGAGTTACCCGACATTCTTGCAAAACTAGGGAGAAAGTCTATGAAAGCCTTATCGAGAGAAACTCCAGATTCGAAATGTGTGTAGTGTTTAACGCCCGCTGATGATAAATGAGATGAAGATGGAGCACCGGTGGAATGAGATGGTCCCGGAGAAAACCCACCCCAGCGCCGTGTTTTCCACCACAAATCTCACTTTGCGGTCGCCTGGGATCGAACCGGGGCCGCCTTGGTGAGAGACAAGCGGTCTAACCACTGAGCCACGGCGTGGCCACCAGATTCGAACTCGGCACCTCTTGAACCTAAGGCAGATATCCGTGTCAGTAAAAGTAACGTATACTTTAGATAACACATACAAAATTATTTGTGTATTCTTTTAACTCCACGCCAAAAATGACTGAACAGTGATACATAGATGAATAGTAAATATTTATAAAATAAATTAAAAGGGAAGTCATAGTCGCTACATGGGTTAGTGCCCCTTTATACTCCATGGCCCAGAGTCGCATTTCGCGCTAAGAATTCCTTGTTCATATTGGATGCGAGGATTGTGCTTGGTACACACGCACCGTAAGGTGAATCCTGTAGCTTCGGACCTCCCCGATAACCTAAACGTCAACCGTTCGTATGTATGTTACACGGTGTGGAGAATGTCTGCGCGAGAGTTTCTGATGTTCAAGTATTACAAATTAATGCTTACGTGATCGTTTACAAGTATTGCACTGTTCAATCACACCAAAATTTATGAGCGTTTGGTAAGTTAATATTTTAAAGAAGTAAAAACCCAAAATTCTCTAGAAAAAGGTGTGTATGCGAGTCCTTAAAGCACTTACAGCACAGTAAGTCTCCATTAAGGTAGTTATCTCATGTATATATAACGACTGCTAGTATTTTATCGGAATAAATACGAGTTAGTTGAAGAATTTATGCCATACTGTAATGTTGCCTTTGCACCTCAGTGGTTAGAAGGAACTGGACGAAGCCCGGAAGATCCATGGTTCAAAGCCCGGCTATGACATTAAATTTTTCAGTCTTCGCTCTAGCTATCCAAACTTTAGCAACCTGTGCGAACAGCATAACTCAAAGGAATGAAATGTCGATTACATTCCAAACTGCAGCGTCTTCCAAAGACGTGATACGAAGGTTATAAAAGAAAATTCGCGTTCCAAACTTTGCTTTATATGGAATACTCTTAGAAAAAATTCATATTTTAAAATTTTATCATGGATTTGATTAAATTTCAGCATGTTTAAGGCAAGGCTACACTAAAATTTACAACTTCCGAGTTAAAATTAAAATTAGTTAAAATTACCGAGTTCGAATCTCGGCCAAGGTAAGTTACCTGGATAAGGTTTTTCCTGGGTTTTCCCTTATACTTCAAGACGAATGTCGGGTAACTTTAAGCTCCATTGACCTCGGATTCATTTCAGCATCATTTCACCCATTTCATTCACCGGCCGATATGACTTAACTTTGGAAGACGTAAACTACAAAATAATTACAACTTCTATAACATTAAACCTATCATTATGAAAATGTAGTCACCTAATTAGGGTATCATTTTATACTTGCATGCAACTTTTTATGTTGCTACACCGAACAGTTCATTATTTAGTAATTAATTTTTGGGAAAATATTGCAAAGTTTAAAATGGCCTACCCGTCAAAAAATGTCAGCTTTTAAGTTGAATCTTTGGTTTTGGCTAGTACAGAACAACTTTAAAATACCCACATTCTTATTTTTTGGAATACTATTGTAGAATTTGTTCTTAAATATTTTCTTTGTGTTAGCTCTCAACATTTTTAAAATATTAAGTTATTTTATTACTTAAAGCCTTATAACATTCAAAACATAAGCATTAACAAAAATGGGAATGTGAAATTCCTTATTTACATATTATGGACCTATCCTGGAAGTTTCACTAACTTAAATGGAAAACTTTGACATGTGTGGCATTTTGTATACTGAAAAGTGTTAGAGAAAGGTTTTCTCAGAAAATGAATTTTTAAGTCATGATTGTTACCTTTAACGATTGTTAGAGATCTCTTTAAATTGTTATGTGATGACCTAAAATGGTGCAAATGATAAAAATAACATGCTATCTATTACCACAAACACTAAGCTACCAAAAATGCCAAAAAAGAAAATTCCATGATTTTCAAAATTTTGTGGGAATTCTCAGTGTAGCCTTGCCTTAAGATATTTTCATAACAAATGTGTCAAATTTACCATCTGAGGTCCTCTTCATTCTGAATGACTTTTGTATAAACTCAAAGTCAGAAAATAGTACTACAGGGGAAAAATGTAGATCTTGTTAAAACATGCAAATTACCTAATACATTTTGTGGGAGTTAACAATTTCCGAAGTATTCCTTATTGTTAATATAAAGTAGCAGGTATTTATCTACAATATTCCGAAATAGGAAGTGGTTATCCGTTTTTTATGTGAAGACGTTTACATATGAGGATACTATGATAGAATTCAGGCTTTCACTAGTCAAGATTTTTATGCAAACGGTAACATAAGCACGGGATTATTGACAGCTTTCAATTATTAGAACCATTAATTATGTTAACCACCGACGTTCTTGGATAATGGCAAATGCTACAGATTTTGTAAGATTAACTCAAGGACTGAAATGGCAAACGCATCTTTAGTGCGTTTTCACAGACCACAATCCAATTACCAAACATGTCTGATAAAATTAACGTCTGACTGAAACTTAAGCGATAGTTGTGGCGATTAAATTACAGCTTCAAAAGATGACATTCAACAGCAATTCATCAAGATTTATATCTTTGTCGTTTTTCACTTTCATGGGAACAGATGGCATCAGTTTTAATTATCTAAAATAATGTAGGTTAACTCTAATGCAATTAATGTCTGCTACAAAATATGGGTACACAATATTCTTAAACAAAAAAAAAAAAAAAAAAAAAAAAAAAAAAAAGAGCCACAAATGGAACCAAACGTGCACTTCGCTTTTCTTACCATCAAACTTCATTCTTAAAATTCCTTTTTTATAAAGTCTTATATCACAACTATATATGCTAAATTGCATAGTTATCAAAGGGCCTAGGATTGCAATGAATATACAAACAATGAATTAACTTTATTCGAGTTATACAAATTTCTGAAGACGTTTGTTCTGAAATATGATAGTTCTATTCGTATTATTTTGAACTATATGTGAAATATTGAACCAACTTACTAAAGTTTAATTGTATAATTGCTTTGCCTGAAAAGAAAATATCAATAATCCCGTGTTTTTGAACAGATTCGTCATAATAACAAATATTGAGATATACAATGTAATTACAACTTGCGCAATATCTGTAATTCCTCACGGGTACTTCGTGTTACAGTAGACTTCCACTGTGTGCCGCTGTGGTGGGAGAAACTCACGGGACACTTAAACGTCAATTTTGATAACCGGGTGGCTCCGCCGTTTTTTTTTCATTTTAGTGTTGAATAGTACCTACTTTGTACACCATGTATATACAGAGTAGGTAGAGGAGGAATTGCATTCTATTCAAATGAAATTTTAAAATTTTACTGGATATATATTTTGAGATTCCATGTTGCCAAAGAAGTATTTAGAGAAAAATTTAAAACTGGAGTTTCGGTTGAATACCAAACAAGTATTTTAGTTCAGTATATTCAAGGATGACTCTTGAATATTTTGAAGAAAATTCTGCAATGCTACACTACCGCTTAAACCAAATTACCTGGATAAGTTTTTTCAGGGTTTTCCCTTATTCTACGAAGACGAATATCGGGTAACTCTGACCTCTAGTGACTCTGGCCTCATTTGAGTATTATATCATCCGCTTCATTCATTCACTTATTCATTTATTCATTCATTGTTCGATGTGACGTTCACTGTTGAAAGGACAAAAACGTAAAACCTGTTTCTTTACTGCTATTGATTTGATATTCCTTTATTACATAATATCAAGTTATATGTTTTCACAGAGGAACACCAAATTGCAAGATATCGTTTGTATTTATCCGTCATGTAGTGTCCACATTCGTTAAAAGAAACTACAACAGTTATCACATCGACGCACCAGCTGAAATTACGCACTTTTATATTACGCGCGCAGACCCACGCCTCAAATAGCATATTTACCTGCCGGAAGAGAGAGCCCTCAAAACTGCTGTCATCTGTCATCAGATCAAGTATGATCGCCAGCCGCTAGGGGAATCGCATATAATTATTTTTTTGAATTATTATAAATGTTCCTCAATTCCATTAATTTTAGTTATATTGCAAGAAAGAAGAAACCATCGCAATTTTTATTATTGTACTTCTTAATCACTTTCGTCAATTCTACACATTTCCACTGCACTCAAAACTTAATTGTCCGAGTCCGATTCCGAAAACAATGACTTGTTTTAAAGATTTTTTTCCTTCCTTGTTCTCAAAAGTGGAACGCTTCAGAATTTATAACAGTCAGTTTGATTTGATTTGGCTATAGCACTGGTTGCGTTTTCGTTGTCTTCATAGCTAAAAGCGTGGATCTCTGTTGGCAGTGCTTTAATAACTGATTGAAAAACACTCCTCTGCCAAACATGTGATTAAGTATAGGGTGTACGATGAAATCTCAATTTGAACAAAAGTAACGAAGCAATCTCCATAATAAAAATAAACGAGTGTCTTCAGAGAAACTGATATTACTTACACAGTTGCAGGGATAGCCTTCATTATCTGATAGTAGATTTTACAAAGAACTATGTATGGCGTTGGTTGCAGCAAACATACCCTGGAACAAGCTTCAAGTCCCTGCATTTAAACACTTCTTACACAAATGCTGCAACCGCAACATTCCCGACGAGTCCACTCTCAGGAAGAATAACTTGAATTTTTGTTACGTTGACGTAATAGAAAAAATCTGGTTTGACATAGGCAACTCACCTATATGTATTTCTGCCGATGAGAAGTCCAATTTTTCAGGCCATTTCATCTCTAATCTAATAGTGGGAAGGATGGACTTAGAAGTTGCATGAAAAGCCTACTTAATTTATTATAAACCTTTGGAGGTAACCAACAGTTCAGCAATTGTTAGATTCATTAATGATGGACTTAAGGTACTATATAACTAGATGGCGTAAAAGAAGAGAGTGTCCTTCTGATGTACAGAGACGCAGGTCCTTACATGTTAAAAGCGTGGAAATAGCAAACTATTTTATACAACCTTAGGGAATATTACAAAACCAAATAACTTCATCTGCAAAACTCATTAGTTTCGAGAAACTTAAGTTATATGTGTGAAATAGACTTAAGTTGTCTGATCAAGTTAGTGGAGCGGTTTAAAGTAGCTTGATTTATATTATTTTCTCTACACATTCTTGTAAACAGGTATTTAAAATCGCTTTCCTCTATTTACGTAAAGTGCAACGAGAAAGACAAATCCGCTCCGTGTTTGGACCGCTCGACTCTCACCAAGGCGGACTGGGTTCGATCCCATGGGACTGCAAATTGAGATATGTGGGGGACACCACGGAACTACGGAAGGTTTATCGTTGTCCTCTGGTTTCCCCTGCGAACATTCGACAAATTGCTCCATTATCCTCTTTCCTGTCATTTCATCTGACGCTCCTTCTGTCATTTACTTCTCTTGCTCTCATACCACGCACCCAACATGGACTCTCTCACTGATCCAGGGATTCCGTTCCTCAACCCGCATAAGGGTAAAGAAGAATAACAATACCCGGTCACCAGTAGGGTATTAGAGAACAGTTAAAGTAGATGAAGAAACAGATAATTGTAGATATACATTTTTGTAAGTTTATTGAAAAGGTATGAGAATAATAACGACGTGTAGGAGACTTTGGGAATTTTGAAATATTTGGCGTGCTGGTGCAATGTAAGGCTTGGGAACTCCGCAATTTTTCCTTTGCCAAGAGATAAAAATGGAATAATCACTTTCGTTTAAAAATGTTTGCTTATATTTGCCGATAACTATTAGGTCAACTGAATGTTAACGTGACTAATTACGTTGTATGCAGAGAGGCAACTCGCAACGCCAGATATTTAATAAATAATCTATCCCTGCTGCACATTCAACGAAACATGAAAAAAGGCTACTTCTGTGAAGGGCTATGCAAAACTGGGAATAGCTGGAAGTATAAGCTATTATGAACGAGCGATTTGAGAATGCTGTGTGATTGCAAATTCCTAAATGTACTAACAAACATTTGTTCCATAACAGACAATATTTTGTTCTAGACGTTCTCGGGCTTCGAGCCAGGTAAGCAGATGTTGAGACATCGACGTTTCGGGAGCGTATATCTCTCCGCTTACCTGGCTCGAAGCCCGAGAACGTCTAGAACATATATGCCGCCAGGAAAGATTCAGCTCATATTTCAGACAATATTTTAGTTTACAGATTTCTGCCAGGGACCGCATGTTCCTTCACAGAGTAACTTTCAGTGTACCGTGCTTTCCGAGCCACAGATGGCACCTGTAATATTGTATACCGAGGAAAAATATTTGCGAATATTTCTAATTTTTATAAGACATGTAACTGTAGTTTTTAGCTTAGGCATAGATTACAGCACGTGTTACTTCGTCATAACTAATAATAGCTAAGAGTGTATACATACAAATGTCGAAGAAACAAGTAATTGTGGCTGACAGTGGAAGCTTTCGAAAATGGATAGATATATTGACGATTTAACGTATGTAAATTATATATTTAGGGCCAATTTCAACTGAAATTAAATTTTCGTACATGTATCCGATAATGCTCGTAGACAAAAAATTCGTTTGTTATGAAAGTATAAAACTTATGCTACTTCAAACATAATCGCTCCCGCTATTATTGACAAAATCTTAAATTTCGAAATTTATAAGCAGAAAAATAATGTAAGTTCTGTAAAAATAAAAAAAATATCGTACACGAATCCTAAGATGCCTCAAGGAACACGAAATAAGTTTCACCTAAGTTGTGTGTTTTAAACTAACCATTCTTTTTTGAACTGTAACCGCCTCTATCACTTGCAATGTACCAGCTAATTATACATCATTTATCCTATAGACGGTTTCTAACATTCCATAAAATTCAGGACAAGCATTTCATTCGTCATGAATATATTCTAAACTTCAGTCCTTCAATAAAAATTAATAGCGCCAATTTTGTCAAAGCTTTTGAAAAGTCCGCATGTCAAAAAAACAAGAGCGACGGTCGTTAGAGTGTATTTCTGGCGTTCTGCCGTATCAAAAGTAGTGGTTTCGAGTCCCACCTTGTGTGTATTGTATATACGTGCAACACAGCATGAAACCAAAACAGTAAAGCCACGGTTGCGTAGAAGTGGTGAAAACAAAATCAAGGAGACATAGTTTACGAAATTCTGGAACAGGTGGAGAACTGAGCATACTTTAGACGACTCAGAAGAGGCCTCCATCTGTAAGAGACTGACCATAGGCTGAAATTTGGACTGAAATTATAGGTTTTATTGTAATCATCTTCAATTTTGTACATATAAGATAACGGCGAAGATAACATTTTAATATGTGTGTGCACGTAACAAGAATGACCATTAGCCATGAAACTAGTTTGTAATCATAGTTTCCATTAGTTTCGCCTTCCTATAAGTCAGAAAATATCTGCACTTTTGAATAATATTACATTTTACGGTACGGTTATTTTACTGTTATTTTAGATTCTCTTAATATAAACCAGTGACTTTTCTGAAATGTTCTGTCAAGCAAAAACATAAACATACATTTTCCAGGGAAATAAAATTTATTTTTATAAAAGTCTGTACATAAATCATTGAACTGGCTTTCTGTGACTTCACGTAGATACAGTTTTTATATTGCAAGATTATTTAGCAGCCAGATTCAAACCTTATGTTATGATACTGCTTAGCAGTGGGCCCCTCAGATTTACGAGTTCAGAGGATTCGTGTGTAATCAGTAACTCTCATCAGCTAGCGAGACACTTTTTAGTGGCGCGTGCAATTCTAGTGGGGTTTTCCATCTTCTTAAATATGCCAATTAGTGATTAACTAAAAAGTCATTTCCTTAACGATTTCGTATACACCTGACTAGAATGTAAGTGTTTATTGAAAGTTAATATATGTGCAAACTGCAGCTTCCGTGCAGTGCAATTTCTCTTGTACGTGAAAGTAGCTAATGCATCGCCTTTTTACAGTAAATGCTTACCCTTAAATTACCCTTCTTGCACTACTGTTCAGTTTAGGTAAACTGGTTACTCTAACATGCTAGAACTATCTTCTGTTAATATTTCATTTTAACATGTCTTGTATTACCAGTAATTATGAATGAAAGTGTTTCTCTACACTCGCATTTTACAACTTTCTCATTTCCTGTTTGTTTTTACTTTTACCTACTACATACTGTGACTTTGTGGGCTCGTGAAATGAAAAGTCCAATTACACAAACTCAACAATGTTCTTTATTTCCACCGACTTACAGTTGAACACTTGCCAATTTCACAAAATTACGTAATGCACACAATTACGATTCACCGTTCCGATGCACGTACACAAATACGTAAAGTCTTCCGTTGCACAGTCTTCTCGTTCATTAACACGGCGCTCCTTCGCTAGCACGTCAAACACTGACTGACTGACTCGCTGCAGCCCTTTTTATAGGCATCTCGCCGTCTTCTCGACTTCTCTAGCTTCCATGCGAAGATTCCAGATGATAGGAGAAGGGGAGAGAAACGTCCAGGGACGAGTGACATTACCCTAATCACACCTCAGTTAGTGACAGAGACTAATGGGAGGCGTGGCTAGGCTGCCACTGGTTTCCTCACAGCTGTTGACGTCATGCCTTCCGCTAATTGGGTGACAATACTCATACTCGAACCCACATTTGTCATTCCACAAAGCACTAGCGACGCGCTTAAACATTGTTACCATAGGTACAGACAAGCAGAACGAAATTGTAAAATCAGTATTTTGAGCGTTACGGCATACTACGACAATGTTGTTTGAATTGCTAACATTTGTCACTAACTGTTAGTTCTGACGAATGTTAAAGTGACTTATAATTTTGTATCCAGAGAGGCGAACCGTAGTGCGTGAGTTTTTAAATATCCTGTATCCCTGTTGCACCTACAACGAAATCGGCAGAGAGGCTACTTCCGTGAAGTGGTATGCTAAATTTGATTTTTTTTTTTTTTTTTGTATTTTCGTAATTTACGTCCTCCAACATTTAGTCATATCGGACGATGAATGAAATGATGAAATGATGCTCAATGCTTCCGGGGTACATGGAAGTTAGAGTTACCCGACACTGGCCTTTCAGGGTAAGGGAAAACCCCTGAAAAAACTTATCCAGGTTACTCAGCCTGATCGAGATTCGAACTGGGGACCACTTGAAGATGAGGCAGACACGTTACCATCTACGCAACCGAGGCGATCTTGAAATACTTGGGAAGATAAGCCGTTGTGAATGAGTGATCTGAGAATGTAGTGTGATGCTATAAAAATTAAGTTACGCCTATACCAGGTTATATTTTTAGGTTACAGATATCCGCCAGGAAATTCACGTTGCCTCGGAAACATCGGAGCTTCCAGTTGCTCTCCACAGATGGCACTTCCTGTAATATTGTAAATTAGAAAAACGAATTACTATTATTTACGAAGTATTATGATATATGAAACTGTGTTTGTTAGGTTTAACATATCTGGAAGTTCTGCATCCTGATCCTGTTGGTTGCCGTTTAGAAGATCCTTGAGATCAGCTTGAGTTATTGCTGAACAAATCCGTTGTGTTCTGCACTGGGGGCGTGGATAATTGCGTTTCCCAATTTGAGGTCTGACTAGCCCTTCTCCCAGTTCTGAGAGGAATTCTCTTCTAGCGCTTAAAACTCTCATATGATGTAAAAATTTACAGTACATGACGGAGGCTCCTCGGTAGCGTGGATGGTAGCGTGTTTGCCTCACGTTCAAGAGCTTTTTCTTTAATTTAAGTCCTCCAACGTTAAGTCATATCGGACGGTGAATGAATTGGATGAAATGATGCTCCAATGAGTCCATGGTCCAAGGCTCTTAGATTTATCCGACATTCATCTTGAAGCATAGGGGAAAACCTCGAAAAAGACCTTATCCAGGTAACTCATCCTGACCGGGTTTCGAACTCGGACTTATTGAACTTGAGGCAGACATGCTACCATCAACGCTATTGAGTTCCGAGTTCAAATCTCGGCCAGGGTGAGCTACCTGGTGGAGGTTTTTTGGCGGGGGTTTCCCTTATCCTGAAAGAAGCATTTCGGTTAACTTTGAGTTCTATCGGCCCCGGGGTTATTTGAGCAACATTTCACCAATTCCATTAATCTTCCGATATGACTTAACGTTGGAGGATATAACATTAAAAAAAGAAAGAAAGAAAGAAAGAAAGAAAGAGAGAGAGAGAGAGAGAGAGAGAGAGAAAGAAAGAAAGAGAGACGGAGAGAAAGAAAGAAAGAAAGAAAGAGAGAGAGAGAAAAAAAGAAAGAACGAAAGAAAGAAAGAAAGAAAGAAAGAAAGAAAGAAAGAAAGAAAGAAAGAAAGAAAGAAAGAAAGAACGAACGAAAGAAAGAAAGAAAGAAAGAAAGAAAGAAAGAAAGAAAGAAAGAAAGAAAGAAAGAAAGAAAGAAAGAAAGAAAGAAAGAAAGAAGGAAAGAAGGAAAGAAAGAAGGAAGGAAAGAAAGAAGGAAAGAAAGAAGGAAAGAAAGAAGGAAAGAAAGAAAGAAGGAAGGAAAGAAAGAAGGAAGGAAAGTGCCTGATTTCATCTCCATCACGACTGCGTAAAATTATCAAGATAGGTTTAAAATGTATGTAAATATGAATCTTATAAAAGGTATAGGATAGAAAAAATAGAGGCATAATGAAAATAACAACGTTTCAGGCGTTCTGGATTCAGTATTACGACTTGTATGCCTTACGCTATACCTTTGCCACCTCGCGAGCTCCTGCGCTTGATTTAGCCTTTAAGACACTTTTAACGATTTGCTGGGTGTTTAATGTTACTACATAAATTGCAAAAGTTGTGTATATTAATTCAGATGCAAGAGACATAGTTTATGAAAAATTTAAATAAACATTTTTTAACAATATGTTCGTTTTTACTCTACGGATGAGACGTGTCTCTAATTTTTTCCTCATTTTTGGCAGCCAACCCTTGCTCTAAGTACAAAAATCCGCCATTGTCCCTTTAGCCGACGTTAATGTACTGATATGTTAGGTCCATTTATTCCGAGGCGTTTATTGAATTACTTTGCCATGTAAACTTTTAATTGAAAGTTTGTAAAATCGCCTGGAAACCGGAATTCGCTATTAGTAAAGGTCAAACTTTTTTAGGTGTACTTTAGCTAGCAGTACGTATAGTCCCATAAACCGCTATTCCTCTGAATTTTGCGCATTTCTCTTTCTAAGAGCGTCAAGCAATTCAGTTTACTAAGCGCAAAACTGGACTACGGCTGACATGCCGCTTGCTTGTAGGCCTATCTTCCAAAAGAATAAGGCACGGCTGACTCACCTGGTATAAAAAATCAGTATTTACGGTGCCAATAGGAAATGCCATAGCACTCAACAGCACAGTAACCAAAAGCAATATGTTATTAATGAATCCTTAGCAAAATATGCACACTTATGAATGATTTATAGATTGAAGAATTAAAGGATTAATTAGACATGTTAACATTAAAAGACGATTCAGTTGTTTTTATTTATTGAACACATATTGACGTGTTGCATGTGCTATATCCGCAGCTTCTTTTGTAGCAAAGTTGCTTATTGTTATAAGATGTTACTGTTTTATAATACCTATGAAAAATAGAAAGATTCAACTCGGTTCCGTAAACAAATAACGCAACAACCAAGACATGTGTTAATTTAGTTAATCCATTAAGAAACGAATGATTAAGAAGACTTTACCCATATAATTTATATGTAGCGCTTCATTTGCTCTCAATTCATTATTTATTCTTAATGTCTAATAAAATTCGGAAAAGCAATTTTGATTTATGATTGCCCCTGATTGCCTTGCATTCCTGATACGTATCACTTACAGTTCTTAGGACTCAGTTGCTATTTATTGGATTTAGAAGGTCTCAAAGCATGAATCTCAATATCGCATTTCTAGTGAAACACGGTACTTCCCCTGTGCAGTAGACAAAGTCATAATATATATGTATATTAAAGGACGAAAGAAGAAAGCTATATATGGCCTTTGTTAATCTTGAGAAAGCTTATGATAGGATTTAGCTCCAGTTATTGTGTCATAAGTTGTTGAGCAAAAGGGTGAGTAAACAAATAGTAGATACTATTAGAGCATTGTATAAGCAGAATTCGTTCTGTATAAGAGTGAAGGATGGAGTAGTAACAAGAGGAACCAAACAAGAGAAAGGTCTTAGGCAAGGGTGTAAGTTACGCCCGGTCTTATTCCACTTATATATTGATGATATTGTATCGATATAACAAAATATGGTAATGGATAATTATAATGCACGAGATATAACTTGGAAATTTATGCAGCATGCCGGTCGAGTACAGGCGCTGGGTTTCTTTCCTTGAAATGGTCAGTGCCTTTTAGAGCACCAATGTACTACCTAATTACCTACTGTAGTATGAGGATAAGCACAAGCAGGCTTCAGTAGTGTTGCAAGTGAAGTATTGGCTGTTAGCATGTTGAAAACGTGAAATTTGTGACAGTGAAGAAAGGGAACAGGAACCAAACTTGGAGGACAAAGAACGATCATCCGCCACTGATGTATCTGCCCTACCTGGCTGGCCATAAAACTGGGGCGGGTTAAATCTCGTGCATTATAGCATATGGCCATATCTTTCACGGGGGATAGCACATTAGTTAAGAGTCACATACTTTGTGAGGAGGTTGGGGTTTTCTATCAGGTGTAATTATATAATCACATGCCAAAACAACAGTTTAGACAATAAAAGGTTTACTACAATAAAGAAAGATACATGGGTGCCCACACCGGCCAGTTACCTGCCTCCGATGCTCCGGACAAATACGTCCGTTCAGATCTATGGATGTTACAAAAGAGAGGCAGAGAGAGAAATCTGCTTGCACAGCTTGACTATCCAGCGGGTGAAAGATTGGGAGAGTGACGACGCACATATTTCTGCAGTAAGATGAACTACTATTTGTGTTAATCAAAACAGTCACTTGTGACAATATATCAAAGGAAATTGGGAGATGTAGTCACCTTATGCCAATAACTAATAATATATCGTTCCCACGATTACCGATGACATAGTTGTAGGTGCAATTATGCTGAATGGATTAAAACAATCGTTGGAAGCTGTATATAATTACTGTAAAGAAAGGAATTTAAAAGTAAACCAGGAAAAGCACAGAGATCATAGTGTTTACACAAGGAGAGAAATGAAGTTAATAGAAAAAATGGATGACTGAAAACAAGAAAGAGTATAGAGTTGTTAGAGATTGCAATTATTTGGGATTTAAAGTTGACAGCAGTGGGAATTGGGAGAAACAAAAGAAATTTGGCTTAGCAAAAGGAAGATGAGCTTCATCAGCCATCAGAAGCTGCAATTACAAAGTAACAGATATAAATATAAAATGGTTAGAGAAAGCTTATAGTATTGTCGCGAACCAATTACTTACGATAGCGCGACGCGGAGTGATAATAGATATAGCGCAGTGTGGAGATAAAGAGCTTGCCTAGGGAGATAAAAATAGTGCGGAGATAAAAGCATGCCAAAACAGGTAAAGTTAGATAAAAAGGTACATTCTAGTGACAGGCATTCTTGCCCTCATTAACTATTTTTAATATTATTCCGTATTAGTTCCAGATAGTTGGTCTGATGAAAACATCATAATTATAAAAGCCGTAAATAATTCAAAAATAAATATATATAATACATAAGGTATTCGACAAAAGTCGAATAAACGTCAAAATTGACTGCTATGATTTTGTTTGTTTACACTGGCGAAGTAGTGCCCTTGAAAGTTAGTGCTGGGTAATGCTAATGTTTAAGTCAAGGTTTATCTTCTAGTGAAAGCATTATAACGATTAAAGTACCAAATAGGTAACAAATAAACATATAATACTCCACAATGTAGACAATAAGCAGCAGCCCACATATGGAATGTCAAATAAACGTCAATATTTACTGCGATCGTCTCTTTTCTGTCCATTTGTGAAGTGGCGCCCTCGAGAATTAGTTTTGAGCAATATTCTCCATTATTCCAGGTTTTTTCTTCTAATGAAAACATCAAGATCTTAAGATGCACTAAATAAGTAACAAATAAATGTACAGTACTCCTTAATGTAAACAATAAAGAGTAACAGAGCGATGAATGTCAAATAAGTGTAAAAATTAACTGCTGTGCCATAGATTGTTTACAGCTGGCGAGGTAGCGCCCTCGACAATTACATTTTAGTAATGTGACTGTGGGTTCTTCGAATTAAAAGTGCAGGTTGCAGAAATTCAAAATGCTCTTTATTTGCGTAGAAACACACTTTGGTGAACCCTTACATTAGCTGAATTACGACCATTCATATTCCTAGACATTTCTAAAATGTTCTGTGACAAACAAAAGATCGAACCTTACAGTCAGATATTTGTCTCTTTATCTGTTTCTTTAAGCTTTTATCTCCGCAGCGCCCTAACTTCCCTTTGTGCGTCCCGAGAATTCCTTCTTATGAAAGCGTCATAATCATAAACAAATTATATTAGTGACAGATAAATATGTATTGTTCAGTAATGTCAAAAATAAACAGCGCCCAACACATTTTGTTTATTTCTTATGGTTTATTAATTATACAAAAGTTATTATCGACACAGGGAACTTGATATGCTATTTCCAGAAAATTAATATCACACGTTTTATTTGTAGCTTAAGTATACCTATGGTATTTTAAAAATAATATTTGGAGACATCGTTAATAAAATAAAACATAACGAAAGGCTTTCTATGCAAAGAGCAGTTTGTAGCTCGGATTTGTTTTTGCCAATATCTTGCTCTCATTCGTGGAGGTTATCAACTTAAATTCATTCTTTAGTTTACCTACTTTTAGTGTATAAATTATGATATAATATAAGCTCATACAAGTGTGCACCATTGTTTATTATGAAACCTCACATAAACAGTAATGCATCTTATTTAATTAAATTATTTATTCTGTTGTATACTTTACCTTTTCTTGCTTATTTCCCAGACTGACGCAGCAGAAGCGCTTAGGGTCAAATGACTTGCGATGTGCAAGGTCTACATATGATGTGCGGAACTGTTTGGTCTGTTGCTAAAGTTGCGATTTGAGCCTTCCTCTCCTACTCTACTGAAGATCTGCCTAGGCGAGTTAGCGGCCTCTAGAATTAGATTTGTGTACCACTCAATGGTCCATCAGATTGTTTCTTCTGTGACACCATCATGACCATAAACAATAGCAAACAATAAATAAACATAAGGTTTTACATAACCTAAAACACAACCAAAATATGGAATATCAAGTAAATATAAAAGTATTATTTAATAATTATTATTACTATCATTGTCATCATAATACTACAATGTTTAGTATTAATGGAGATTTAATGTCATAACATAGAGAAATGCTCCTAAAACTTTTTAATATCATATAAGCCAATTGAGTTTTGATATATAATCCCTTTAGATCTATAAAGATAACTCGTGTCAAATGTTTATCTCCATAAACAAGAAACAGATAGACGAGTAACAAGTTTTACCAACGTTTTGTGCAAGTTTGAGGACAGAAATTCATGTAAGTATCTTTTTTGGATACAGATAAATTCAAAACATTTGTTCCTAAAGAATTGTCTTTGACGAAAATTTGGGTGAAATGCAGGACCATCCCCAAGTTAAATATTATGTACAGAAAATAACAAATATAATTCAAGATATTCGTATCGCCTTTACAATAATATACATCCCATAGATGTTGTCCCGCCGAAAGGGAAATGAGTTGGGACTACTCATTAAAGGCAGTTTGTGTCAGAATAAAAATTGTTAAATAATTATGGAAATTGTTTATTATATAATGGTCGTGGTTCCAACAAAATATAAAATATTTTAATAAAGCAATTACTTAAAAACATTCATAGCTACCCGAATGACTGGAACTTGAAGAAGTTTTCAAGGCCTTCATGTCGGCTCATATGCATTTAATACAAACTTTCAGCTAAAACATATCTCGTGAAGTTTCAGCCAACAAGAGTTAGTGAAGCAATGCTAATTCTACGCCTAAAACCCTGAAATTCTGTCGAAATCCGACTACATGAAGCCTTCTGAAACCCAAAAAATCTGACTAAAATGATCCCTTCTGACGATGTAGCATGCTCTATCGGATATCATTGGAAACAATAATCGTCAAGCTATAACGGCAGGTACTAAAACAAAAAACAACCGTTATGCGTGTACCAAGCTAGCACGAGCTTCAGAAGGTAGCGGTTTAAAGTCTGGCGGAGAGAGCAACGTAAAGCCAGGGGTCACGACACCTATATGCGGAGCAGGCTAAAGAACCTCAAGTATGATAAAGGTGACTCCAATCCCAGGTAACCACGAAATGGGATTTGTGGTGGACAACATAGCATTGAGTGGGTTTCCGCTGAGTCTTCCGCTTTCCCAACCATGTATGCCTGTATTGATGCTAATTTCTTTCCTGTGCGATTTCATTCAAAAATTAGCGGCAACTATCCTTTGAGTGTTAAAAGAATGTTTTATAAAAAAAAGGACAGTACAAGACTAAAAAACTAAAAAATCAAAAATAAAGTTTCAAGCGGTATCTGAAAAGAATAAAGGGTTTCGAATAATGAGATAAGTTGCCAAAACTCTAGAAGACCATCACGTAGACATTGAGAGTAAGCACAAATGACGCGACTTTAACGAAATATGCAGAGTGATGTGAGGTAGCAAGCTCGTTCACGCGATAACCAGCAGCGCTTGGTAAATATCGGCAGAGATTGCTAATGTACAATTTGCAGAAGGAATGTGTTGTATACTGTAGCCCTAAATAATTTCCAACACTTGACATGTGATATCAACATACCTTTACTGATGTGCTACCAAAACGTTCTCTTTACTAACAAGAAAATTGGAATCTTAAAGTCATATTTCATTTTTTATACATGGACATTTCCTAAGGAATTCATTGGTTACAGTAATTGTTGTTTTAACTACGTCTTCCAACGTTAAGTCATAATCGGACGATGAATGAAATGGGTAAACGATGCTCCAATATGCCCGCGGTCCATGGGCTTAGAGTTACCCGCCATTCGTCTTTAAGGATAAGGGAAAAACCCGGAAGAAACCTTATCCTGGTAACTTACCCTGACCAAGATTCGAACTCGGGACCCCTTGAACGTGAGGTAGACACGCTACCAAAACGCTAATGAGGCCGGCTCATTGGTTATGTTATATTTGTATATCATAGATTTTAGATACAAATTGAATTCCTAGTATTCAGCCCGTTTAAAATAACCAGGGTATTCAAAGCAAACCGTAGCTGACAAACTAGCTATTAGCCACATTTGAACCTCTCTCCGGCTCTTTGAGTCCAAGGCATGCAAATGTAAATACCGATATTTCCGAAAATTGCGTGTTTAAATCAAAATTCTCCTATTTATTAACCAAATGATCTTTTTCTAGCAGAGTTTGCAAGTTTGCATAAATAAACAAGGACACACAAACAAAATATTTGTGTTTTATATTTAGTAACGGAGAATAAGCCAGTAGCGCTATCTGTTGCTAGTGTTGCGAGTTGAGGCTTGCTCTTTTTCTACTGGCTTGGGGGGAAGTACGAACTTTGCATGTTATCCAACTCCTATGATTTATGTCTCGAGGAAAATTAAATTGCTAACATTCCAGTGTTTAGGAGCATTTCGTACAATATCGTATTTTTGATCGTCTGTAGACATAACAAGATTTATCATGTTACAAGATATCAGTACTATTTAACAAGAGAAACTACTGCATTTCACCAAATATCGATACTGAGACTTTAACAAAATATATGTTTGGAAGTGTTTTTCTTTTCTGGAGAACCACTAGTTAATGAAGTAACATTAAACAAACACTAACATTATTTAAGTTAATTGATAGAAATTAATAATTCCCTAACACTAGCCGTGTATAAACTAAGGTTTTGTATAGATAGAGTCAAACTGAAAGATTCAATGCCACGGCCGCGATCTGAATTACGCAACTGTGGCTTTCCGTCCTGTCAAACTACCATGGCCAACATGCCGTCATGACATTAAATTCTTCAATAGACTCGTATATTTCACCGGTAAACCACTAGAGACTCTCGTATTCGAGATACACCGTTTTTGACGATATACTAACGTAAGTACTTAGAGAATATTAGAGAGTGTTACTCAAAACTAGATTTAGAAGGCGCTGCTTCACAATTCATAAACGAAACAAGACATTGTAGTAAATTTTAACATTAATGTTACAATCATAAACATTCTAAACGAAACATTTGTTGTAAAATAGGTAAAACTGTTGTTGAGTGTAAAGTAAGGAAGAACCAGGAAAAAGATACAAGGCACCAAATCGAGTAAAAGGGGTTAAAAGGAAAGCAATATAAACATAAACTGTGAACGCCAGAAAATTAGTTAAGCACAGTCAAAATTCAACTGGATTTGAAGGAGAGCATATGAAGCTCGCGGAAGTTTAGAGTAAAATGAAGAAAAAACAAAGGGATCTCAATCATTTGCGAGTCATAGAAAAGATGTTTGTTAGCTCCAGAGTTATTCCTATCTAGGTAGAATAAAAAATGAATGAATAAATAAACAAATAACTTAATTAAAAATGAATACAAAATATATATATATAGAGAAATATAAATAGATATATAGAAAAAGTAATTAATTAACAAAGGGCAAATAAATAGCTAAATAGATAATTAAATATATAAATACATAGATACATAATTCGATTAAACGATAAGTAAATATATAAATAAATAATCTTAGAGTAGCACAAATATGCATGGAAATGCAAAAAAATAACTAAATAAGTACACCAATATGTAAATATATACAAGGAAACAGAGATAGATACATAAATAATTGGACAGTGAGATAAACAAATACTAATTAAATAAATAGGTAAAAACGAATAAAAGAATAAACAAAAAATAATTAAATAATAAATCAATAATGTTAAATAGCATAAAGAACGAAAAGCAACCAAAATGTCGAATGTCAATTAAACATCATAATTTACTGTTGTCATCTTGATTCATTTACAAATGACGATGTGGCGCCCTCACGAATTAGATTTGTCCCCTGAATTCATCTCCATCACAACTGAGTAGAATTATCAGGACAGTTTTAAAATGGATATAAATATAAATGTTATAAAAGGTATAAGGTAGAAAAACTGGAGGCAAAATTAAAACAACAACCAAAATTCGTTTGGTCTGCAGCACTGCGAGCTTCAATAGCTAAACACTTCATCTTTTTGGCGGCAATGCATTATGCTCATAAACAATTGAGGATTGTGGAAGGAAAGTATAAAAAAGTCAAAGAAAATTGACCCATTTTACCTTCGTAAAAAGAGGTTAGATTGTGCTGCACTTATTTCTAACTCGGGAGATGACAAATAAATACAACGAACTAAAATGTTGCATAGTGTGAACAATGAACTGCAATTAAAATGTCGAATGTCAATTAAATATAAAATTTTACCGCGA
>CM060950.1:217352876-217487876 GCA_030765055.1 Mantis religiosa
TTGTAGATCCCGGAGAAAACCCGCCCCAGACCCATATTGTCTACCACAAATCTCACTTTGCGGTCGCTTGGGATCTAATCCGGTTGGATACCTATAACACATATAAAAACGAAGAGTAAACATTTCAAGTTTGAGAAAAATATTATGTACTTATTGGAAAGTTCAAGCTATTCAAAAGTAGCAACTCGTTCGTCTACCCTGGGTACAAATGTGTTTGACAAAAGCTTTGACAAAAGCTGTCTTCTAACGAGATCTAAATTGTTTGTGTAGTAAGACATTGTCCATCGTTCACCACCTTTGGATAAGGACTTGTATGCAGCAGTACGTAAGTACCATATTCAGTATGTACAGCTTTTCGTTTTTGGTGATATGTCTTTTGGAGATATGCCGTGGTGGCAGCTCTGTAGCGCAGATTTTACCATGTTATGCCTCATGCTGAAGCGATCCCGAGTTCGAATGTCGATAATCGGAATTATCAGGATGGGGCTCCTTTCCAGGGTTTTCCCTTGTCCTGAAAAATATATGCCTCGTAACTCTTAAGCTCTATGAACGCTGCACTCCTTTGAGCATAAATTCACGTATTTCATTCTTTGCCTGATATGACTTAACGTTGGAGGACGTTAAATAAAAACACACCCGTAGCTGTATCTAAAATTTTTGTGGCATCACAGTGCCCCTAAACGTGTCTAATTCCATTGAAATATCTCCGTCGAACATGCTTAACGTAATGCGTCATTAAACAGGGGCTAATATTGATTAGAATTTGGAGACTCCTTTCATAATATCAAAGTGTTGCAAACCAATTTGATTAATGTGGAGGGGATATGGTAGGTAACTTTGTGTTGAATCAGCTATTAGATGCTGAAATCACGTAGCTGGTTTGTAAATTTGGCAACATGTTCTTTGAGTTATTCCGTTCTCTTACACTCCTTGTTCTTTTTCTATTGGCATGCAGTGTGTCTCATAAACATAATTTTCGGGGAAACTGTAGAGTTGGATTGTTGGTTTAAATGCAATTATTACTATAATTACCTAGCATTGATAGTAAAGGATGGTTTAAAGGAGTGCTTTCTCTTGCCTGTCTAGTTACTTATATATTTGTATTTATACTTTGACTTAAGTAAGGCCTTACATTTTGGATCTTTATGCCATCGGAGTAACGCTGGTTTGAAGTAACTTTGGACATTAAATTGTATTGTAATAGTTAAATATTTCATTATTTATAGTTTCATTACTGTGTTCAAAATAGGCCGAACTACCATTTGTTTCAGAAGAGTGTCTCCAAAACACCCCATTTGCAACACACGGAAAAGGTTTAAGCTTTTCATAAGAATGCTATATTAAACATTTTTAGGGCCCATGTTGGAATAAACAATCTCATTTTCACTCCCATACTTCTAGAACATGCCAATGCCGTGCTGGTGGTCGCTGTACACTACATTCAGCATTCACTGTTATGTGTGTGACTCAAAAATATGAAATTAATGAGTTCCTAAAGTGATCCAGAATTAATAACATAATCTCCTTATATAGAATACAAGAGCGTTATGTGGCTATGAACATCTTCTGGGCAAAGCTAATTGGCAGGCATTCGGAAGAGAAAACAGACTAGTAGCAAGCTAGCCCGATCTAAACCACCGAAGCCATACCTCCCGCAATTTTCTCCATCTCGGACGCTCTGGAACGCTCATGAAGTTTCCAAAAAATGCAATAAGCGAACACTCTAGCAAGATGAGTGAGCCTCGCAAAGTGAGTGAATGAACGAGTTAGCCAGTCCATTTCTGGTACGACAAAGCGCCCTGTTTTCCGATTGAGGTTGGACAACTTCGGTGACATGCAGCTAATGCTACTACTGAAACAGATTACAGTCGTCCTGGGTTAAACTCCCCAGCAAGTGATATATCCGGAAGTAGGGTCTACGTCGTGCCGAGTAGTTGTTTACGACACGAAAAAACTGATGAGGTATTTCGAACTAGTTCACATTAGTGAAGTGATAGACTTAGCCATGGGAAGATTCATTGAAAGTTGAACTAGGTGACAGTGAGTGAAGTGGCAGTTTAAAAACTGGACGAAGTCCCAAAATTTTAAAATTCACATTACTACCTGAGAGACCATCACAGTTAATACTTAACGGAGTAACAAACAACTCCCTGTAGTCAGATATCAGCGGGCTTCCCTGTGTATTGTCTATAAGACGAGTAAGGCGTGTGGTAACTCGAAGTCGCTATGGGAAGGGACTGTCGAAATAACTGTAATGGTTTTATAGCATCAAGACTTTTCTTGCTTCACCTCTATCTTGCCTACAAATCAGTGAAACGTTGTTCTATCACAAGCCTGTAACACATCACACGTATTGAAGTTGACTAGACATACTTTATGTTATACCATTAAAACACTGAATTGAGGTATTACTTACACCATCCTGAGAAATAACTAGATAAATATTTTAACTTCAACGACTTCATTATTTTCAGCTGAAGATAAATAACTGCCTATTTTGAAAACCTTTTTGAGTATAATTAAGGCAAAAATAAAAGGATTTATCTTGGAATTACCAATGAAACACTGTAATTTTAGTAAACAACCCATAAGAACAGTGGAGTCAAAATTACCAGGCACAGGGCTTAGTTCAGATATTCTAGATCAAAGTTTACCAACTTTTATCATGACACTATTCATGAAACGATTATTTTCGACGAGTTCAATTTGCTGTAATTTATACCAAAATTCAAGGATTGCCATAAGTAAAGTATCATGATGGTTTTCAAAGAGTCCTGTATTCTGTTTACGACACTAACAGGTTCAGTTTTTTGAGTTGTCCTAACAAAAGAAAATCGTATCGTTATGAAAATCGTATTATAATTAAAATGGAATTTATACCTTCAGCAAGAGAAAACTTTTTATAAGCACACGCTTTAGAATACTTTCATTCTCACACTAAACTATTTGTTACTTCAACACTGCGTCTGTGTACATTCTAGCTACCTCTTGTTTTCACGCCATAAAGAACACTGAACACTAAGTCACAAATAAAAATCGTCAATGACTGTCTTATAAAAATTTGAACACTATAACAATTTTTCTTTCCTTGTGTAAGATATTACAGGTGGAGCCATATCTGGACAGAAAAAGCTGTTTATAACTAAAATACTGTTTCGTGCGTACCGTACGTTTCTAAAAGTAACTTAAAGTATTTCAGTCGGCTTAAGTGTTTCGTACAGGGTTATCAATATATTAAAATGAGAGGATTTCTGGTATTAAACCTTTATTGTCTCCGTACACCAAGATAACGAAAATAAAAATAACAAAGCGCTGTCAATAATCAAATCCCTCTAGGAGGACAAAGGATGTAGTAATTGTAGACTAGAGATGACGTAGACGTCCTCAATCTCCCACATCCTCCCACTACATTGTCAAGTCACTCTTAGACAAAGTATATCTGTCCAGTGAAAAGTGTAACATATAATCGCCCTGCTCAAATGCTTACCATGGATTTATCTTGGGTAATAGAAACCTCTCAGATAACGCACTGATTACTCCACGCGGAGTAAACGTATATCTGTCATTTGTGATTTCTGCGAATTCCATTGGCTGAAGTGATGCGTTCATTGGTGCTTAGCACACGACCGGGAGGCGCGTCAGTTCCTCTCTCACTCTTACACGAATAATCAGTACGTTATCTGAGAGGTATCTATTACCCAAGATAAATCCATGGTAACCGTTTGAACAGGGCGACTATACGAAGGGAGACCAAAATGAAAACAGTCTCTGAAGGCGCTGCCATTCGTAGACGTAGTGCAGTGCTCTCACGCTAGATGGTGTTAGAACAGACCGTCAGGAAACAGCTGTGCAGACGGTGTTAGTGTAGAGCTGAACGTGCAAGTGTGGTATTGTGTTTCTCTATTGTTGGCGGGTGACCCCTGGGAATTCGTGGTGGCAAATTTAAAAGAACTAGGAGTGTGTGTGAAATTTTGTTTCCTGCTTAAAAAAAAACTGCAACGGAGACACACCAAATGCTTCAGAAAGCTTTCCAAGAGGACGAAATGAGCCACACACAGGTTTTTGAGTTTTTTGGGCGCTTTAAACGTGGTGAGGTGTGTTGAAGACCAAGCTGGTTCTGGACGCCCTTGAACATCACGAAATGAGGAGAACATTGAAAAGGCCCGCCAAAGGATCAACGAGTGTCGTCGCTAAATGATCAACCAAATTTCAGCAGCGACAGGAATCATTTGATTCTCGTGCCAGCGGATTTTGAGTGAGGTTTTGCACATGAGACGTGTTGCTGCTAAATTTGTTCCGTGCCTTCTCACACAGGAGCACAAAACCATCCGCATAAATGTGTGTCAGGACTTGAAAACAGATTGCATGTAATCCAAACTTTTTGAAGAAGGATATTACAGGGGATGGGAGTTGGTGTTACGGGTATGACCAAGAAACCAAGCAAGCGTCAAGCCAGTGGAGGACTCCCAACTCTCGCAGACCAAAACAAAGCAAGGCAAGTGAGGCAAATGTGAGGTCAAAATCGATAATCATTGTCTTTTTTTATGTTCGTGGAATTGTGCATCGGGAATTCGTATCCCCTGGCCAGACTATTAACCAGCACCTTTACTTTGTGATTTAAGGCGTCTGCGAGAGGACATGAGCAGGAAACCCCCGGAACTTTGGCGATCAGGTGACTGGTTTCTGCATCACGACAACGCTCCAGCACACACGGCCTTACGATTGAAGCACTATTTGGCATCTCAGAGGTAGTCTGTAGTTCCCCACGCTCCGTATTTTGTCGGCCCTAGTCCCGCACGACATTTTCCTGTTTCCACGAATAAAAAAGAAACTCTAAAAAGGGAGTGTTTTGAGGATATGGGGGCGGTAAAAACAGCTTCGCAAAGGCAACTGGACAATATCAAACTCGAAGAGTTCCAAACATGCTTCCAGCAGTGGGAAAAGAGGCTTGTCAAGTGTACGCATGTAATGGAGAGTATGAGAGTATTTTGAAGGTGAATGACATAATTTTGTAAAAAGGTTCATCAATCAGTTGATAAATTCATACCTAACAAAGAGAAAACATACTGTAGAATTTGAGTTCCTTGATTTTTTTTTAATTGTGCGCCCTCCAACGTTACGTAATATCGGACGACGAATGGAATGGGTAAAATAATGCTCAAATGAGTCCGAGATCCATAGAGCTTAGAGTTACCCGACATTCGTCTTTCTTGATAAGGGAAAACCGCGGAAATGACCGTATCCAGGTAACTCGCCCTGACCGAGTTTCGAACTCGGAACCTCTGAAACGTGAGGCAGACACTCTACCACCACGCTAACGAGGCGGGCTCATTGATTATGGTACGTTTGTATATTATAGACTTTTAGATGCGGATTGAATTTCTAATATTCAGTCCGTTACAAAAATTCCAGTTAACGAATGAAAAATGCTAGATAATAAACTTGATATTAGCCATATTTGAACCTCTTTCCGGCCCCCTTGATTCCAAAGCATGCTAATGTATATCCCGATATTTCTGAAAATTGCGTGTTTAAATCAAAAGTCCCCTATTTATAAACCAAATGTTCGTTTTCTGGCAGGGTTTGCAAGTTTGCTTAAATCATCAAGGACACACTATCAAAATACTTGCGTTTTATGTTTTGTAAGGTAAAATAAGCCGGTAGCGCTATCTGTTGCTAGAATTGCGAGATGAGGCTTCCTCTCTTACTGTACTGGCTTGGTGGGAAGTAGGAAATTTGCATGTTATCCAACTCCAATGATTTACAGCTAGAGAAAGATAAAAGTATTATCATTCCAGTGTTTGGTAGCATTTCGTACAATATCGTATTTTTGATCACCTGTAGATATAACAAGATTTATCAGGTCACAAAATATCAGTACTATTTACCTAGAGAAAGTACTGCATTTCACCAAATATCGATACTGAGACTTTACCAAAAATATATGTTTGGAGGTGTTTATGTTTTCTGGAAAACCATTAGTTTAAGAAATAACATTAAACAAAATCTATAATTATTTAAGTTAATTGAGAGAAATCAATAGTTGCCTAACACTAATATAGCCTAAGGTTTTGTATGGATAGAGTCAAACTGAAAGATTAAATGCCACGGCCGTGATCTGAAACACGCAACTGCTGGTTTCCGCCTGTCGAGCAGCCATGGCCAACTAGCCGTCATGACATTAAACTCTTCAATAGAAGCGTATATTTCCCCGGTAAACCTCTAGGGGCTCTCGTATTCGAGATACACCGAGTGTTACTCAAAACTTATTTCAGAAAGCGCTGCTTCATCATTCATAAACGAAACAAGACATCGCAACAAGTTTTGACATTAATGTTGCAATCATTAACATTATAAACGAAACATTTATTACAAAATAGGTACAACTGTTGTTAAGTGGAAAGTAAGGAAGAACCAGAAAAAAGAAACGAAGTACAAAAAAGAGTAAAAGGGTTAAAAGCAAATGAAACATAAACTGTGAATGCCAAAAAATAGTTAAATACAGTCAAAATGCAACTGTATTAGAAGTTCGCGGAATTTTTGACCTAAAAAGAAAAGAAAAGAGATCTGAATCATTTGGGGGTCGTAGAGAAGATGGCTGATTGCTCTTCAGTTATTTCTATGATGGTGGCATAACAAATAAATGAATAAATAAAAAAATATCTTAATTAAAAATAATTACAAAATAAATATAGATAAATGTAAATAGATAGAAAAATAAATATATAAATTAATTAACAAAAGGCACATAAACAGCTAAATAAATAATTAAATAAATAAATACATATATACATAATCCGACAAAAAGATAAATAAATGTATCAATAAGTAATGTTGGAGTAGCACAAATATCCATGAAAAATGCAAATAAATAACTAAATTAATACAGCAATATATAAATAGATAAATAGAAACACAGATAGATTCATAGGTAATTGGATACTGTGATAAATAAATACTAAGTAAATAAATAGATAAAATAAGTAAAAGAATAAATAAATAATAATTAAATAATAAATAAATTTAAATAGCGTAAACATTGAAAAACAACCAAAATGGCGAATATCAATTATACATGACAGTTTACTGTGGTGATCTTAATTCATTTACTAATGGCGATGTGGCGCGCTCAGGAATTAGTTTGTAGTAATATTCCTTATTCTTTTAGATATGCCCCACTATTTCATTTCCATCACACGTGCGTAAAATTATCAGGATAGTTTTAAAATGTATGTAAATATGAATGTTATAAAAGTTATATGGTAGAAAAAGGGGAGGCAAGGTAAAAATGACATCGAAAATTCGTTTGGTTTGCAGCACTGGGAGCTTTAATAGCTAAACACTTCATCTCTTTGGCGGCAATACATTAAGCCTATAAACAATGGAGAATTGTGTAAGGAAAAAATAGAAGGTAAAGAAATTTGAACCATTTTACCTATGTAGAAAGAGGTTAGATTGTACTTCACTTATTTTTAACTCGGGAGATTACAAATAAATAGAACGAACTAAAATATTGCATAGCGTGAACAATGAACAGCAACTAAAAGGTCGAATATCAATTAAAGATAAAAATTTACCGCTAAGATCTTGTTTTGTTTACAAATGGCGAGGTAGCGGCCTCTGGTATTAGATTTGTGTACTACTCCCTGTTCCTCAAAATTGTTTCTGCTGTGACAGCCTCATGACCATAAACAAAAAACAAACAGTAAATAAGCATAAGATGTTGCGTAACCTAAAACGCAACCAAAATATGGAATATGAAGCAAATATAAAATTATTATTATTATTATTATTATTATTATTATTATTATTATTATTATTATTATTATTATTATTATTATTATTATTATTATTATTATTATTATTATTATTATTATTATTATTATTATTATTATTATTATTATTATTATTATTATTATTATTATTATTATTATTATTATTATTATTATTATTATTATTATTATTATTATTATTATTATTATTATTATTATTATTATTATTATTATTATTATTATTATTATTATTATTATTATTATTATTATTATTATTATTATTATTATTATTATTATTATTATTATTATTATTATTATTATTATTATTATTATTATTATTATTATTATTATTATTATTATTATTATTATTATTATTATTATTATTATTATTATTATTATTATTATTATTATTATTATTATTATTATTATTATTATTATTATTATTATTATTATTATTATTATTATTATTATTATTATTATTATTATTATTATTATTATTATTATTATTATTATTATTATTATTATTATTATTATTATTATTATTATTATTATTATTATTATTATTATTATTATTATTATTATTATTATTAGTATTATTATTATTATTATTATTATTATTATTATTATTATTATTATTATTATTATTATTATTATTATTATTATTATTATTATTATTATTATTATTATTATTATTATTATTATTATTATTATTATTATTATTATTATTATTATTATTATTATTATTATTATTATTATTATTATTATTATTATTATTATTATTATTATTATTATTATTATTATTATTATTATTATTATTATTGTTTTTGTTCTTGTTCATAGATATACCAGAGGCAATGAAAAGTCGTCGTTAGCTGTTTATCTCTTGGAAATGCAAAGACAATGGTGATTTAAAGTCATAACACAGAGAAATGCTCCTAAAACACTTCACTATCATATAAGCCAATTGAGTTTTGCTATGTAATCCCGTTAGCCATATAAAGATAGCTTGTGTCAACTGTTTATCTCCATAAACATGAAGCAGATAGACGAGTAACAACTTTTTCCAACATTTTGTTCAGGTTTGAGGTAAGAAGGTCATGTATCCTTTTTGGATACAGAAGACTTCAAAATATGTATTCGTTATGAAATGTCATTGACGAATATTTTGGTAAATGCAGGACTTTCCCCAAGTTAAATATGATGTATAGAAAATAACAAACGTAATTCTAAATATTCGTATCGCCATTACAATGATAACACACATTCCATAGATGTTGTCCTGCCCAAAGAGAAATGAGCTGGTATTGTTCATTAAAAGGCAAATTGTTTTTAGAAAAGTGGGTTTAATAAAAATTGTTTAATATATGATGGTTGTGGCTCCAACAAGACATACACTGTACGAAAGCAATTGACCTAAATAACATAATTCGCTACCCAAATGACTGGATCTTGAAGCAGATTTCAAAGACTCATTTGCTCATTTGCATTTAATATAAACTTTCAGCTAAAAGATATCTCGCAAAATTGGAATCCAAAGGAGTTACTGAAGCAATGCTAATTCTACGCCTAAAAACGTGAAATTCTGTCGAAATCCGTGTATATGAAGCCCTTAGAAACACAAAAATAAGATTAAAATGGTCCCTTCTGACAATGTAGCACGATCTATCGGACATCATCAGAACCAAGCTATAATGGCAGGTGCTCAAACAAAAAAGAACCGTAATGCGTACACCATGCTAACACGTGATTCAGAAGTCCGCGCCGGTGCTCAGTGTTTAGACCGATTGTCTGTGACCAAGCCGGGCCGGGTTGATCCCAGGCGACAGCAAGGTGAATTTTCTGATGGACAACACGGAGCAGGGGCTGGTTTTCTGCGGGATCTCCGGTTTCCGCTGCCATCTCATTCCACCGGTGCTCCATCTTCATCTCATGTATCATCAATGTCATCACCTGCGGTGCCATATGCAGTAAATTGGGGGTTAAACGCTACATATTTCATTTCATTACATTACGCGACTCAGTAGGTCTCGGTTTCGAATCTGGCGGAGAGGGTAAAGTAAAGCCACGGGTCACGTGACATGTATTTAGAGCAGCTTAAAGAACCTCAAGTATGATAAAGGTGCCTCCATTTTTATTATTATTATTATTATTATTATTATTATTATTATTATTATTATTATTATTATTATTATTATTATTATTATTATTATTATTATTATTATTATTATTATTATTATTATTATTATTATTATTATTATTATTATTATTATTATTATTATTATTATTATTATTATTATTATTATTATTATTATTATTATTATTATTATTATTATTATTATTATTATTATTATTATTATTATTATTATTATTATTATTATTATTATTATTATTATTATTATTATTATTATTATTATTATTATTATTATTATTATTATTATTATTATTATTATTATTATTATTATTATTATTATTATTATTATTATTATTATTATTATTATTATTATTATTATTATTATTATTATTATTATTATTATTATTATTATTATTATTATTATTATTATTATTATTATTACTATTATTATTATTATTACTATTATTACTATTATTACTATTATTAATTATTATTATTATTATTAATTATTATTATTATTATTATTATTATTATTATTATTATTATTATTATTATTATTATTATTATTATTATTATTATTATTATTATTATTATTATTATTATTATTATTATTATTATTATTATTATTATTATTATTATTATTATTATTATTATTATTATTATTATTATTATTATTATTATTATTATTATTATTATTATTATTATTATTATTATTATTATTATTATTATTATTATTATTATTATTATTATTATTATTATTATTATTATTATTATTATTATTATTATTATTACTGTTATTAGTATTAATATTATTATCATTATTATTATCTTCCTCGTTATTATTATTTTTATTTACTTTTTTGTTCATATATATAGCAGAGGCAACCTTCTTTTTTTTAACTTTTCTTACATAGAAGGTCGTTAGCAGTTTATCTCTTGTTCATGCAAAGACAATGGAGATTTGAAGTCATAACGTAGCGAGATCTTTAAACATGTTACTATTGTATAAGCCAATTGACGTCTTCTATACCAGATGAGTCAACTGCCCCTGATTCTCCTGTTTGATGCAATCAGCATTTGACACTCCAACGTAAAAACATCGACTCCATTAGTAGGTACTGCGCGCGTATTTAACATGGATGTTAAACACTCGATGTAATTAGTACTAATATAAATGTTCTCGCATCGCCTGTAGTATATTCATAATTAGACAGCTGATTGCACGTCAGTAAATGTTCACTGGAACCAGTAAATGCTATGTGTTAAACGGGATATTTGCTTCACGTGTTACTAGATCCCTCAGTTAGAGCGAGGGCACAACTGCAACGTCATGTACCCACTGTGACGGTAGACATGAATTACTGTGCTTTTAAAAATATCTTTTCAAATTGTTAATGTAATGACCATTTCTCTAATCCTGGAACACGACTTATCTAGCGAAGGAAGTGCTCGGGCTGAGGAAGTTCGTGTGTAATGCACGTGCTCAGGGACTTTGTACTAAAATTATTATGAATTTGGTCTCCAAGTTTTGATTAACATAAAAAAAATTAGAGTGCTGAAACTCGAATCCGTGTCATTGGTTGCTAGGGCAGAGGAGAGTTTATACGCCGATTGAGCTACTTCGAGACTTGATTGAAAGCACGTTCTGGATTCAGTAGTACGACTTGTATGCCTGACGCTATACCTTTGCCACCTCGCGAGTTATCGTGCTTGATTTAACCTTTATAGACACTTTTAACGATTTGCTGTGTGTTTAATGTTAATACATAAATGGCAAAAGCTCTTGTGTATATTAATTCAGATGCACGAAACGTAGTTTAAGGAAAATTGTAAAACAATCTTTTTTTAATAACATGCCCGTTTTTACTGTACGGATGAGGCGTGTCTCTCATTGTTTCCTATTGGCAGCCAACCCTTGATCTAAGTACAAATCTCCGCCATTGTCCTTTTAGCTAACGGTAATGTACTGATATTCCGAGTTGTTTATTGAATTACTTTGCCTCGTAAACTCTAATAGAAAGTTTGTAAAATCGCCTGGAAACCGGAATTCGCTATTAGTAAAATGTCACCCTTTTTTGTGGTGTACTTTAGCGAGGTGTATGGTTTGTCCCTTAAAACGCTATTCCTCTGAACTTTGCGCATTTCTCTTTCTAAGAACGTCAAGCAATGCAGTTTACTAAGCGCAAAACTGGACTAAGGCTGACATGCCGTTTGATGGGAGGCCTATCTTCCAAAAGAATAATCCGAAGTGCTAGCAGAAGTGCTAAGGGTCACATGACTTGCGTTGTGCAAGGTCTACATAGGATGTGCGGAGCTGTTCGGTGAGAGGTGTAAGTTGATTGTTGATGAACTGGACAAAGATGATGTGTCATCTACGGTAATTTTTAATAATCTCCAATGTGACAGTTATTTAAGGAAACACGAGGCGTTCATTGATGCTAATTTCTTTCTTGTGCGATTTCATTCAATAAAATTAGCGGCAACTATCCTTTGAGTGTTAAAAGAATCTTTAGTAAAAAACACTCAGTGGAAGTCTTCAAAATTAAAACATGAAAAATAAAGCTTCAATCGGTGTCTGAAAAGAATAAAGGGTTTCGAATTATGAGACAAGTTGCCACAAACTCTGGAGGGCCATCACGTAGACATTGAGAGTAAGTACTAATGACGCGACTTTAACGAAATATGCATGATGTCATGTGATGTAGCATGGTCATTCTCCCAATAACCGGCAGAACTTGGTAAATATCCGCAGAGACTTCTAAAGGACAATTTACGGAAGGAATATGTTGTGTTCTGTAGCTCTAAATAATTTCCAAAAATTCACATGTGATATCAACATTCCTTTACTGGTTTGCTGTCAAAACTGTTTCTTTACTAACAAGAAAATTGGAACATTGAAGTCACATTACACTTTTTATACTTGGACATGTTCTAAGGAATTCATTGGTTATATTATTTTTGTTTGCTTTATTTACGTCCTCCAACGTTAAGTCATATCGGACGATGAAAAAAATGGGTGAAATGATGTTCCAATGTGTCCGAGGTCCATGGAGCTTAGAGTTGCCCGACATTCGTCTTTAAGGATAAGGGAAAACCCCAGAAAAACTTTATCCAGGAAATTCACCCTAACCGCGATTCGAACACGGGACCTCTTGAACGTGAGGTAGACACGCTCCCACCACGCTAACGAGGCGGGCTCATTGGTTATGTTACAGTTATATATTATAGACTTTTAATGCGTATTGTATTCCTACTATTCAATCCGTTACAAAAATTAAGATATGTGAAGATCATCATTGCAATATGATCTTTATCTTTATCTTTATTAAAGAATATGGCCTGGTGCCAGTACAAGGGGCCCGGCTTACAGGCTACAATTTACATGAGCTTATAATTTTTTAGTGATATTTTGATTGTCTTTATGGTTTTTATGAAACCCATTCGGCGGCATTATTTCGACCGCCGAGAACAGCTTAATGTGGTCTTTTTTTTTCTGTTTTGTGTTATTAATATAAATAACTATATACATATATACATGGGGGTTTATTTTACCACTTTACATTGACTCACACACACGCATACATACCTGTACACACGCACACTCACACTCACACTAAACTGTTGTTAGACACGTTGTACAACGGAAAGCGATCCAGCAGCAATGAGTGCGGCCTCTGCCTTGGAAATTGTGCGGCCATGGGCCGGGGTATCCTAGGTGCGCAGGTTGGTCCAGCCGCTATCAATTATAGGATTTTTATTCTTGCATGTTTGCGATGCTGCTGCTCGCCTCTGCATATGTTGTAAATTGTAGGGTGGCTGTGCCTCTTAATGTTTGCCCAGGTGGAAGAGGCCCTTTTTAGTATGGCCTCGGGAATGGTAGGGATGCACGTTTCCTGGTGGATTTGAGCGTTGGTGGTGAGGAGAGGGGCGGATAGGATCTTTCTTAATGAAAAGTTTTGTACGGTTTGTAGGTATTTCAAGGTGGATTTGGAGGCAATGGCCCAGGCCACAAACGCGTACAGGAGCAGCGACAAAATGAACGCTTTATACAGGACCACTTTGCTCTTCAGCTGGATCTGTTTACTCCTGAAAATGGGGGCGCATAACTTTAATCGCTGCCGCCCTTTGTTGGTCGTATATTTGATATGGATGGACCAGTTCATAGTGCGTGATAGCGTCACGCCTAAGTATTTTACATGCTGACGGCAGTGTAATGTTCGACCACCGACCGTTAAGTCCATAGCCTAAGGGAACCACTTTGTGAAATGAATAAGCTGGCATCTGTTCGGGTTAATTTTGATCTTCCAATCATGTAGCCATCAGAGGAAGCGGTTAATATACCTCTGCATTTCCAAAATACCATAACGATAATTTTTGTGGTGGTTGTAAATTGCAGTATCGTCAGCATACATGGCCACTGTGCATCTGGTGTCCACAGGGCAGTCATTAGTGAAAAGTATGTACAAAAACGGCGACATGACATGAGTAATATGAGTAATATGATCAATATGCAATATGATTAGGTCCAGAGGTAGTCCTAGTCGGGCGGGGCTTTCCCCGTCCGGGTGTCATATGCCGCAGTACCTAGCCGCTTTGCGGCTTAACCTGCGAAATGAACTAGTAGATCCATGTTCTGCTGGGGTGTTTGAATTTGTTTACTGTTTGAAATTTTGGAGAGGTTTGGAATGGGTTGCCCCTCTTTGTCGTGGGCAGCTGTACTTAATCGTTCTCCCTTTTTTGGGAGACACGAATTAGTTTTTTGCCCCGTTTTGGATACGGGTTGTGTAGCGCTTGTCCTTTGGCGTAGAAGTTGTTCCCAGAGACATCTGGGGTTTTCCTTGGGTTACCCAAGGGGTCCCAGGACGTCTCTCGGCAGTCTGAAGGACGGCAAGCGCCTTTGATCTCTCGGGTCATACCTTCCCAGGGAGTTCACTAAAGGGTTGGGGTGAATTTGGATTTTCTCGTACATTGATCGTGCCCTCTCGCGAATGACATCGACAATGTACGGGATCTGGGAGTGCTCATGTAGGATATGAGCCGGGAATCTCCATCCTGTATCGTAGATGATGCGTAGTGCCTTGTTCTGCAGCGTCTGGAGTCTGACGAAAGTGGTATTAGCCACTGTTCCCCAGATCTCACAGCCGTACAGAATCATAGGCGGAATGATCGCCCGATACAGTTGGAGTTTGAGACGGATCGGCATGGTTGATCTGAAGATAGGTTGTGATTTATATTTAGTAACGGAGAATAAGACGGTAGCGCCATCTGTTGCTAGAGTTGCGTGTTGCGGCTTCCTCTGTTACTCTACTGGCTGGTTGGGATGTAGGAACCTGGCATGTCATCCAAATCCAATGATTTGGATGACATTAAAATTAAAGTATTAACATTCCAGTGTATAGGATCATTTCGTACAATATCGTATTTTTGATCGCCTGTAGATATAACAAGATTTATCATGTTACGGGCCCAAATGACCTGGATGTCGACGGGCCCTAAAACACCACACACTCACTTTATCATGTTACAAAATATCATTACTATTTACCTAGGGAAAATAATGCATTTCACCAAATATCGATATTGAGACTTTACCAGAAATAAATGTTTGGAAGTGTTTACGTTTTTGTAAAACCATTAGTTGACGAAGTAACATTAAACAAACACTAATTATTTAAGTTAATTGAGAGAAATCAATAGCTTGATAACACTAGCCTTGTATGGCCTAAGGTTTTGTATAGATTGAGTCAAACTGAAAAATTCAATCCCACGGCCGCGATCTGAAACTCGGAGCTGCTGGTTTCCGTCCTGTCGCTCTTACTATAGAGCTACAATGGCCAACATGCCGTCATGAAATTAAATTCTTCAATAGACTCGTATATTTCACCGGGAAACTACTAGGGGCTCTCGTATTCTAGATACAGCGTTTTTGACGACCTACTGTCGTAAGTACTGCCCAAAGAGAAATTAGTTGGGATTGCTCATTAAAAGGCAAATTGTTTTCAGAAAAGTGGGTTTAATAAAAATTGTTTAATTTATGATGGTTGTGGTTCCAACAAGAGATACATTTTATCAAAACAATTGACCTAAAACACATACATTGCTGTACAATCGCTATATACATACAGTCCGCGTATATGAAGCCTATAGACACACAAATATGTGATAAAAATGGTCTTTGTTGTTTGTCAGTATTTTACAGTACTGAAACTTTTTTCAAATTGCAAAGTCACATTATTGTCATTATCTCTTCGTAATTAAAGGAGATCGGAATTTAAGAGTCATCACGGAGAACCTATCTCTAAAACATATGAATATCGCTTAAGGGACACTGGGACAGAGATTTCTATTTTTTATATTATTATACTTAGAGAATTCAAACTTTGGGCACCCAATGGGTTTTATATTAGAAAATACCACACCAATGTTTAGTAATCTCTGATCAATAGTTTTGAAGCATTTAAATTTTTATTTTTATTTTAATTAAAGTTCATGGCAATATTAAAGTTAATGCACGTTCTACAATAACCATGCTAGTGGACTAGCTCTGATAATTGTTCATTGATATTCCCTGATACTCAAAATGTGCTGATTATTTTCACTAATGCATAGTCTGCTGTTTAAATTACTATTTATACTATGGACTATACATAGTTTGCACTTTGATCTTGAAATCTTGCAAATTTCTTTTGGTCTTTACAAATATAGTTTGAATAGCATTAGCATGTTCATCTATGTCCATTTGCAAATGTGAAGCTGAAATATTAGATGTTCCTCAATGACCAACTGTACATATGAAATGGAAATCTGCTCCCAATTTTTGCTTTTCTATCTAGCTGCTACATGTTTTCTTACAGTTTCCTTCTTTTCGTTATTTGTATTCTCTGGCTTATGCCAACATGATGAAACAGCATGCATTATGCTGTTTATATAATTAACAATACCCTACACAACAGGAAAAACAAATATCTTGCATATACGCCTATTTCATAATTTAAAACGAACTGTAAACAAAAGCACATTTCTCTCATGGAAGTCGCTATTATACAGTGGAGCAAACACAGGAAGTCAAAACAGGAATGAATCTACAAGTATTCGCTGAGTTTATTGCAAAGAACATAGAATAAACACAGATATTCTGAACTGTTTTGTATTTTCTTAGGTGCTAAAGCCTCAAGTTGTGCTGACGACCATTTATATGGCATTTATGTTTGAATGTTTCTCATTAAACACTTTGTATTGAATACATAGTAATAGTTTACCAAACTGTCTCTAGATAGCAGCACTAAGCTATGGCGCAGGATCTGAACGCAATTTTAGAGAAAAGGCTGCCGAAAGACGATCAGAATTGACATACTGGCTGAAGAGGGCAAGATGAGCCCTAAAACAGACTTGAGTGTAGATACACCCTAAAACACAATAGTAGTAGAACAGAATTGACAAAAACAGGCCATCATGCTGGATAAGGAAGAAAGGTGGCATTTAAATGGCCACGCCCCGAACTTTTAAACCCTGCGCAAGACATTTCAAAAAGTTGGAAATATAATAGTCTTACCATAATTCAATAAAGAAAGGTTTGGAGAACGTTTGGTTATATAAATCTAAAAACGGTAATTTTCGGGACTTTTGGGTTATTTTTCAGTCACTGTGTCCACTAAAGGGATATATTAATATTCATTTGTACCTACAAGAAAGTTTTGAGTAAGATATGTTTTGCAAATGTTAATTCAAATGTGGAAATAACGTTTGCAAAATCGTTTATACAGAGTAGAGAAATGCATGTGAGTGCAACATTTAAGATTCTTTATTATATACGAGGGGCGGCTAATAAGTCCCAATCCTCACAAAAAAGACATTAATTATTCTTGTCTTTGTTTCTCAATATAATCTCCTTAACGGATAATACGTTTGACATATTGATTTCCTAATTTAATTAAACTATCTCTGTAGTTCGATTTATCGTGGTTCTCAAAATAGCTCTTTACTGCATAAATGACCTGTTTGTTGTTGTGAAATCTTCTTTCTCTAAGAAAGGTTGGGAAGTTCGGGAACAGGTGGTAGTCACTAGGTGCTAGATCAGACGATTAGGGTGGATATTCAAGCAATTCGAAATTTAATTTGCACATTTTTCCCATTGCAATAACTGATCGATGTGCAGGATCGAAGTCGTGAAGAAAGAAGACTTTATTCTTTGCCAAATGAGGTCATTTGACTTTCACTTCATCACTCAAACGTGGCAGTAAGCTTGAGTAGTAGTCACCAGTGATACTTTTATTATTTTCCAAGTAATCAATAAAAATAATTGCTTGTACATCCTAGATACTACTCGACATAAGCTTGCTATCTGACAACATTGACTTTGCCTTTTTGGAGTTAGATCACCTGGTGCAATCCACTCTTTTGACTGTTATTTACTTTATAGAGTCTAGCAATGTATCCAAGTTGCATCCATGATAATAAATTTAACAAATTCACTAGGATTTCTACGGTAGAGCTCCAATTTATTATCAGAAACAGTTTTTCTTTTCAACATTTAATTAGGTGTCATTAAACGCGTCACCCATCTCGCATAGACCATGTGAAAGCCCAGGACATCAGTTAAAATATTACCTGCACGTTTTTATTATATGTTTACAGCTTCTGCTATCTCAGATGACTTTAATCTGCAGTCTTACAGTACTAAACAATGAATTTGTTCAATGATTTCTGGAGTACGTCCCATGTTAAACTCTGCAAACCACCTTTTACTCGTTGTATATGAAGAAGCAGAGTCTTTCAATATACTTTCCATTTCCTTCTTGATTTGTTTAGGCGTTAAGCCTTTCAATTGGAACAGTTAATCACTGCACATTTTTCCTAATCCTCCATTTCCGTGAAACCTCTACACCTGCCATATGTAAAACGCTTTATCCCAAAACTGAACAAGCTACTGACCTGTAACTATGGACAAAAGCTAGTCTAGATTTAAACTATATCATGCTATCCGATAAACTGCACCATTGCCGCCATCTCTATGTAGGGCCCGGGACTTATCGGCTTACCTGGTACTCATGTATATGCTGTTGTATTTAATTCGGTTCAGAATTCAGGAGCACATTGCACACCTGCATTTTGAGTGACGGCTCTCGAAATATTTGCATACTTTTCTCACTCGAAAACTTCTTCGCGCATAGCAGTGATCATAAGGCTACATACAATATTCTTATTTTAGGGGGCGGTTAAGTAAACGATAACTCCCACTACCTTTGACTGAAGGGGAAGAGCCTTGCCTCACCATCGCTATCACCCCACCTTCCCTCACAGAGGTTTACATTAGAAATGAAGTAGCTTAGGTACGGTATAGATAAATCCACAACCTGGCACTTATATATTTAAAAAGCAAACAAATATGTCGCACTTGATTTTCGTTACCGTCTTCCTGCTTAAACTCGTGAAGTTTTGGTATGTAATAACAATACACACATACAACAAATTTCTTTGCCACTTTCTTATTCATCATTTCTGACTCAACTTTTAGAGCCATGATCATAGATTTCGTGTAGTTATAAATTATGTCTAACCTAAATTAAACTGATATGATGGTAATCTAGATGTATCGTAACTGTACTTGCTTATGTCAAGTCCTAGTTAGAGCACTATAGATCTCTGAAACGTTATACGCTGTTATACATCATCAACTACGTTCATGGATTAGTTTGTAATAAACTCTGGTTTCAAGTTCAGCTTCTTAGTGTTTTCTAGGTCAAATGACACATTTCCCTCCGTTATGTGTATACTGTAAAAAAACAGCTGAGAGTATATTCTTTTCTGGGTGCTCCAATGTCAAGAACCATTTAGCTGAAATGTTGTCATATTTATTGAATGCTTTGATAATTAAAGTCCTCCAGATGGATTGGTAATATCAAGCAGTTCTCAGGTTAAGGCAGAGTGGGGAAGAAAGCCGTATCCAGGTAGCTGAACCAAAACGAGGTTCGAACTTTAATCCTCTTATATAAGACGCAGACACGTCTCTTCTTCACATGGAGGTGGGTAGGATTCTCTCTACTACCGCTCTGTTTACGTACTTCAACAGATTATGCCTACACGAGTCTTTTGCCTTCTATAGCAAAAATTCCAGTTCATAGCAATATCTACATTGCTTTATCTATCTTCTAGTTTAAAACGTTCAACTGATCAAGGAAAGATCATTTCCTTGGCCACTATTCCATTTGGTTCTCTTGTTTGCTGTAAAACCCTATGCTTCATGTAGCAGTAATGGAGCATCCGATTCCATAAAAAAGATCAGTTGGATTTTCTTTGTTGTCCTTTTATTAATTTTCTCTTAACCGATTTGCAAAACCTTAAAATTTTGTGGACTTGTTACAGTTTCAACAAAAACATCAACCAATGATCAAGTAAACTGGCTTAATTCTAAAACGAAATTAACATGATCGTATTTTTCGCTGAGTTAAATTCACAGTCGCAGAAATCCGAGCGATAACGTCTGTGATACGCAATGCAAATATACCGTATTCTAGTCCGATGAAACTTAAAGTTTAACTGAATAGCTTTAGTATAATATTTTTCGCCCAGGCAGATAATATCAAGACCCACAACTCCAGCTTTAAAATTTAAACGTTGTAAAAATAAAAATACATGATAAATGAGCGTATGCTGCCATCTACCGTAGAACAGATGCAGCCGACTAGACGCAAGTAGTGCCATCTGTTGGCACTAAGTGAAAAGAGAAGAGGTTCCTTTGTTCTCGCATTCGCGCATTTCCATCAGCACTAACAAGAGAGGGTAGAATCTTCTCTTTACCTCTTTATAGAGATCCTCCTTCACTGAAGCTGTTGGGGAACATCCTTCATGGTCACCAACCAATGTGCCAGAGAAATATTTTAGGGTACTACTGGACACTCGACGTACTTAAAACGCCCAAATCTGTCAGTCTGTTACACTTGTGTTTGCCTGACTATCGAGACTTTATCCTTTACTCAACAGGCGCATAGTCGTTGGTTATGAATTATCCCCGCTGCTTTACACATATCTAATCCATCCCATTTTTGTGTACATAAGTTTATTATTCAATTATTATCGGTATTTGTGTTGTTTTCCACTCCAGTCACCTTTTAAAGAAATACATTCTTCCGATCAGAGAAAAAAGCATAAATAAGCTTTTGTGTGTCGATGAACATTTTCTTGTGGTTTTATTTTATTAGTTTCCAAGAAAAATCCTTTAGCATTTTTAAGAGCATTATCACCAGGTAAAGGAACTTTTTAACATTAAATCCAAAACGGAGGGACATAAGGTTGAACCCTCACTAATGTATGGGTAAGATCATCGCAGATGGTTTAGCGTTAACCGTCTCCCGCATATTCTATCGGCGTTTCCAGACATCGCTATAATCAAGTATTACCTGACGTCACTAAACCTTAGCTTATCTTGTTTGCATTTCTAACGCCCTTTTTACTATAGTGGCTTCTTGGGTTCGTTCGCCTTCTGTATCGTCTCACCTCACCCTCCCGCCCATGGTGTCCCACTTGAGGCATAGAAACAAATAACCAGTCTGGCCGAGGTGCCGAGTCCCCTACGAACAATCCAGTCCAATCTGTTACTACTTGTGGTACAAAATTCGTTAACTCAGTATAAAATGGCCAAAGTTAGACATGAAAACCGTATGAAATACTACCTATAAGAATCATGCTTGAATTAAATAACGGATTGATCTTCAGCTTTTCTAAAGAAATACTGCTCTGGTAACTGCTTCAAAAGGTATTTAAATACATAAGTTTTAAAGAGATGACAATAAATGGTATCCACAGCAAACCCAATATAAAACATTAAGGCGAATTGACAAAAGCGAAGTGAAGGTTGAATAAAGAAGGTGTTTGATTTTGTATCATATATAATTATTCCTGCTTTGCTTTTCTCATTGCTGTTCATATTGCCTGTATATAAAATGTATCTTCTTTTTCAGTTTTCAAGTATACCTATATGCTATTAAGTTGCATACCTCTGTGACATGTTCAATGTTCGCGCATAGCTTGGTGGCTACAAACATCAACTCCCTGAATGCAAATCAATGCAATTCAATCCAATCCTATAACAGAAAAGATAACTTTTGCAACACTTTATATCAGCGCCAACTTTAATGACAACAAACTGAGAGCACCGTGAAACAAGGCGTGACCATTCATGTAACTGTTTCGTGTGGTTGTTTCACGTGAAGCATCGGTCGCTTCCTACTTACTACTCTGAAATTGTTTATAATGGTTTGAACCTTTGAGGTATGCCAGATAAGTAGGAAATACATTCATAATTATCTGACTATCAGAAGTAATACGATAACACCATAATCAGCACTCACCTTGAAACCTACTGGCCGTTCCGAGAGAGATGTCTGGTACAGGATACTACATGACAGAACGTCGAGTCGTATTGAATTCAGTGACACAGCGCTGTACTCGTTCCTTATATTGTCTATAGAAGTGCGAGATACTAGTAAACTGGCGTACAGTCATATGATATTGATTTCTCCCGCCTGCCTAATTATGACACGTTGCTGTCCAGAGGACATTATTGCAGTTGAACAGAGTGTACATACACTGTCTCGCCGAGCATGTGCGATAGGTTTTCGTAAACATCTCTGTTGGTTCAGATTCCTACCGATACGTCTCCTCACTTCACCATGTAGTGTATATCCAGTCTCCTTCACTAACATATGTTAGGCAGCTTTTTGTTGTACAGTTATAACATTGTAAGTATGTAATTCCGTTTCATTTATCTCTAAGTTACATCTTTTTACGTTATCTATTATGTACAGTACATATAGAAAGTAATGCATAGCACCTATTATTTGAAGACCGAGGTTTCAGTAGAAGCACATATTGTAAAGCCGATTGAGTTTTGCAGACATCGCCTCCAAAACTGACATTTCTGTGGGATCTGTGCACGTAATCCTGCATGAAAATCTGAAAATGCTCAAACATTGATCCTCCAAAACAACGTTCTCCACTCGCTGGATCATGTAGTCAGACCGGCTGGTGCGAGGCCGTGACTCTCCTGGTGACTGACCTTTTCAAAGGTGGTATTCCGACGGTTTGCCAGTTCTTAAGGAATCCGTTCATAATCTATGTCGACATGGACACAAGATGACCCACTGTTGAATGCCGTCGTTGAAAACCGCACTGGATGTTACTCAGTGGGTTGTGCATTTTTATCTACCATACCAACCGGCATGCGTTCCATCACTTTGCACAGGTAACTGATGAGGGAAATAGGAAGGTAGCTAGAAGGAAGGTGACGGTCATTTCCATGTTTCAAGATAGGTATAATGGTGACCCCTCCCCACTTATTAGGAAACGAGCGTGGTATCAACCCAAACACGGTTATAGACCTCGAGCAGGAATGCCTTGCCTTCCGGTGAGAGATATTAAAAGATTTGAACGTGGATTCCGTCCAGGCCTGATGCTGACATTCGCGAAGTTGAAATAACTTGTTCTAGCTGTGCTAAAGTGAAGAGATGGCTATAATCTTCAAGATTTCTGGAACGAAACACGAAACCTTGGGATTTTACCTAAGTCTTAATGTGGATGAACACAGGAACATAATTACTTGAGCTAGACTCTTGAGCGAAAGCAGAGCCGAAAGTGTTAGCCACGTCAAACCGATCAACAATAACTCCTGCAGATGTTTTCCGACCAGCAATTGGCAAGTGACCAGTGTTCGGCAAATTTTCTGCCACGCGACTTAGCCTATGCCATGCAACAGAAGAAGCTGTGCGTGTGTGAAAAGATGATGCAAAATTGCTGCATGAGGTCTTTTGGCTATCCTTTATTATCTTCCTTGATTTTACATGCGCTTTCTTGTACTCAATTATGTTACTTAATATAGGGTGTCGTTGGAATACCGTCAGAACTCGTCTACGAGCACGATTTGCATTCCGGCAGTCGTTCGTCCAACATGGGACAGGAAATCGACCGGGTGGTTAGCCGAACGTGGAATAGACTGTTCTGCAGCGGAAAGAATTTTCTCTGTGAGATGATCAACTATATCATTCAGAGAATCCTGCTCGTTGCAATAAAAGACAGCCAACTGGGTGTAAAGATTCTAGTTGGCACGATCAAAGCGCCAGCTAGGTAAAGTCTGTTTAGCCAACGTGTGTGGCAGTTCCCAGTCAAAGGGACCTCAAAGGACCTGACCTCCCCGCCCACTAATGACCGTCATAAATCTATCTCCACACTTCAGAAATGGAACACTGATGTTGGGGACCAATAGCAACCCCGATTTTCTGAAAATGACAGTTGCATGTCTACCCTTGTGGAGTCTCAGTTGCCAAATTTTCAACTTCCAGTTGTTCTGTTTCATTAGGTGCAGACATTCGTTGTGTGTCACGATGAGGAGACCGTGGGAGGGAAATGCAGTGGTAAATGCAAATGAAATAGTATATAACGTTCAGTCAAGTGAAAATAATCAAAGTGAAGACAATAGTGTGAAAGAATTGGAAGGTGTTGCTGGGCCTAGTTATGTTAGGGGAGAAGCCTCAAAAAACAAAGTTACAACGGGAACTCTTTCTAAGCAAATTCAAGCGCTTGTTTTGAACGCATATAAATATGTGGTGAGAAATAATCTTGGTAAGGGGTCATGTAGTGAAACTGCAAAAATTCTGGGTATCCACAGAAATACGGTTAGAAAAATTATGACGAAGGGAATACCAAAGACGCCGACAAAGTGTGGAAACAAAACAAACAAAAAAAGAAAAAAAAAGTTTCTCTAAGGTGGATAATTTCACATGCGATTTAATTCGCCGAGAAATTTAAAATTTCTATGCAAAAGGGAGAGCGCCCTCCTTAGATGAATTGGTTGCACATGTGCAAGAAATTTGTGATTTTCCATATGGACGCTGCACTTTGCTCGATCTTCTAAAGGAGCTGGGTTTCAAATTCTGCACTTTGAATAAGAGAAGGGTTATTATGGAATCCAGCAGAATTGTAGCTTGGCGATATATATACTTGTCAAAGCTAAGGAGGTTTCTCAGTAATGCACACAAGATAATTTGTTTATACGAAATCTGGTACGATACCACTGACGTATCGAGAAAAGGGTGGGTCGACGGTTCGTGTGCTTGCACCTTACCTGCTCCTGTGTCGAGGGGTAAAAGGATAATGGTGCTTCATGCTGGGAGTGCCGAGGGATGGGTAAAAGACTGCCTCTTCTTATCGGCGAAAAACATTAATGATGCAATGGCCGACAGTCACGATGACATGAATGCAGCAGTGTTTTAAAAGTGGTTTGATGGTAGGGTTATGACAAACCTGCCAAGAAATGAAAAATTTATAATTGTTTTGGACAATGCTAGCTATCATTCGCGTTTAAAATATAGAATACCTACAATGTCGATGAACTTAAAAGATATAGTCGAATACATGAGGGTTCATAATATTGAAATACCCGATCCTCTGCCTATTAAAGCTGTACTCCTGGCAAAAATTAAAAAGGCAAATGTAGCTAAGGATTACGTGATTGACGACATCGCTCGCAAACATGGGCACGAAGTTTTAAGGTTGCCGCCGTATCACTGCTTTTTCAACCCCATAGAAATGGTGTGGTCGAAACTGAAGAGAGAAGTGTGCAAGAGAAATGCAACACCTTCACTCAGCGAAAGCGTTTGCCACTTGTTAAGAAGCTGTGTAGAAGGGATCGATGCAGAACTGTGGAAAAATTGTGTGCAGCATTCAAGGAAAGTAGAGGAAAAATACATTAGTCGGGATCAGCAATCTAACGATAGCAGCTTCATCATTACCGCTGACTCTGAGAGTGAGGGAGAATCGGAGGCACTTATATCTATGTGAGTTAATAGCACTGATTATAGTAATTACGAAATTGCCTACATGCTAAGTAGAAAATTTAACAACAGTAGTGGAGTGGTGGTGGCTGTAATAGTAGTAGTAGTAGTAGTAGTAGTAGTAGTAGTAGTAGTAGTAGTAGTAGTAGTAGTAGTAGTAGTAGTAGTAGTAATAGTGACAATGGCAATAATAGGAATACAATATTTTCCAAGTGACTTATTTTGATTCTCGTGAAAACCCAGTCTTTTCACAATGTGAAGTGCACGTGTTGTTTAGACAGAGAAAGAGACTCTAGAAAAAGACGGTGATCTTAAAATGTTGCAACCTTGTAGAAAGGACTGGGGTCCATGTTGTAAAACGATTATGAGGGTTTGTCAAAGAAAGCGGCCGCCGTCCACTTGCGTTGAGTAGACAGACTTTATAAGTGAGGGAGACACATCATGTTCTTAGGGATTAAAAAGACATGGAAAGTGGTCACTGGAATGTAAATCTGAGATGATATTCCATTGTAATGAAACTACTAACTGGGATGAACAAACTGCCAGATCAATGTGGGAATAGGAGTTGAAGGAGTCTCGTCTCCGGTGTTCAGGAGGACCAAGTTATTACTCTCACTAAATTTGTAATGAGGTTGTCTCTCGAAAATGCCCGATTTGAGCCCCAAGGTGTGTATGTGTGTGTGTGTGTGTGTAGGGTAGTGTAGTGTTTAACGCCCGCTTTTACTACATACGGCACCGCAGGCGGTGACACTGATGATACATGAGTTGAAGATGGAGCACCGGTGGAATGACATGGCGGGGGAAACCGGAGGTACCGGAGAAAACCCGCCCCAGCGCCGTGGATCCACCACAAATCTCACTTTGCGGTCGCCTGGGATCGAACCCGGGCCGCCTTGGTGAGAGCCAAGCGGTCTAAACACTGAGCCACGGAGCGGCCTCCCCAAAGTGGGTGATGGGCATTTAATGATACCAGTTAGGATTAACAGACTATGCTATAGACCTCCATGTCCAATGGTTGCAATATGTTATACAAAGTTTGCAACATAAGCAACATTGTTTTAAGCTATTCAGTTTACTTACTGAGTGCACGAAATCAAATAGTGGCTGTAATGTATCGGAGAGAATACTTCACGGACAAATATATGTGTGTGGGAAAGAAATTGCCTAGTGGCTAGTATATATTTGGGCAAATGACAAGAGTGTCATTTCTATTTTGCAATTACATAGGATGTCTGTCGTGCATTTGTGTTGCGAATGACATTATTTCAAACCAATGAACCGGGTACCTTTTGTACCTTCTCTCCACCATATGATTTTCAGAGAGTGTGTGTGTGCGTGTGATTTAGCATCTCTGAGAAGAATTCATATGCATTCCCAGTGGTTATGTTTTGTGCCAGAAGGGCACTTTCCCGAAAAGTCATTTGCTAAGTACTTGTTTTGAGGTTTAATCCGTACTTACACAAGTTTCATTGCCCGGTCCATGTCATTCGTTTCAACGTCTTATGTAATTCATTCCCATGACTCTCCATTCATACCTCAATAAATTATTAATAAACTTTTGTTCAGATAAAACAGTACCAACACCGTTTTGTTGGTTCTATTCTTCGGTTTGTATTGAGTAGAGTATTCTAAATTACTTTGTACTAATACGAAGGGGGCTCGTTATACCAAAATTAGTACATTTTCTTGTAGACTAGATGTCGTGGGAAACCGAAGATCCCGGAGAAAACCCTCACCAGACCCGTTTTGTCCACTTCAGATCTCACATTGTTGTCGCCTAGGATCGAATCCAGTTGGATACTAATAACACATATAAAAACGAAGAGTAATCATTTCAAGTTTGAGAAAAATACTATGTGTTTATTGGAAGGTTCAAGGTACTCAAAAGCAGCAACTCGTTCGTTTACCACGGAAACAAATGTATTTGACAGAAACTGTCTTCTAGCGAGATATAAATTGTTTGTGTAGTAAGAGATTGTCCACTGTTCACCACTTATGGATCAGAGCTTGTATGCTGCAGTACGTAAGCACCATATTTAGTATTTACAACTTTACATATATGGACGTATGTCTTTTGGAGATATGCCGTGGTGCCGGCTCTGTACTGCAGATGGCACCATGTTATGCCTCATGTTCAAGCGATCCCGAGTTCGAATCTCGATAATCGGAATTATCTGGATGGGGTTCTTTTCCAGGGTTTTCCCTTATCCTGAAAAATGAATGTCTCGTAACTGCTAAGCTCTATGGACGCTGGACTCCTTTGAGCTTAATTTTACGTATTTCATTCATGGCCTGATATGACTTAACGTTGGAGGAAGTTAAATAAAAACACACACGTAGCTGTTTCTAAAATTTTTGTTGCATCACAGTGCCTCTAAACGTATCTAATTCCATTGAAATATCGCCGTCGAACATTTTGAATGGAATGCTATATCATTAAACAGGGGCTAAAGTTGATTAGAATTTGTAGACTGCTTTCATAATATAAAACTGTTTCAAACCAATTCGATTAATGTGGATCGGATATGGTAGATACCTTTGTGTTGAGTCAGCTTTAAGGTGCTGAAATCAAGTAGCCGGTTTGTAAATTTGGCAACATTTTCTTTGAGTTATTCAATTCACTTACACTCCTCGTTATTTTTATAAAATTCTGTACTTTGACATGCAGGGTGTCTCATAAACATAATTTTCGGGGAAACTGTAGAGTGAGATTGTTGGTTGAAATGCAGTACTAACTATAATTACCTAGCATTGATAGTAAATGATAGTTTAAAGGAGTGCCTTTTATTGCCTGTCTAGTTACTTATATATTTGTATTTATACTTTTACTTCCGTAAGGCCTTACATTTTAGATTTTTAAGCCATCGGAATAAGGCTGGTTTGAAGTAACTGTGAACATATCTTGAACACTTTTTAGAGCTAATGTTGGAATAAAAAGTCTCATTTGAACATGTCAATGCCATGCTGGTTGTCGCTTTACACTACATTCAGGATTCACTGTTATGTGTGTGACTCAATAATATGAAATTAATGAGTTCCAAAATGTGATCCAGAATTAATTACATAACCTCTTTATATACAATACAAGAGCGTTATGTGGATATGAACATCTTTTGGGGTAAGCTAATTGATAGGCATTCGGAAGTGAAAACAAACTAGTAGCAGGTTGGCCCGATCTAAACCACCGAAGTCATACCTTCTGCAATTTTCTCCATCTCGAACGTTCTGGAACGCTCTTGAAGTTTCCAGAAGCTGTACTAAGCGAACACTCTAGCAATTTGAGCAAGCCTCGCAAAGTGAGTGAATGAACGAGTTGGCCGATCCCTTTCTGGTACGACAAAGAGCCCTGTTTTCCGATTGTGTTTGGACCACCTCCGTGACGTGTAGCAAATGCTATTACTGAATCAGATTACAGTCGTCCTGGTTTAGACTCCCCAGCAAGTGATTTCTCCGGACTTAAAGTCTACGCCGTGCCGAGTATTTGTTTACGACACGAGAAAAGTGATGACGTATTTCGAACTAGTTCACTTTAGTGAAGTGACAAGGTTAGCCATGGGAAGATTCACTGAAAGTTGAACTAGTGACAGTGAGTGAAGTGGCAGTTTAAAAACTGGAAGAAGTCCCAAAATTTTAAAGTTCACATTACTACCTGAGAGACCATCACAGTTAAAACTTAATTGAGTGACAAAAAATTCGCTGTAGTCAGATATCAGCGGGCTTCCGTGTGTATCGTCTATAAAACGAGTAAGGCGTGTGGTAACTCGAAGTCGCTGTGGGAAAGGACTGTCGAAATATCTGTAATGGTTTTAAAGCAAAAAAAAAAAAAAAAAAACTTTCCTTCTTTCACCTCCATCTCGCTTACAAATCAGTGAAACGTTATTCCATCACAAGACTGTAAAACATCCCACGTATTGATGTTGACTAGACATGCTTTATGCTAATACCATTAAAATACTGAATTGAGGCATTAACCACACCATCCTGAGATATAACTAGATAAATATTTTAACTTCAACGATTTCATTATTTTCAGCTGAAGATAAATAACTGCCCATTTTGAAAGCCCGTTTGAGTATAAATGAGGCAAAAGTAAAAGGGTTTCTCTTCGAATTACCAATTAAGCACTGTAATTTTAGCCAAGAACCCAATAAGATCAGGGGACTCAAAATTACCAGTCACAGGGCTTAGTTCAGATATTCTAGATCAAAGTTTACCAACTTTATTCATTACACTATTCTTGACGCCATTATTTTCGACGAGTTCAGTTTGTTGTAATTGATACCAAAATTAAAGGAATGCGTAAGTAAAGAATCATAATGGATTTCAAAGTGTCTGGTATGCCTGTTACTACACTAGTAGTTGCAGTTGGTTGAGTTATTATAACAACACAAAATCGTATCGTTGAAAAAATCGAGTCACTATTAACAGGGAATTAATAATTTCAACAAGGGAAAACTGTGTATAAGTACACGCTTTAGAATGGTTCCATTCTCACATTCAATTGCTTGTTACTTCGACACTGCGACTGTGTACATTCTAGCTACTTCTTGTTTCCACGCCATAAACAACGCTGAAAACTAAGTCACAAATAAATATCACAGATGAATGTGTTATAAAAATTTGAACATTATTACAACTTTTCTTTCCTTGTTTAAGCTATTACAGGTGGAGCCATCTCTGGACAGCAAAAGCAGTTTATAACTAAATTACTGCTTCGCGCGTAACGCAGGTTTCTAAAAGTAACTTAAGGATTTCAGTCGGCTTAAATGTTGCGCGCAGTGTTATTAATGTATTAAAATGAGAGGATTTCTGGTAGTAAACCTTTATTGTCTCCGTACACCAAGATAACGAAACTCAAAATAACAAAACACTGTCAATAATCAGATCCCTCTAGGAGAACAAAAGATGTAGTAATTAAAGGCTAGAAATGACGTAGGCGTCTTTAATCTCCCACATCCTCCCCACTACATTGTCAAGTCACTCTTACATAACGTATGTCTGCCCATTGTAAAAACTGTAACATATGAGGGCGGCCCCAAAAGAAACCGGTCTCTGAGGGCGCTGCCATTCGTAGACGTAGTGCAGTGCTCTCACGCTAGATGGTGTTAGAAAGGACTTTCAGGAAACAGCTGTGCAGACGATGTCAGTGTAGCGCTGAACTTGTATATAGTACTCTGTTTCTCTGATTATTGGCGGGTGACCTCTGCGAAATCGTGATAGCAACTTTAAAAGCACTAAGAGTGTGTGTAAAATTTTGTTTCCAAGATGACGCAATGAGCCACACACAGGTTTTTGGGTGGTTTGTGCGCTTTAAAAGTGGTGAGGTGTGTTTAAGACCAAGCTCGTTCTGGACGCCCTTCAACATCACGAAAGGAGGAGAACATTGAAAAGGCCCGCCATAAGATCAACGAGGATCGTTGCCAAACGATCAACCAAATTTCAGCAGCGACAAGAATCATTTGCAGCTCGTGCACTTGAGACGTGTTGCTGCTAAATTTGTTCCGCGCCTTCTCACACAGGAGCAAAAAACCATCCGCATAAATGTGTGTCAGGACTTGAAAACAGATTGCATGTAATCCAAACTTCTTGAAGAAAGTCATTTCAGGGGATGGGAGTTGGTGTTACGGGTATGACCCAGAAACCAAGCAAGCGTCAAGCCGGTGGAAAACTCCCAACTCGCGCATACCAAAAAAAGCAAGGCAAGTGAGGTCAAATGTGAGGTCAAAAACGATAAGCATTGTCTCTTTTGATGTACGTGGAATTGTGCATTTGGAATTCGTATCCCCTGGCCAGACTATTAACCAGCACCTTTACTTTGATGTTTTTAGGCGTCTGCGAGGGGATATGAGGAGGATACGCCGGAATATTGGCGATTAGGTGACTGGTTTCTGCATCACAACAACGCTCCAGCACACACGGCCTTACGAGTGACCCACTATTTGGCATCTCAGAGGTAGTCTGTAGTACCCCACGCTCCGTATTCGCCGGGCCTAGCCAAGCACGAGATTTTCGTTTTTCCAAGATTAAGGAAAAAACCTTAAAAGGGGAGTGTTATGACGATGTTGAGGCGGTAAAAACAGCTTTTCAAAGGCAACTGGACAATATCAAACTTGAAGAGTTCCAAACATGCTTCCAGCAGTGGGAAAAGAGCCTTGACAAGTGTATCGCATGTAATGGAGGTTATTTTGAAGGTGAATGAAGTCATTTTGTAAAAAGGTTCATCAATAAAGCTTCTATGACAACATTCCGGTTTCTTTTGCCCCCCCCCCCCCCCGCTCGTATATGCTTGCAGATGTAGTTTAACAGACGGTTTCGTTGTACATACAACAGGGACACAGTCACGCGTGTTTAAAAATTGGTCAACACGAGTCGCCTTTCAATCTCCATGCTGATCCTATAGAACAGGAAGAGGCCTAGCGTATTTAATATACAACGATACTGCAAACCTGAAACCAAAAGCAAGGAACATCTCGAAAAACGTCAATGGAATAAATAAGTGGTGCTTTTTAACAATAATGTTTGTGTATTAGTTGGAAGCGAGAGAAAACTTACAAAATTTATATAGAATGAAAAGTATTTCTGAGACCTTTCCCAGAAAATTGAAGCTGCACATTTTGTTTTTTATACAAATATGTTGAAACTATGGCATATTTATCAACTCGTTAGAAACATTTTATCGCCCCCCCACAAAAAATGACAAAGTTTATCCATTTGGAGCCAATGATAATTTCTCAAATTCTCTTCCAGCTATAACTGTGTAATATTTCGACCTTATGGTTTAACGTTTACTTAGCTGAAGTTGACAGGGCAAGTATTGTATTTTACCCGAACATTTGACCCTGACATTTCAAGAAAGTAATTGTTTTGAGATTTCCTGAATTCAATTCAGGCTTGTCAAAAATGGAGCTAGCAATTTTGACTGAAAACCCAGAAATTCAAGGTATTCTACCCAGCGGTTTGGCTGAGGCGGTTTAGTCTGTAGCCCGCACACCGAAAGTGCGGGTTCGATTCAGGTGACCTGCCTAACTACCTGACTCATGCGTGTTTTCGAGGATTTTTCCGGTTCGCTAGAAGAATGCTGGGTAGATTAATTACATCCCCTAAATTTCCTGTCCCTTCATTTCATCTCCAGCATCATTTCATATCATCACATATCTGGTTGTCTCCTTCAGGATAGAAGTGTCGGCGGGAGTATCGGCGCTGCATGGCAGGATGATATGCTCCTAGTAAACATTTCTTACTCGAGTAGGATGGTTTCTCGTCTTCGAACCGACCTGGTGGGCTGTTTCCATGTGGGATGCCGGTTGTCGTGGTCCCTTGGAACGACCGCCCTCTGTCTTCTATCACCTCATCCTTCCTCTCGGGATTTCCCATTTGAGCGCAAATCCACACCATAGTAATCCTAATCCTAAAATATTTTCATGAATGTAAATTATTTTTCTTGAATATTTTCCGGATGCCTGAAGCCGTGTACATTATGAACGAGCTCTAAATAACTGGTACACGTACGAAATAAAAAAGATATAACTGAACAAAAACTACACACTTGGTACACTTAGTTCCATTTATACTGTCCTTACAGATTCAGGGGACATTTGACAGCGGTCGTGTACATAGCAGGAAGGAATGTGTTTGGAGCGTTCTGCTTTGTTGTTTCATCAGGCAGTCGGGAAGTGAGCCTTTAGGCTCACTCTAATACGTTTATAAAACGATTATGGATTATTTGAGCAACCTGACAGAAATTAAAATGAGAACTAGGTCTGAATTTCCAATTTGCTGTTTCCAAAGTATTTGAGAACTAATTGGGAACCGTTCGGAAATGATGAAATAGTTTTTCGTTCAGGACTAGGGACTCCAAATGTTCTGATTATTCAGAATCCATAGAATGTGAGCTGTATGGATCTGTATAAATGAACTGAGAATTGAGAAAATGGAAATTGAAGGAAAATAAACTTTATCGAAAAGAATACATTTCTCTGCATTTTACTAGCCAGAGATATTCAAACACGCAGTTTTATAAAATAATATTTCATTGTTTAGGTGCTACATTTCTATTATCAATAATACACCAATATTGGTCGTATTCACTATTTCGATTTTCAAAATTCAAATATTGCAAACTGTTGATCAGCCGAAGCGGTGTAGCAACTATAAAATACCGATGTTCATGAACAGAAAGTATAGGAAATGACATATACTCTGTATTTAGAAATTCATCGGCGACGGAGGCAAGAAAACTTTAAGCCAACATTCCGAGTAGAGTTCGACCACCAACAGTACAAAATTTCGGAACAGTTCGATTGGCTCAGGTATATAACATAATTTTGGTATTCGAAAAAGTTCGGAATGCGTTCAGAACCGCTTGTTGGTACGAACCTATCGCAAACATTCTACAGACATTTATAAATGATTTTGCCCAAATATCGTTTTACCTCCACAATGTATAAAAAGCACTCTTGTGCTCCCTTCTAACGTCACTGAAAAATTCCATTTCCCCTTTCTGTGTTCTTTGTCAATTTCGTGTTTCTTAGTATGAAAGTTAATGCCTCAATATTTGGTCGGTCTGTTTTAAATGTGAACTTTAATTTATAATGTTTAACGTACTATGTAAATATGCAACTATATATTTGATGTTGCTTTATTCATGGGATCTTCACATGGGCTGTTCAAAGCGAGTGTTTAAAGCAACGGGTTCGTGTATATATACCTCTCGGGGTATTTGGGCGTTTGAACGTGAATATATAGGCTGCAGATTTTCTTACATAGTTAAGAAAGGTCTTTCAAGATACCTGATATTAAGACATGTACTCATTTGCTCCACAGCAATGGAAGGTTAAAAGGCCAAACAGCAATTGAGAATTTCCCACCATTTCACCAAACCTCGTTGTTTAGAAACAGTTCATAGAATACTAATAGTATTTGCTAAAAAAGTAGTTCTTCCTTATTGAAGATAATATATCATTATCTATTTATTATACTTGAGGTTACAGTTTGATCTGTTTTCTCAGTATACAACACACTGACTTCTAATTATTTCGCAAGGGTTGATTTGCTTTGCTGCTATTTTCAAGTAGTGAATTTATGGTATTACATGCTTTCAGCATTAACAATTTTTGCCAGCCCATGAATAAAGCCACATAAAATATATTTTTGGTATCTTGAAAAAAAGCTGGATAAAATATTTTGAATGTCTGGCTTTTCAGTCAAAATCGCTAGCGCCATTTTTGACAAGACAGAATTGGATTGAGAGAATCTCAAACCAAGTACTTTGGTGAAATTTCGAAGTCGAATGTTCGGGTAGAATACAATAGCTGCTCTGCCAACTTGAAGTAAGTAAACGATAACCATAAGGTAAAAATATTACGCAGCTATAGCTGGAAGAATAATTTGAGAAAATATCATTGGCTCCAAATGGATAAAATTTGTCGTTTTTTGGGGGGAGGGATAAAATGTCTCTAACGAGTTGATAAATATGCCGTAGTTTCAACATATTTGTATAATAAACAAAATGTGCAGCTTCAATTTTCTGGGAACGGTCTCAAAAATACTTTTCATTCTGTATAAATTTTGTAAGATTTCTCTCGCTTGCAACTAATACACAAAAATCAATGTAAAAGCGCACCATTTATTTACTCCAGTGCCGTTTTTCGAGATGTTCCTTGCTTTTGGTTTCATTTTCCTACATCGTTGTATATTGTCGTGGCGAAGAGCACATATATTTAGGTGCCGAGAGACAAGCGCGGCTTGTGTACACAAAGAGCCTGTAGATAAAGGTAATAGGCGGTCGGTGCTTGCACAGGCAGATAAACATTGCGCTTGAGATAAATGACTTTCCGGCCGAGATAGGGTTTCACGTAAGGAAGGTTCTAGTAATATCTCAATTGACAGAGAATAGTTGTTTTTCCTAATTGCTCGAGAAGTCTCTCGAACTTATCAACGAAGTATTTTAGAGAGCGACGACTCGCCAAGAGTCAAACTTGAGTAGCAAACAGTTGTAAAGTCATGTTACAAGAGTGTTGTAAACAGTGGAAGTTGAGTAATTGTTTGTTATTGTCATCGACCTTGGTGTTGTACATTGTGATATGTGATGTAATTCTGCTAATACGTAGTGTGCTTCTACGCAAATAAAGAACATTTAGAATTTCGGCAAATTAGACTTTTAATTTTACGAACCCACAAATTCACAATATTAAATACGCTAGCCCCTTCCTGTTCCATAGGATCAGCACGGAGTTTTAAATGCGACTTGTTGTGACCAATTTTTAAACACGCGAGGCTTATCCTTGTTTTAAGTAGAACAAAACCGGCTGTGAAACTACATCTGCGAACATATATGTTGCGCTTTTATTGAATGTACAGTTATACGTTGTGTAAGAGTGACTTGACGATGTAGTGGGGAGGATGTGGGAGATTGAAGACGCCTACGTCATCTCTAGTCTTTAATTACTACATCTTTTGTTCTCCTAGAGGGATTTGATTATTGACAGGGGTTTGCTATTTTTAGTTTCGTTATCTTGGTGTACGGAGAGAATAAAGTTTTACTACGAGAAATCCCCTCATTTTAATATATTAATAACCCTGCACGCAACATTTGAGTCGACTGAAATACCATCAGTTACTTTTAGAATAATACTTTACACACGAAACAATATCTTAGTTATAAACAGCTTTTGCTGTCCAGAGATGGCTCCACCTGTAATATCTTAAACAAGGACAAAAAGCATTGTAATACTGTTCAAATATTTATAAGACAGTCATTTATGATCTTTATTTGTGACTTAGGTTTCAGTGCTGTTTATGGCGTGAAAACAATAAGTAGCTAGAATGTAAACATACTTAATGTCGAAGTAACAAATAATTGAGTGTGAGAATGGAAGTATTCTAAAGCGTGTACTTATAAACAGTATTCGTTTACTGAAAGCAATGAATTGAGTTCAAATTTAAGCGTTCAAAATCAGAATCACAACTTGAATCTTTTGAAAATAATACATAAGGCTTGAGAAGTCAGTGAGCATCAGTACAAATATTGTAAATCACAGGAGAAAGGAGCTTATTTGGTTTCAGAGAAAATATAAAATATATGTTCTAAAATTGCATTTCTTGAAGCACTTAAAAACAACTCAAGGTTGTATGTTAGTTACAGGTCCATTACAACGGGGACAGATTCTATAATTGTACTAAATTTTTGTTACAACGACAACTTCTGTATATGATCAGTCATGTCTTTTAATGTATCATTAAAAGTTTGATCAGGAGGTTCCCAAAAATGTTTTGCACTCACTCGTGTGTGTACACTCTCCTGTTTAAACAATTATTACAACCGCTTGTTCTTCTACCCAGCTCATATTAATGGATATAAGCATTTCCTAAATGTTTTATTATATATTTTATAGATGCTTAATGAATAGTCGAATATCTGTACTCACTCTTTTTAAGCATATTTATATAATGTAGAAAAATACTAACCGCTGCACAAATGGCTTAAACAAGTGTGAGTACAGATATTCACCTATTCGTCAAACTTCTATAAAATAATAAATAATAAAACCTTTATGAAATGCTTATCTCCATTAATTTGAAGTGAATAGGAGAACAAGCGTTTGTAATCATTGTTTAAACAGGAGGTTGCACACACAATGTCAGTGCAAAACAGCGTTTTATTCAGTATGGAAGAATGGATACAAAAATAAATTTCCTAACGAAGCTGACTATGTCCCACACTCCACTACTGCATCCCCACTGACGACGATTATGGTAGAGCAAGGAAATAGCTGGGATTAACAAAGGACATATTTTGTGATATTTCACATGATAAATTACAGTGGCAGTTTTAGTTATAAGTCATTCACTCTAGGAAATTTATCTTTGTATACTTTCTTCCATAATGAATACAAACATTGGGGTCAAGAGGCCTCTGCGGGGGGGGGGGGGGGGGTGGCCGTGAGAGGTCGAGAGAACTGTGTAAAAAACTCAACATATTTTTAAAAGGTAGCTATATTAAGGAAAAGTTAAGAAAATGATACTCATTCTGTTATTTCTATAACCACATTAACAAAAATTACTCGTTCATTTTAATGTGAAGGTTGCGCTTGAGCTTGTTCAGTCAATTTCTTTCATCGTGGATCCGTTTTTGCAACATTAAGTATTACCTAAACCGTTTACCAAATTTAAGCGACTTCTTAGTTTACTTTTTATTTAGGTCATTGATCATATGCCTACTCCCACAAGTATGAGGCAGAAAATGCAATCAAACACTTCAAAGCCTCGGTTGTTAATTCTGGGTGTTCTGTTTTTCTTTTTAACCAAAAGTTATCCGAATTTTCAGATTTGAATTCCAAGTATAACATCCCATCTTCAGAAAATTCCACCAGATCCTCTTTGAGCTTATTTGCTAAATTTGCTAAATTGATATATGCATTTAGAAGCTGAATCAAGATACATGTTTTCCCAGTGCTATCCGATATCGCATGCACTGGGAGGTAATGACAATTCTTTGTTCAAATTCTCTAACACAATTTTCATACCACGCATATGAGTTGACGTTTGTCTCACCTCCGACTTCTTCAATGAAAGACTCTCTCGATGAAACTGAATCAAAGTTATTTTGATCTATAGATGATGACTACAAGTCAATTTTTATAAATATATGGAGTTTGTCTTGTACTGCTATGACATTAACATCCCGCCCTTGAACACTTTTTTTAAGTTATTTAAATGCTCAAATAAGTCTTAAAGAAAAGCCAATTTCAAAAGGAATTCCGGTTCAGAAATGTATTTAGAACAATGTGACTTGGCTTGCTGTAAATATACCAATTGTTCAGCGTGAAGTTCCATAACTCTGGTCAGTATTTTGGCTTATAGTAGCCAGCTAACCTCTGTATAGTAAAACAAATTGTGGTGCTGGGTCCACATATCTTCAAAAATGTTTCGAAACAATCGAGTGTGCAACCCTTTAACTTTATTAGAATGTACATTGTTAATAATAATATTTAAAACTTGACTGTATCCTTGTGGCAAGGTTTTGGCTGCAAGCTCGTCGCGATGGGGAAAGCAGTGCATCCAACAAGCGTTTGGGCATATGCTATTTCAGTCTAGCAATAAACCCACTCTTCGCACCAGTCATGGCTTTTGTTCCGTCACTACAAATAGCAATGCATTTTTGTGTCCAATCGATATTCATATCTTGCGTAGCTCCAGGGGACATATCATCAAGCACTGACCTGAAGTGTTCCTGGGAAGTGTCTTGCAAAATAGTATTTCTTCCATAAATATTTCATTGTATTCAAAATGCACAAAATCCCTAAGCTGCGCACAACCCTCAATATCCGTTGGTTCATTAAATTACATGGACATCTTTACTTTTTCTATGACTTGATCATAAATGTCAGTCGCCATATTGCTTATTCTGCTTTGGATGGCATTATTAGGGCATAGCCCGCTCAAACCCCTTTAAGCCCTCTGCAACTGCCAGCTGGAGTGTTATGACTACAAATACAGATTTCTCCACTACCAACCGTATGGCGGTGGCTGATGACCCCTGTGCAATCCTCTTCCAAAGTACATCTGCAATGTGTTGACATTTCAGAAGCAGAAATTTCCGATGCAATGGTTTATAGTTAGGGAATTTGCGTTTTCAAACACTTCAATGCACCGTAATATCATAGGAATATAATGTTTGTATATCAGCTCACTTAGCAGTTCCGAATGCTTTCAGTTCTCTGCACACACGAGTTAAGAACAATATTGCATTCTGTTTTCTCACAGATACTTTAGGTAGCTTATGTACAGCGGTTGTTATACATTTCTCTATAACTGCCAAAAGAGAAACAAACTCTGGAAATGGGTAATAGAACGTGAAGTTTTCGTACCTTTTGAATATTTGATTTACATGGGATGCTGTACACTTGGTGGTAGACACTTTAGTAAGACAGGTGGCACAAGAGATATCGGCCGCTACTTTTTTAAACTATAAAGTCTCTTATACATGCCAGTGATAAGTGGACTATTGCATGAAACGAGGCTGTATAGGAAGAAAAGGAAAAAAACTACATAAGTAAACAGTTAGAAGCAGTTTAACAATATACGTTAATAGGTCTTATAAGACGGAAATTCACATTACTTTAATGTTTTTTAAAGAAGACATGTCAAGTTATTAAAAGTGAGATATTTCTTGTATAGAAAATGAGTAGTTGTCAAACATTTTTAGGAGTACTCACTCAGATGAGATGTTCTTCATTTCTCCAGAAGCGCTTTTCGATCAGGTTTTGATCATCTTCAGTGTGTGTTGACCAGCTACTGAGGTGATGAAGAGCCGAACCTTCCAAGAAACTTCTGCTCCTGTGACTGTCATTTGGTTATCTCTTGATTTGTGCTGCCAACTTCTGGGACTGGAACTTTGTGGCCGGACACAGATGGCTGAAGGTTTTCTGTGGTGTTGACTGGTTGTAACTGTTTTTCTTCTGGATGTGGGTTAATTGAACTGTCGACCTGTGGTGGCGGATGAAATTCCATTTTTTCTTTTTCCCCCTCGTTCTCTGGATCAATATTTAAGTTACTGGTTGATTGTGAGAGATGTGCTTCCTCACTCATATGTTCCTGAAGTAAACTAGATTGGTTGACATATGGGTTAATTCCAACTGGGTCTAAGTTCTTTAAGTTTGTTTCAGCAACATCAATGTTGGATTTTTTAACTTTTTTAATAAGTTGTAAAACACTATTTAATGGTGGTATCTCAAAATTCAAAAGGTTTTTTGTTTCACTATTTAGGATATAAATTTTTTCCCAAATATCTAATTCATTAATTGTTTGTACATGTTTCAATAGTTGTATACTTTGGCCAATTTCATGGTTGTGTTTCCAAAAATGGTTGGCAACTGCAGACTTTTCTATTTGTTTAAGTTTTATATTCCTCAGGTGTTCCGTTTGACGGGTTTTTAAATTTTTCTTTAATTCTTCCAATATAATATGCTTCACAATTTTCACATGGTATTTTATATATTCCAGATAATTTCAATTTATCAATAGTGTTGCTTAAAGGTTTTTTGAGCAGATTCTTAAGGTTGAAATTATTCTTTGGGGCCAATTTTATATTATAATTATGGAAAATTCTTTTAAATTTGTTGAATGCCCAAGGATGATAGGTGAACTTCTTGTAGATAACAGTATTTTCTGGTTTCTTTAAAGTAGTAAATGAACTTATGTGGTTTTTGTATATATGTTCATTAATTATTTTAAATATAGTTGATTCTTTAAAGCCATTGATCTTTGCAACATGTAAGATGTGTTGGAATTCTAGTTGATATTCATGTTCAAGCATAGGTACATTTATAAGTCTGTGGATTAAACAATGGAATACTGCAGGTTGATGTGATGTAGGATTATAGTTATTAGCTTTGATGTAATTATCCACATGTGTATTTTTCCTATGAATACCAAAATTCAATTTATTATGGTACTTGGAAATTTTTAAATCCAAAAAAGGTAAAAGTCCTTGATCTTCTATTTCCATGGTAAATTTGATGGATTCATCTTGACTGTTGAGAATTTCTAAGGCTTCATTAATTTTATCTTTAGGTATAATGGAGAAGATATCATCAACATACCTGTACCATACTTTAAATATATCTGAGTGAGTAGATGTTACTTGAATTTCTAAGTTGCTCATATATAAGTCAGCTAAGAATGGAGATAATGGGTTACCCATAGCTAAACCATGTGTTTGAGTGTATAATCTTCCATTAAATGTGAAGGTATTCTGGTCAATACAACTGGTAGTACAAGTTAGTAGATCATGAATCTCAGCTTCATTAATATTAATTGAAGTAAGCCATTCTTGTAATAATGGAGAAATCTTCCCAGTTGGGACGTTTGTGAACAACGAAGTGACATCAAAAGATACTAATATGTCACTATCATTGATAGTAATGTTTTTAATATATTCAATAAGTTCAAGAGAATTCTTAATGCTTCTACTTTCAAATTTTTTTAAAGATGAAAACTTTTTTGAAACCCATTTTTCCAATAAGTAACATGGCGAACCTATATTGTTGATAATAGGTCGCATACTGTTATCTTTTTTGTGTGTTTTTGGAAGACAGTAAATCCGTGGTAGTGTTGGATTACTGACTTTTAATCTTTTTTTAAGAGCTAAATCAAAACAATTAGCTTCATTAATAACTTTGTTAATCATTCTTATGTTGGCTTGTAATGCGTTTTTTCCTGTTTCTGAGTAATCAGACTTTTTAAGAAGTTGCATGACTCTATCTTCATAATCATTTTTGTTGAGTAAAACAATTTGATTTCCTTTATCTGCTTTTACAAATGTAATGGATTTGTTATTTAAGTGTTTGATAATCTTCAGTGCTGGAAAAGTGTATTTACCATGTTTTAATTTTTGAAGAACTTTCCAGCACTGAAGATTATCAAACACTTAAATAACAAATCCATTACATTTGTAAAAGCAGATAAAGGAAATCAAATTGTTTTACTCAACAAAAATGATTATGAAGATAGAGTCATGCAACTTCTTAAAAAGTCTGATTACTCAGAAACAGGAAAAAACCCATTACAAGCCAACATAAGAATGATTAACAAAGTTATTAATGAAGCTAATTGTTTTGATTTAGCTCTTAAAAAAAGATTAAAAGTCAGTAATCCAACACTACCACGGATTTACTGTCTTCCAAAAACACACAAAAAGATAACAGTATGCGACCTATTATCAACAATATAGGTTCGCCATGTTACTTATTGGCAAAATGGGTTTCAAAAAAGTTTTCATCTTTAAAAAAATTTGAAAGTAGAAGCATTAAGAATTCTCTTGAACTTATTGAATATATTAAAAACATTACTATCAATGATAGTGACATATTAGTATCTTTTGATGCCACTTCGTTGTTCACAAACGTCCCAACTGGGAAGATTTCTCCATTATTACAAGAATGGCTTACTTCAATTAATATTAATGAAGCTGAGATTCATGATCTACTAACTTGTACTACCAGTTGTATTGACCAGAATACCTTCACATTTAATGGAAGATTATACACTCAAACACATGGTTTAGCTATGGGTAACCCATTATCTCCATTCTTAGCTGACTTATATATGAGCAACTTAGAAATTCAAGTAACATCTACTCACTCAGATATATTTAAAGTATGGTACAGGTATGTTGATGATATCTTCTCCATTATACCTAAAGATAAAATTAATGAAGCCTTAGAAATTCTCAACAGTCAAAATGAATCCATCAAATTTACCATGGAAATAGAAGATCAAGGACTTTTACCTTTTTTGGATTTAAAAATTTCCAAGTACCATAATAAATTGAATTTTGGTATTCATAGGAAAAATACACATGTGGATAATTACATCAAAGCTAATAACTATAATCCTACATCACATCAACTTGCAGTATTCCATTGTTTAATCCACAGACTTATAAATGTACCTATGCTTGAACATGAATATCAACTAGAATTCCAACACATCTTACATGTTGCAAAGATCAATGGCTTTAAAGAATCAACTATATTTAAAATAATTAATGAACATATATACAAAAACCACATAAGTTCATTTACTACTTTAAAGAAACCAGAAAATACTGTTATCTACAAGAAGTTCACCTATCATCCTTGGGCATTCAACAAATTTAAAAGAATTTTCCATAATTATAATATAAAATTGGCCCCAAAGAATAATTTCAACCTTAAGAATCTGCTCAAAAAACCTTTAAGCAACACTATTGATAAATTGAAATTATCTGGAATATATAAAATACCATGTGAAAATTGTGAAGCATATTATATTGGAAGAACTAAGAGAAATTTAAAAACCCGTCAAACGGAACACCTGAGGAATATAAAACTTAAACAAATAGAAAAGTCTGCAGTTGCCAACCATTTTTGGAAACACAACCATGAAATTGGCCAAAGTATACAACTATTGAAACATGTACAAACAATTAATGAATTAGATATTTGGGAAAAAATTTATATCCTAAATAGTGAAACAAAAAACCTTTTGAATTTTGAGATACCACCATTAAATAGTGTTTTACAACTTATTAAAAAAGTTAAAAAATCCAACATTGATGTTGCTGAAACAAACTTAAAGAACTTAGACCCAGTTGGAATTAACCCATATGTCAACCAATCTAGTTTACTTCAGGAACATATGAGTGAGGAAGCACATCTCTCACAATCAACCAGTAACTTAAATATTGATCCAGAGAACGAGGGGGAAAAAGAAAAAATGGAATTTCATCCGCCACCACAGGTTGACAGTTCAATTAACCCACATCCAGAAGAAAAACAGTTACAATCAGTCAACACCACAGATAACCTTCAGCCATCTGTGTCCGGCCACAAAGTTCCAGTCCCAGAAGTTGGCAGCACAAATCAAGAGATAACCAAATGACAGTCACAGGAGCAGAAGTTTCTTGGAAGGTTCGGCTCTTCATCACCTCAGTAGCTGGTCAACACACACTGAAGATGATCAAAACCTGATCGAAAAGCGCTTCTGGAGAAATGAAGAACATCTCATCTGAGTGAGTACTCCTAAAAATGTTTGACAACTACTCATTTTCTATACAAGAAATATCTCACTTTTAATAACTTGACATGTCTTCTTTAAAAAATATATAAGCTAGATGGCTTACAAGTAATTCTGTTACCATACTTTTTACAACTATTAGAACATGGAGACTACAAATTTTAACTCTCAACATCATTTCTACAAAAGAAAGTTAAAATTTTATGAAACCTTACAAATTAAGAAGAGATATACTTTAGCAGATATTCACTTTCTCAACCTATGTTTAATTAATAACGTCACTCCAGTTTTTGTAAGAAAATATATAAAAAACAGGAAGAGCTGTACCCAACAAAAAATGGCGGAAAAAATGGTAATTAAAACAGAAAAATTTCTACATTACAAAAAACTTAATCAAATTAACATGCAACTTTATCAACTTCATATGGAATTAACTCAGATTTTGGGATCTGTACTTTGGAATAATTTTGAAAATCTACTCTATGCTCATTTAAATAAAATGATGAAAATTAAACATACACGTTTAAAACATAAGTTGTTCATATTAAAAGGTCAGCCATCTTATATTCCAAAAATCAAGAATAACAATAAAGCAGTAATTAATTTATCTGATCAACCTCTCAGCAATGAAGAATTAAATTTGTTAAATAAAGGATTGAAAACCTGTGTTGCCTTCTCTGAAGATATAAAAGAATTTGTAGCAGATATTGAATTAAGTATTAAAACTGTTCCTGTGCAAGAAAGAGATAATGTTAGATCTCAATGTACTAAAGTTCTTCAAAAATTAAAACATGGTAAATACACTTTTCCAGCACTGAAGATTATCAAACACTTAAATAACAAATCCATTACATTTGTAAAAGCAGATAAAGGAAATCAAATTGTTTTACTCAACAAAAATGATTATGAAGATAGAGTCATGCAACTTCTTAAAAAGTCTGATTACTCAGAAACAGGAAAAAACGCATTACAAGCCAACATAAGAATGATTAACAAAGTTATTAATGAAGCTAATTGTTTTGATTTAGCTCTTAAAAAAAGATTAAAAGTCAGTAATCCAACACTACCACGGATTTACTGTCTTCCAAAAACACACAAAAAAGATAACAGTATGCGACCTATTATCAACAATATAGGTTCGCCATGTTACTTATTGGAAAAATGGGTTTCAAAAAAGTTTTCATCTTTAAAAAAATTTGAAAGTAGAAGCATTAAGAATTCTCTTGAACTTATTGAATATATTAAAAACATTACTATCAATGATAGTGACATATTAGTATCTTTTGATGTCACTTCGTTGTTCACAAACGTCCCAACTGGGAAGATTTCTCCATTATTACAAGAATGGCTTACTTCAATTAATATTAATGAAGCTGAGATTCATGATCTACTAACTTGTACTACCAGTTGTATTGACCAGAATACCTTCACATTTAATGGAAGATTATACACTCAAACACATGGTTTAGCTATGGGTAACCCATTATCTCCATTCTTAGCTGACTTATATATGAGCAACTTAGAAATTCAAGTAACATCTACTCACTCAGATATATTTAAAGTATGGTACAGGTATGTTGATGATATCTTCTCCATTATACCTAAAGATAAAATTAATGAAGCCTTAGAAATTCTCAACAGTCAAGATGAATCCATCAAATTTACCATGGAAATAGAAGATCAAGGACTTTTACCTTTTTTGGATTTAAAAATTTCCAAGTACCATAATAAATTGAATTTTGGTATTCATAGGAAAAATACACATGTGGATAATTACATCAAAGCTAATAACTATAATCCTACATCACATCAACTTGCAGTATTCCATTGTTTAATCCACAGACTTATAAATGTACCTATGCTTGAACATGAATATCAACTAGAATTCCAACACATCTTACATGTTGCAAAGATCAATGGCTTTAAAGAATCAACTATATTTAAAATAATTAATGAACATATATACAAAAACCACATAAGTTCATTTACTACTTTAAAGAAACCAGAAAATACTGTTATCTACAAGAAGTTCACCTATCATCCTTGGGCATTCAACAAATTTAAAAGAATTTTCCATAATTATAATATAAAATTGGCCCCAAAGAATAATTTCAACCTTAAGAATCTGCTCAAAAAACCTTTAAGCAACACTATTGATAAATTGAAATTATCTGGAATATATAAAATACCATGTGAAAATTGTGAAGCATATTATATTGGAAGAACTAAGAGAAATTTAAAAACCCGTCAAACGGAACACCTGAGGAATATAAAACTTAAACAAATAGAAAAGTCTGCAGTTGCCAACCATTTTTGGAAACACAACCATGAAATTGGCCAAAGTATACAACTATTGAAACATGTACAAACAATTAATGAATTAGATATTTGGGAAAAAATTTATATCCTAAATAGTGAAACAAAAAACCTTTTGAATTTTGAGATACCACCATTAAATAGTGTTTTACAACTTATTAAAAAAGTTAAAAAATCCAACATTGATGTTGCTGAAACAAACTTACAGAACTTAGACCCAGTTGGAATTAACCCATATGTCAACCAATCTAGTTTACTTCAGGAACATATGAGTGAGGAAGCACATCTCTCACAATCAACCAGTAACTTAAATATTGATCCAGAGAACGAGGGGGAAAAAGAAAAAATGGAATTTCATCCGCCACCACAGGTCGACAGTTCAATTAACCCACATCCAGAAGAAAAACAGTTACAACCAGTCAACACCACAGATAACCTTCAGCCATCTGTGTCTGGCCACAAAGTTCCAGTCCCAGAAGTTGGCAGCACAAATCAAGAGATAACCAAATGACAGTCACAGGAGCAGAAGTTTCTTGGAAGGTTCGGCTCTTCATCACCTCAGTAGCTGGTCAACACACACTGAAGATGATCAAAACCTGATCGGAAAGCGCTTCTGGAGAAATGAAGAACATCTCATCTGAGTGAGTACTCCTAAAAATGTTTGACAACTACTCATTTTCTATACTTTAATGTTGTTCAATTCGCCCAATATTGCGAATATTGTGTCTGGAAGCTCTGTTGCAATGTACAGTAGTGTCTTTTCTCAATAACTGAATTGATTTAGAAAACTATAGTTTCCATAATAAAGTAATCTATATTCATTTCCTTGCCGCTTGTTTACAAATTCTTTGTGCCTTATATTTGCTCCCCATATTTTACATATCAAGGTGTTATTCCCCCTGTCCAATCTCTTTAATTTAGAAATTATGTGTTCCTCATTCTGAATTGCAGCGCAGTTGTAAGTACGTGCAACTGTGACATGATCCAGCGCATTAACATCAGCAGCACTGTTAACGCTTTCTCTGCTAGAACTGCGTCTCCGTATTCTGCTTTCTGTGTGTAAGCGTATTTTTGAAATTTGTCGCTTTGGTGTTACTTGTTTCACTAATTTATAATCTGGATAGTTCGGGAAAATGCTTGGAATACTTCCTGTTTTCAACACTTTAATTTTACGGCCTAGCTTATAGTCGTCCTCAGTAAAATGGAAACTGCACACGACTGTTGAATTAGATTTATCACGAACAACAGTAAAGGAAATTATGATATACAAAGACATGTTGTGCTCATACTTATGATTATTTTTATTATCTCTTATTGGTACCCACTTTTCTTATTGTCTCTTATTTATGCGCAGTTTTTTTGTTCACTTACATTAGATTGTTGTCAACAGCACTTCAAGCAAAATTCACATTCAGTACTAATTGAGACTATCAAATTGGTTCAATTGCCACCACAAAACTAAATTTCGGCAAGGCCACTGACGGCCACAAGGGGATACTATAGGGGTCAGCCTGGAGAGCTCATATATAACATTTTAACAAACATTCAGAGTGAAGCGGAACCCACAGTTTATCGCCAGGGCATTCCAATTATATTTTTCGTTTGTCATGTACATTTTAAAGTACTGCATTTTAACAAATCTTTAAGGGATATTTCAAGAAAAAGCAATTACCATCTTTAACTGTTTCATTAAGATGATATAGTTTTTGGAGTTAGGATGGTAGACCTTCTCAACGCCAGTGAACCCATATAATCGCCATTTAGTATTTATTCGAAACCTTGGTTATGAGTCAATTGTTCGCAGGCATAAACGCATACAAATAGAACTCTTCTAAATACTATTTTTGGCATTAGATGGGCTTAAGAACTTTATTTTCTATAAAGTGTCGTAGCGAAATCTGATTAACTCCCCCATACCAAAATATCGTTTTCATGGACACTTAATACTCCTTTTTGTTTTCCGTTTATACCCCGTCTTTAACTCCAATGTTCTAAGCGGCTCTCGTTCTACTTTGGAATATTTCGAAGTGCTTAACTCGTATTCGTTGTGAATCGAAACCGAGACCCCTAGCACGCTAGACATTTGTACTTGTTTAAGCACTCAATAATCTCCTAATGTAACTCACCCACAACGCCGCTATGGGTCTCTGTAATTCCTGTATTAAAAGATGAAAGATGAGTAAACTCCCGTTCAACAAAAGCTTTCTCTCTTGTTAAAGCACAGTTTTTTTTTCAAAAACATTTCGAATAGGTGTAAATTTCCCATATGTACCTATATTGCAGTCAAATGTGATGCCACTCTTCAGTTTTATAAACTTATAGATCTCCAATGAATATTAAATATCAAAGCCAACACATAGTCTACACCCAATAACGGATTGGACTAACGTATGCTCCTGCTGCCATCGTTGTCTTCAAGAAAATTTACGAACCGTGATATTACGAGTACTCCCCCTATCACCACTTAAAAATGCAGAAAGCTTAAATTAATACAAACCGAAAATAAGGACAAAAAAGGGTTTGCTTATGCGTTATCTCTACTACTATAAGTACACGGTATCCTGTAATAATAATTTGTTGAAGTAAGTACAGAGTGTGATGCGGGTGAAATTCAGAACATTTTAAAAATAACGACATTTTGCAGGAAATGAAGATTGTATAAGTGTATATTAAATCTCAAAAGTGAAGAGTGAATAAACTGTGGCAAATAACACTTCGAAATCTTCTTCATCTCAAAGAGAAGGGCAAGTTTCTTAGTTTTGATATATTTGACAGCAGTAAGACAATGTACTGAATAAAGGAGTAGCACTTAGTCAACAATAACAATGTCTCTGTACTTTATTATTACTTATATTACCAAAGTAACCATCTACAACTCTATCAGAGTAGAGCACAAACATTATAACCGTACAATGATTTTCTCTGGGACAAATGCCCAGAGATATACTTAGTTGTAGGCACGTCCTTTCCCATACACAATTATTTGTTCGTACGGTATTCTCCCATTATACATTACAGATGGTCTGTACCTTCAAGACACAAGCTGCAATTAAATCTAAGATATAAAAACTAACATAATTACATTTTGATACAAAATCTTATGTATAACTACAAATTGTTATCGAAGCTGTAAAATATTACAGTTAGAGCCATTTATGACCAAAAGCACCTGATAGATGACTACATTGTATATACGACCGGGCAAACCATATCACTAACGGAGCGTCTGCTTTATATATTTTGAGTGACATTGAGTGTATTATATTCACCATACCTTCTGAAATCTGTTTTCTACAAAGGTTTAATTACTCTGACGGGTGCTGCTGCATGGTTATGAGATATACTGTTCATGTACACGAAAACACACATGTAGCAGTTCTTTTTAAATTCATTTTGTGGCCTCAGAGTGTCTCAAAATGTGCCCTTTCGAAAATCTGGTTGGGTGACAGTACCTTCTTAAACATCTGCCATTTTCATAAAAATCGCGAAAAGAATATTTGCAAATTCATATTATTGCAAATATTTTCAATTAGTAATGAGAGAATGTGCAAATTTCCTATAGCTGACATAAGAAAGCAGCTATTATGTGGTTTCCTTCTTTGCATTTCATGGGTCAGAGGGCACGTGGGGAGTGCCGGAAATGAACGTGCAGATGAGCTTGCAAAGAGAGCCGCGACTTCAAGTGTTCCAGAGACTTACTCTCTATGCCCCATTTCTTATTTGAGGCAAACATTAAAGGAGATTATCATCAACGACTGGAATGAATACTTGTCAAAAGAGTTATTGTGTTGCTTTGACTAAGGATTTATATTTCTCAACAGTTTCTGACAGATATAAATATAAATTCGTTAATCCTAACTATGCCCTCTTTCAATTCTTAATTGTACATGTCAAATTTTCAGCTTACTTATTTAGATTCAAAATAAAAGCCACATCTGAATGGATTTGTGGCAATCATTTTAAAGATGTCCTCACATTGTATTTGATTGCCCGTTTTTCTGTTTTGAAATATACGAACTTGAATTATTGCTTCAGTCCTAAGGTTACACCTTCTCAAACCACTTACACATATTCTGATGAATTACACGACTTATCAATATATCATAGCTTTCTTAAACAAAATATTTCTTAAGCTAAATGATTCACTTTGATGTTTACTGTTTCTCAGCTTTATATTGAACTTTGTTATGTTTTTGTAAATTGTATTATATTCATAAATTGTTAGCTACATTATTAATATACCTTTTACTAAAATAGGAATCAAAATATTGGATAGTAAATAAATAAACATCTAATGCACTTGTTGATGTGTCATGATTTGCTAGCTATAAAATTTGAACAACCATTCAGAATGAAGGGGAATCCACAGTCAATCGCCAGGAAATTCCAAATATATTTTTCTTTTGTCATGTACATATTAAAGTACTGCATTTTGATTAACTCTTTAAGGAATTTTCAAGAAAAAGCAATTGACATATTTAACAGTTTCATTCAGATGATATAGTTTTTTGGAGTTTGGATAGTAGAGTTTCCAACGCTATTTAGTATTTATTCGAAACCTTGGTTATGAGTCATATTCTTCGCAGGCAACAACGCATCCAAATAGAACTCTTCTAAATACTACTTGTGGCATTATTTGGGCATTAGAACTTTATTTTCTACAAAATTTCGTAGCCAAATGTGATAAAGTTCTCCTACAACTCCCCCATACCAAAATATCGTTTTCATGGGCAGTTAATTCTTGTTTTTGTATTCCATTTATCCCCCGCCTTTAACTTCAATGGTCTAAGCGGCTGTCGTTCTACTTTGGAATATTTCGAAGTATTTAACTCGTATTCGTTGGGTTCAATCATTAGGTCACGCATACATTCTCACGGCCGGGAATCGAAACCGAGAACGCTAGCACACTAGGCACTTATGCTTCTTTAAGCACTCAATAATCTCCTAATGTTAGTCACCCACAACGCCACTATGGGTCACTGTAATTCCTGTACGTTCTGTAAAGGTACCACCAGCACTGCTTTGGATCGGTCTATAAGTATGGGGATGAAAATAAGAATTTTTTCAACAGGAATTTGCATATCTGTTCAATGTGATCTTCTTGTGGTCAGCTTAACCCCGTTTGTGTACTGCAAATGGTTATCTCGGTGAGTCTTTCACGAAATACATAACGAATTCTTGGTTTACTTTGTGTGTCAGTAATTAAACTGTAAAATATTAAACATTTAACCATTAAACTCCAATGTAATAGCCGGGTGTTGCGGAAGGCTTATCGCTGCGAAACCCTTGCGACGTTTCTTATCTCAAATTAAAAACAAATATATAAATTAGATCTTCAGAAGGACAAAGCAGTCGTTTTAACCCTCTTTTAGGATCAATGCTAGCCACCTTTGGTCAGGATTACATTTCACTAAAAAGCTTTCACCACAATTTCAATAAAAGTGCAGACTTTTAGGACCCTGCACCAAGAAGGAAAGACCTTCAGAGAAAGCTTAGGGAATCTAATTGAACAGAAAACCCAGTGAAGGCGTTTCTGAAATTGCAAACTTTCCAAGTTGCAACGATTTGACAAGTTGTTTTCTAGAGTACTCTCTACACAAAAATAAAACTTAGGAGCCGTTTTATTTTATAAAATATTGCCAAATGATTTTATTAAAATAGCTTATTTTAACAAAGGTATTGCATTTTACGCAATATGTTCGACATCGCTTGATAAGCGGAAATCCGTTTAGAGACAATGTGTTGTTACAAAAATTTTTTACAGATACAGACACTTGTGTCATTATATATGCAACATTATATCTCCAAAGAGTGTTGACATAAGCTTGTTATCTGACAACAGTGACTTTGCCTTTCTGGAGTTAGATCACCTGGTGCAATCCACTCTTTTGACTGTTATTTACTTTATAGAGTCTAGCAATGTATCCAAGTTGCATCCATGATAATAAATTTAAAAAATTCACTAGGATTTCTACGGTAGAGCCCCTATTTCTTATCAGAAACAGTTTTTCTTTTCAACATTTAATTAGGTGTCATTAAACGCGGCACCCATACTGCATAGACCATGTGAAAGCAGAACATCAGTTAAAATATTACCTGCACGTTTTTATTATATGTTTACAACTTCTGCTATCTCAGATGACTTTAATCTGCAGTCTCACAGTACTAAACCATGAATTTGTTCAAGTGAGTAAGTGTGTGGTGTTTTAGGGCCCGTCGACAACAAGGTCATTCGGGCCCGAAGTCAATACTAAAACCTAAAAGCTATAAAAATTTAGCTAAAACGGTAAAATATAATAAAAAACACTCAACTGCTAAAAGAACATTAAAAACGATCTAAAGACTATTACTTTAAAAACTCTAAAAGTAATAAATATAAAATACCAGTCACACTTGTTTATTAAAATCTATTTTAAAAACAAACCGCAATGCCTTATCCACGGCCACTGAGTCGTCACCTAAAACACCTTGCAAGTTAGTCCCCAAGCCCAAAGACTGGCGAACGCGGGCGTACTGCGGGCAATGCAGCAATACGTGCCGCACCGTGAGGCGTACTGAACACGAGGCACACACAGGGGCCGGTTCCCCTCTTAGCGGATGGCCATGAGTTGCTCGTGTGTGCCCAATTCTCAGCCGGGTGAGTATCACCTCGGCTCGCCAGTTATCCCTGCAGGAAGTTAGCCAGGGTTGTACGCCTTCCTTTATTGCCCGGAGTTGTGTGCCTTCTAAAGCTGTCCAGGATTGCTGCCAAGCAGATAGGAGCTGGCGACGGAAAAAACGTTGCACATCCTGGTATGGCACCGTAGTTGTTAAACTCCGGGGCAAGCGGCAAGCGGACTTAGCAGCCCCGTCCGCCTCCTCGTTCCCGGAAATACCCACATGGCCTGGGGTCCAAGTAAAAACAAAATGGTATCCTCGACCGAGCATTTGCGAGATCTGGGCCTGTATTTTTAAAACAAGAGAGTGAGTGGCAGTGTGCTGTTTCAAGGCCTGAAGAGCACTGAGAGAGTCGGTGCAAACAATAAAAGAGCCAGAGGCTAACTTGCAAATAAAAAGGAGCAAATAGTAGATTGCATACAGCTCCGCTGAGAAGACCGAAGTTAAGTCCAGAAGTCGAAATTTGTGAGCCTCACCGTTAACGAAGAACGCGCAACCCGTAGCGTTACCTAAATGAGAAGCGTCTGTAAAGACCGGAACATAGTTAGGGTAACGGCCCAGTAATTCGGCAAACAGTTGTTGGAACACCGAATGTGGAGTAGCGAGTCTAGAGTTGTTTGAAAGAGCGAGATCGAACCGCGCACGATTGAGCTGCCATGCAGGATAGGGGCAGATGGACGACCTCTGCACGCGAGGCATTTGGAGGCCATGCGAATGTAGTAGATCCCGAAATCTTATTCCTACGGGGCGAGTCCGAGAACCAGGGCGCATATAACGGTGGACTAAATCTGGACACAGAACTGGTTTAAAACAAGGATGATTGGGATAACTTGCCAACTTCGAAACGTATGAGCAGAGTAACAGCGAGCGACGAATATGGAGTGGAGGTTCGCCTGAGTCTGCATACAGGCAGTCGACTCGACCGGTGCGGAAAGCTCCTGTGGCAAGGCGGATGCCAGTATGATGCACGGTGTCTAAAAGGCGAAGTTTAGAGGCGGTCGCTGCGCCATAAATAAAACTGCCATAGTCCAGCTTGCATCGTACCAGAGAGCGGTACAGCCTCAACATTACCGTGCGATCGCCCCCCCCCCAAGATGCTCCAGATAATACCTACAGCACCCGAAGAGAACGATCGCAAGAGGCTCGAAGGTGACGAATGTGGTGCTCCCAATTGAGTTGTCGGTCCAAGTAGAGGCCCAAGAACTTCAGGTGCGAGACAAATGGCAGGGGTGTGCCGTTCAAATGAATATCAGGTGGCGGGTGAATACCTCGTAGGCGGTGAAAGTGGATACACTGCGTCTTCGCAGCTGAAAAATGGAAGCCGGTTTGAAGCGCCCAAGCTGCTAGCTGGGTAATGGTCAGCTGCAGTTGGCGCTCAATGTGATCTATGTTGGCAGACCTATAATAGACTGCGAAGTCGTCAACATAGAGGGATAATGGAATTCCACTTCGAACGGCACTAGTGATGCCGTTAATCGCTACGGCAAAAAGGGTGACGCTCAAAATTGACCCTTGAGGTACGCCGTTCTCCTGTATCCGCTCCCGTGATATCGTGTTTCCTATGCGAACCCGAAAACGGCGAAGTTTTAAAACGTTGCATAGGAATTCGGGTAGATGACCACGCATACCGTAACTATGTAGGTTACGGAGTATGCCGTACCGCCAGGTGGTGTCATAAGCCTTCTCCAGGTCGAGGAACACGCCCACGGTGTGCTGTTTCAGTAGAAACGCATCGGAAATATACCCCTCAAGGCGTGTTAGATTATCGACACTTGAGCGATGGCGACGAAAACCGCATTGCAAGTTGGACAGATGGTTATGTTTTTCTAGCCACCAATTTAACCGAGCGTTTATCATTCGCTCAAAGGTCTTACAGATGACACTCGTCAGGCAAATGGGGCGGTAGCTAGATGGTAGCGTGCGGTCCTTTCCGGGTCGAGGGATGGGGATGACAATACCCTCTCGCCAGGAGGAAGGGAAAACCCGCTCATGCCAAATGCGGTTATAGATGTTTAAAAAGAAACATAGATCCTCAGATGGAAGATGTAGCAGCATCTGTCGGTGTACGTCATCGGGACGTGGTGAAGAATCCTTTACTAACGCCTGAGAATGGGCCAGATCGGCTGCGGTAAAAGGTTGGTTGTACAGCTCGGTGCAGTCACTATTAAAATTAATTGGTACCCGCTCCGCCTTTTCCTTAATAGGCAGGAAGAGAGCGTCATAGCGGGCAGTTTGGCTCGTGGCAGCAAATGTGGTAGCTAGGGCTTCAGCTATGTCCTGCTCGGTGGTGCACATGGAACCGTTGATGGCAAGGCCGGGAATTACCGTCCGGCGATACTCGCCATACATCCGCCGAACAGCTGACCATACTTGTTGAGCAGAGCTGCGCCGGGAAAGCGAAGACACATAGGCTTCCCAAGATTTACGCTTTGCGTTGCGCAGTATATAGCGTGCTCTAGCGCGAGAACGTTTGAAGGCGACGAAGTTCCCTTCCGTCGGGTGCCGCTGAAAAATGCGCAAAGCACGTTTGCGTGCTTTGACTGCCAAACTGCATTCCTCCGACCACCACGGTACAGGGATATGACGTGGTGTAGGTGAACCTCGAGGAATGCTGGATTCTGCTGCGAGCAGGATCGAGCAAGTAAAATATTCGACCATTTCATCGATGGTGTCGAAACTATCGTCGATGAGGTGTATGAGGGATTGGAATTTTCCAAAGTTAGCTTTGGAAATAATCCAGCAAGGATGTCGAGAAGGTACACATTGGCGGGCAGAAAAATGAATGTTAATGGGGCAATGATCACTGCCAAAGAGGTCGGAAAGTACTGACCACTCAAGTAGTGGTACTAATGACGGACTGCAGAAAGAAAGGTCTAGTACGGAATGTGTACCATAAGCGGATGACAGGAATGTCGGGTCACCAGTATTTAGCAGAAGCAGGTCAGACTTATCGAAGACGTCTACGAGGAGGCATCCACGGGCGTCATCAGTGTCTGATCCCCAGAGCGTGTGCTTGGCTTTCAAATCTCCCACAAGGAGTAGTGGTGAGGGGAGCTGAGCCAATAGAGCTTGAAGATCACGCTCTGGAACTATACTGAGCGGCGGCAGGTACATGTTGCAGATGGTAAAACTGATGCTCTCCAGCGGTATCCGAACGGCCACAGCTTGCAATGGTGTGGTGAGAGGAACGTTGGCGGCTGAGATGTTAGGCGCCACTAAGGTAGCAACGCCACCGCTTGCACGCATACCTGCAAGAGAGTCGCTTCTAAATGCAGAGAAAGAGTGAAGGTGTAACGAGTGATTGGGATGTAAGTGGGTTTCCTGGAGACAAATAATTGATGGTGACCGTTGAGAAACTAAATGTTGTAGGTCTTGAGCACGAGCTCGAAAACCATTGACATTCCACTGGATTATTTCCATAAAGAGTTCTTAGCGGGCCGTTTTAACCTTTTTCTTGACCTTGGCTGATTTGGGCCCCACGATTCGAAAATCGTTAGCCTCCTGTGACTCCGCTGATGTTCGGGAGTCAGAACTCCTACGGCTCGTAGAACGAGACCGGGATCTAATAGAAGGCGAGCGACTTCGCGATCTATGTGTTGGCCGGGTCGGTTTTTCACATTTACTACGGGATTGTTGTTATTCGCTGATGGCTTGTTGGCTGGAGTCTGTACGGCTGAAACGGAGGTAGTGCTGGTGGATATACAAGCAGTCTGAGACGTGGGTTTAACGGCTAGAAAGTCAGTCTGCGTGGATGCGTGGGCGACAGGGACGTGTTTAACAGCAACAGTGGTATTAGGAGTACGGTGAGCTGCTAATGCATATCCAGTAGTAGTGTTAGGAGGCTTCAGTTGTTCGAAGCGCTGCCGTGCCTCTGGAAAAGTCAGGCGTTCCTTTACACGTAGCTCCTGAATACTTTTTTCGTCCATGAATCTAGGGCACTGTCGCGAACTGGAGGGATGACTAGCACCACAGTTCACGCAACAAGGTGTTCGACTGCAGTTAGGGTCGTCATGTTTCGGTAGGCCACATTGCTCACAAAGAGCAGGATTGGTACATGTGACCTTAGTATGTCCGAACCGCTGACATTGGAAACAGCGCTCATAGCCGCAATATATATATATACATATATATATATATATATATATATATATATATATATATATATATATATATATATATATATATATATATATATATATTCAGGTAACTTCGTCCCAGCAAAAGTTAGACCATCTTGCTTTCGTGTTAGCCGGTACGCCTGACAAACAAGTTGGTCGGAGAGGCAACTTACTATTTCTTCATTTGCTAGACCATCTAAGCTGGAGGTGGTGACTACTCCTCTGCAGGTATTGAGCGTTTTGTGTGGGGCTACCCGTATAGGGTAGGAGCCCAACAAAGGCGCTTTTTGCAGTTTTTTAGATTGGTCCGCTGTTGTGGACTCTAGTAGTAAGCTGCCGTCTCGGAGACGAGGAGCGTTTTTGACCGGGCCGCTGATTGTATCAAGTTCGCGCTTTATGTAAAATGGACTAATCTCTTTAAATGTTTTCCCATCACAAGCCAAGGTCATTATCAAAAAAGGGTCAATGAAAGATTGTTTGCGCGGAGACATGATGATATTGACCCCCATACGGAACCGTCGGCGTCAGCCTGCCATCCGGGGGTTAAAGAAAGAAAGACACCGAATCTTCACGGTCTGTGCCGTCATGGAGACCCCACCCATGACCGATCTCATTTGTACCTCAGAAAAGCTACCCTTCAAAATCCACTGCTTGTCCGTATGGGTAAACCGTTCACCACGCACACCCCGGCTTTATGCCCCTACCACAGGAATGACCGCCTGTGGCTCCCCACTTTAGGCCGCGCTGCGCATAAAAGGCACACGCGGATTCAGGGGACTTGTGGCTGATTACACCGGGGTTCCGTCAGCGGTAACACGTCCAGTCCGTGATACTAACCCAACGGCAACACGGCCGTCGGGAGATTAACACAGACCGGGCCCTCAAGGAGCTACGTGGGTGTACTTGATAGTGTGGACGGGCTCCGCACCTAAGGCTACCCATAGGGGCAGTGCGAAGGGTCCGCTCAACCTTCACTTTTGAGACCTCCAGAGAGCACATATGTCGGAAGCCGCGCTGAAAACCGTGGGACAGAACCACGGAGATAGGAGAGATCCCTGCTGGTGAGACAGGAGTTATAAACCTAAGACCTTACGTGCTAATAATAATAATAATAATAATAATAATAATAATAATAATAATAATAATAATAATAATAATAATAATAATAATAATAATAATAATAATAATAATAATAATAATAATAATAATAATAATAATAATAATAATAATAATAATAATAATAATAATAATAATAATAATAATAATAATAATAATAATAATAATAATAATAATAATAATAATAATAATAATAATAATAATAATAATAATAATAATAATAATAATAATAATAATAATAATAATAATAATAATAATAATAATAATAATAATAATAATAATAATAATAATAATAATAATAATAATAATAATAATAATAATAATAATAATAATAATAATAATAATAATAATAATAATAATAATAATAATAATAATAATAATAATAATAATAATAATAATAATAATAATAATAATAATAATAATAATAATAATAATAATAATAATAATAATAATAATAATAATAATAATAATAATAATAATAATAATAATAATAATAATAATAATAATAATAATAATAATAATAATAATAATAATAATAATAATAATAATAATAATAATAATAATAATAATAATAATAATAATAATAATAATAAAAACTAGAAGAGGAAGAATGTGATGCTTACTGACAAGCAGTAACTCAACGTGGCACAGTTGATGGAGATGAAGGGGATGAATTGGGGGTGAGTGGCTAGGGACCCCGAGATCGCCATTCCCGTACCTACCGTAGTAGGTCCCTGGGGAAAAATACCAGAGCCTCTTCTGCCAGTTTTCGGGGTTACTGATGGGCCTTCTCGGCAGCCGTAGCGGTCCTGGGGTACACCAAGTCCCCACCGTACGTCACCACATCAGTCAGTCCCCTACTTCCTGTTGCCCACCCCTCGGGACGAGGACCGCGGAGGTTGGATTTAGAGGGGCTGAGTTTGTTCAATTATTTCTGGAGTACGTCCCATGTTAAACTCTGCAAACCACCTTTTACTCGTTGTATATGAAGAAGCGGAGTCTTTCAATATACTGTCCATTTCCTTCTTGATTTGTTTAGTCGTCAAGCCCTTCAATTGGAACAGTTAATCACTGCTCAATTTTCCTAATCCTCCATTTCCTTGAAACCTCTACTCCTGCCATATGTAAATCGCTTTATCCCAAAACTGAACAAGTTATTGACCTGTAACTATGGACAAAAGCTAGTCTAGATTTAAACTATATCATGCTATCCGATAAACTGCTCCAGTGCCGCCATTTCTATGTGGGGCCCGGGACTTATCGGCTTACCTGGTACTCATGTATATGCTGTTGTATTTAATGCCATATGTAAAACGCTTTATCCCAAAACTGAACAAGTTATTGACCTGTAACTATGGACAAAAGCTAGTCTAGATTTAAACTATATCATGCTATCCGATAAACTGCTCCAGTGCCGCCATTTCTATGTGGGGCCCGGGACTTATCGGCTTACCTGGTACTCATGTATATGCTGTTGTATTTAATTCGGTTCAGAATTCAGGAGCACATTGCACACCTGCATTTTGAGTGATGGCTACAGAAAAAAGTATCATACTTCTTATTTGCTTATATGAATCGAAATATTTGCCTACTTTTCTCACTCGAAAACTTCTTCGCGCATAGCAGTGATCATAAGGCTACATACAATATTCTTATTTTAGGGGGCGGTTAAGTAAACGATAACTCCCAGTACCTTTAACTGAAGGGGAGGAGGCCCGCCTCACCATCGCTATCACCCCACCTTCCCTCACAGAGGTTTACATTAGAAATGAAGTAGCTTAGGTACGGTATAGATAAATCAACAACCTGGCACTTATATATTTAAAAAACAAACAAATATGTCGCACTTGATTTTCGTTACCGTCTTCCTGCTTAAACTCGTGAAGTTTTGGTATGTAATAACAATACACACATACAACAAATTTCTTTGCCACTTTCTTATTCATAATTTCTGACTCAACTTTGAGAGCCATGATCACAGATTTCGTGTGGTTATAAATTATGTCTAACCTAAATTAAACTGATATGATGGTAATCTAGATGTATCGTAACTGTACTTGCTTATGTCAAGTCCTAGTTAGAGCAATATAGATCTCTGAAACGTTATACGCTGTTATACATCATCAACTACGTTCATGGATTAGTTTGTAATAATCTCTGGTTTCAAGTTCAGCATCTTAGTGATTTCTAGGTCAAATGACACATTTCCCTCCGTTAGTTGTATACTGTAAAAAAACAGCTGAGAGTATATTCTTTTCTGGGGGATCCAATGTCAAGAAACATTTGGCTGAAATGTTGTCATATTTATTGAATGCTTTGATAATTAAAGTCCTCCAGATGGATTGGTAATATCAAGCAGTTCTCAGGTTAAGGCAGAGTGGGGAAGAAAGCCGTATCCGGGTAGCTGAACCAAAACCAGATTCGAACTTAAGTCCTCTTGTATAACAGGCAGACACGTCTCTTCTTCACATGGAGGTGGCTAGGATTCTCTCTACTACCGCTCTGTTTACGTGCTTCAACAGATTATGCCTACATGAGTCTTTTGCCTCCTATAGCAAACATTCCAGTTCATAGCAATATCTACATTGCTTTATCTATCTTCTAGTTTAAAACGTTCAACTGATCAAGGAAAGATCATTTCCTTGGCAACTATTCCATTTGGTTCTCTTGTTTGCTGTAAAACCCTATGCTTCATGTAGCAGTAATGGAGCATCCGATTCCATAAAAAAGATCAGTTGGGTTTTCTTTGTTGTCCTTTTATTAATTTTGTCTTAACCGATCTGCAAAACCTTAAAATTTTGTGGACTTGTTATAGTTTCAACAAAAACATCAACCAATGATCAAGTAAACTGGCTTAATTCTAAAACGAAATTAACATGATCGTATTTTTCGCTGAGTTAAATTCACAGTCGCAGAAATCCGAGCGATAACGTTTGTGATACGCAATGCAAATATACCGTATTCTAGTCCGATGAAACTTCAAGTTTAACTGAATAGCTTTAGTATAATATTTTTCGCCCAGGCAGATAATATCAAGACCCACAACTCCACGTTTAAAATTTAAACGTTGTAAAAATATAAATACATAATAAATGAGCGTATGCTGCCATCTACCGTAGAACAGATGCAGCCGACTAAACGCAAATAGTGCCATCTGTTGGCACTAAGTGAAAAGAGAAGAGGTTCATTTCTTCTCGCATTCGCGCATTTCCATCAGCACTAACAAGGGAGGGTAGGATCTTCTCTTTACCTCTTTATGGAGATCCTCCTTCACTGAAGCTGTGTGGGGAACATCCTTCATGGTCACCAACCAATGTGCCAGAGAAATATTTTAGGGTACTACTGGACACTCGACGTACTTAGAACGCCCAAATGTGTCAGTCTGTTACCTTTGTGTTTGCCTGACTAACGAGACTTTATCCATTACTCAACAGGCGCATAGTCGTTGGTTATGAATTATCCCCGCTGCTTTACACATATCTAATCCATCCCATTTCTGTGTACATAAGTTTATCATTCAATTATTATCGGTATTTATGTTGTTGTCCACTCCAGTCACCTTTTAAAGAAATACATACTTCCGATCAGAGAAAAAAGCATAAATAAGCTTTTGTGTGTCGATGAACATTTTCTTGTGGTTTTATTTTATTAGTTTCCAAGAGAAATCCTTTAGCATTTTTAAGAGCATTATCGCCAGGTAAAGGAACTTTTTAACATTAAATCCAAAACGGAGGGAAATAAGGTTGAACCCTCACTAATGTATGGGTAAGATCATCGCAGATGGTTTACCATTACCCGTCTCCCGCGTATTCTATCGGCGTTTCCAGACATCGCTATAATCAAGTATTACCTGCCGTCACTAAACCTTAGCTTATCTTGTTTGCATTTTTAACGCCCTTTTTACTATAGTGGCTTCTTGGGTTCGTTCGCCTTCTGTATCGTCTCACCTCACCCTCCCACCCATGGTGTCCCACTTGAGGCATAGAAACAAATAACCAGTCTGGCCGAGGTGCCGAGTCCCCTACGAACAATCCAGTCCAATCTATTACTACTTGTGGTACAAAATTCGTTAACTCAGTATAAAATGACCAAAGTTAGACATGAAAACCGTATCAAATACTACCTATAAGAATCATGCTTGAATTAAATAACGGATTGGTCTTCAGCTTTTCTAAAGAAACACTGCTCTGGTAACTGCTTCAAAAGGTATTTAAATACATAAGTTTTAAAGAGATCACAATAAATGGTATCTACAGCAAACACAATATAAAACATAAAGGCGAATTGGCAAAAGCGAAGTATGGTTGAATAAAGAAGGTGTTTGATTTTGTATCATTTATAATTTTTCCTGTTTTGCTTTTCTCATTGCTGTTCATATTGCCTGTATATATAATGTATCTTCTTTTTCAGTTTTCAAGTATACCTATATGCTATTAAGTTGCATACCTCTGTGACATGCTCAGTGTTCGGGCATAGCTTGGTGGCTACAAACAACAACTCACTGAATGCAAATCAATGCAATTGAATCCAATCCTATAACAGAAAAGATAACTTTTGCAACACTTTATATCAGCGCCAACTTTAATGACAACAAACAGAGCACCGCGAAACAAGGCGTGACCATTCATGTAACTGTTTCGTGTGGTTGTTTTACGTGAAGCATCGGTCGCTTCCTACTTACTACTCTAAAACTGTTTATAATGGTTTGAACTTTTGAGGTATGCCAGATGCGTAGGCAATACATTCATATTTATCAGATTATCATAAGTAATACAATAACATCATAATCATCACTCACTTTGAAACCTACTGGCCGTTCCGAGAGAGATGTCTGGTACAGGATACTACATGAAAGAACGTCGAGTCGTATTGAATTCAGTGACACAGCGCTGTACTCGTTCCTTATATTGTTTATAGAAGTGCGAGATACTAGTAAACTGGCGTACAGTCATATGACATTGATTTCTCCCACCTGCCTAATCATGACACGTTGCTGTCCAGAGGACATTATTGTACTTGAACAGAGTGTACATACACTGTCTCGCCGAGCATGTGCGATAGGTTTGCGTAAACATCTCTGTTGGTTCAGATTCCTACCGATACGTCTCCTCACTTCACCATGTAGTGTATATCCAGTCTCCTTCACTAACATATGTTAGGCAGCTTTTTGTTGTACAGTTATAACATTGTAAGTATGTAATTCCGTTTCATTTATCTCTAAGTTACATCTTTTTACGTTATCTATTATGTACAATACATATAGAAAGTAATGCATAGCACCTACTATTTAAAGACCAAGACTTCAGTAGAAGCACATATTGTGAAGCCGATTGAGTTTTGCAGACATTGCCTCCAAAAGTGACATTTCTGTGGTATCTGTGCACGTAATCCTGCGTGAAAATCTGAAAATGCTCAAAAGTTGATCCTCCAAAACAACGTTCTCCACTCGCTGGATCATGTAGTCAGATCGGCTGGTGCGAGGCCGTGACTCTCCTGGTGACTGACCTTTTCAAATCAAAGGTATTTCGACGGTTTGCCAGTTCTTAAGGAATCCGTTCATAATCTATGTCGACATGGACACAAGATGACCCACTGTTGAATGCCGTTGTTGAAAACCACTCTGGATGTTACTCAGTAGGTTGTGCCCTTTTATCTACCATACCAACCGCCATGCGTTCCAACACTTTGCACAGGCAACTTATGAGGGAAATAGGAAGGTAGCTAGAAGGGAGGTGACGGTCCTTTCCATGTTTCAAGATAGGTATAATGGTGACTCTTCCCCACTTATTAGGAAATGAACGTGGTATCAACCCAAACAAGGTTATAGACCTCGAGCAGGAATGCCTTACCTTCCGGTGAGAGATATTAAAAAATTTGAACGTGGATTCCGTCCTGTCCTGTTGCTGACATTCGCGAAGATGAAATAACTTGTTCTAGCTCTGCTAAAGTGAAGAGATGGCTATAATCTTCAAGATTTCTGGAACGAAACACGAAACCTTAGGATTTTACCTCAGTCTTAATTTAGATGAACACAGGAACATAATTACTTGAGCTAGACACTTGAGCGAAAGCAGAGCCGAAAGTGTTAGCCACGTCAAACCGATCAACAATAACTCCCGAAGATGGTTTTCGACCAGCAATTGGCAAGTGACCAGTGTTTGGCAAATTTTCTGCCACGCGACTTAGCCTATGCCATGCAACAGAAGAAGCTGTGCGTGTGTTAAAAGATGATGCAAAATTGCTGCATGAGGTCTTTTGGCTATCCTTTATTATCTTCCTTGATTTTGCATGCGCTTTCTTGTACTCAATTATGTTACATAATATAGGTTGTCGTTGGAATACCGTCAGAACTCGACTACGAGCACGATTTGCATTCCGGCAGTCGTTCGTCCAACATGGGACAGGAAATCGACCGGGTGGTTAGCCGAACGTGGAATAGACTGTTCTGCAGCGGAAAGAATTTTCTCTGTGAGATGATCATCTATATCATTCAGAGAATCCTGCTCGTTGTAATAAAGACAGCCAACTGGGTGTAAAGATCCTAGTTGGCACGATCAAAGCGCCAGCTAGGTAAAGTCTGTTTAGCCAACGTGTGTGGCAGTTCCCAGTCAAAGGGACCTCAAAGGACCTGACCTCCCCGCCCACTAATGACCGTCATAAATCTATCTCCACTCTTCAGAAATTGAACACTGACGTTGGGGACCAATAGTAACCCCGATTTTCTGAAAATGACAGTTGAAGTCTACTCCACGTGGAGTCTCAGTTGCCTAATTTCCAACTTCCAGTTGTTCTGTTTCATTAGATGCAGACATTCGTGGTGTGTCACGATGAGGAGACCGTGGGAGGGAAATGCAGTGGTAAATGCAAATGAAGTAGTATATAACGTTCAGTCAAGTGAAAATAATCAAAATGAAGATAATAGTGTGAAGGAATTGGAAGGTGTTGCTGGGCCTAGTTATGTTAGGGGAGAAGCCTCAAAAAAAGGTATAACGGGAACTCTTTCTAAGCAAAGTCAAGCGCTTCTTTTGAACGGATATAAATATGTGGTGAAAAATAATCTTGGTAATGGGTCATGTAGTGAAACTGCAAAAATTCTGGGTATCCACAGAAATACGGTTAGAAAAAATGTGACGAAAGGAATACCAAAGACGCCGACAAAGTGTGGAAACAAAACAAAAACAAAAAAAGAAAAAAAAAACGTTTCTCTAAGGTGGATAATTTCACATGCGATTTAATTCGCCGAGAAATTTATAATTTCTATGCAAAAGGGAGAGCGCCCACCTTAGATGAATTGGCTGCACATTTGCAAGAAATTTGTGATTTTCCTTATGGACGCTGCACTTTGCTCGATCTTCTAAAGGAGCTGGGTTTCAAATTCTGCACTTTGAATAAGAGAGGGTTATTATGGAATCCAGTAGAATTGTAGCTTGGCGATATATATATACTTGTCAAAGCTAAGGAAGTTTCTCAGTAATGGACACAAGATAATTTATTTATACGAAACCTGGTACGATACCAGTGACGTATCGAGAAAAGGGTGGGACGACGGTTCGTGTGCTTGCACCTTACCTGCTCCTGTGTCGAGGGGTAAAAGGATAATGGTGATTCATGCTGGGATTGCCGAGGGATGGGTAAAAGACTGCCTCTTCTTATCGGCGAAAAACGTTAATGATGCAATGGCAGACAGTCACGATGACATGAATGCAGCAGTGTTTCAAAAGTGGTTTGATGGTAGGCTTATGACAAACCTGCCAAGAAATGAAAAATTTATAATTGTTTTGGATAATGCTAGCTATCATTCGCGTTTAAAATATAGAACACCTACAAGGTCGATGAACTTAAAACATATAGTCGAATACATGAGGGTTCATAATATTGAAATACCCGATCCTCTGCCTATTAAAGCTGTACTCCTGGCAGAAATTAAAAAGGCAAATGTGGGCAAGGATTACGTGATTGACGACATCTCTCGTAAATATGGGCACGAAGTTTTAAGGTTGCCGCCGTATCACTGCTTTTTCAACCCCATAGAAATGGTGTGGTCGAAACTGAAGAGAGAAGTGCGCAAGAGAAGTGCAACACCTTCACTCAGCGAAAGCGTTTGCCACTTGTTAAGAAGCTGTGTAGAAGGGATCGATGCAGAACTGTGGAAAAATTGTGTGCAGCATGCAAGGAAAGTAGAGGAAAAATACATTAGTCGGGATCAGCAATCTAACGATAGCAGGTTCATCATTACCGCTGACCCTGAGAGTGAGGGAGAATCGGAGGCACTTATATCTATGTGAGTTAATAGCACTGATTATAGTAATTACGAAAATGCCTACATGCTAAGTAGAAACTTTAACAATAGTGGAGGAGAGGTGGTGGCTATAATAGTAGTAGTAGTAGTAGTAGTAGTAGTAGTAGTAGTAGTAGTAGTAGTAGTAGTAGTAGTATTAGTAGTAGTAGTAGTAGTAGTAGTAATAGTGACAATGGCAGTAATAGGAAGACAATATTTTCCAAGTGTCTTATTTTGATTCTCGTAAAAACCCAGTCTTTTCACAATGTGAAGTGCACGTGTTGTTTAGACAGAGAAAGAGACTCTAGAAAAAGACGGTGATCTTAAAATGTTGCAACCTTGTAGAAAGGACTGTCAGGAGGAGGGTCCATGTTGTAAAACGATTATGAGGGTTTGTCAAAGAAAGCGGCCGCCATCCACTTGCGTTGAGTAGAGAGACTTTATAAGTGAGGGAGACACATCATGTTCTAAGGGATTAAAAAGACATGGAAAGTGGTCACTGGAATGTAAATCTGAGATGACATTCCATTGTAATGAAACTGCTAACTGGGATGAACAAACTGCCAAATCAATGTGGGAATAGGAGTTAAAGGAGTCTTAAGGAACGGCTCCTCTCCGGTGTTCAGGAGAACCAAGTTATTACTCTCAATGTTTTGTAATGAGTTTATCTCTCGAACATGCCCGATTTGAGCCCCAAAGTGTGTGATGGTCATTTAATGATACCAGTTAGGATTAACAGACTATGCTAGAGACCTCCATTTCCAATGGTTGCAATATGTTTTGAGGTTTAATCTGTACTTACACAAGTTTCATTGCCCGGTCAATGTCATTCGTTTCAACGTCTAATGTAATTGATTCCCATGACTCTCCATTCATACCTCAATAAATTATTAATAAACTTTTTGTTCAGATAAAACAGTACCAACACCGTTTTGTTGGTTCTATTCTTCGGTTTTTATAGAGTAAAGTATTCTAAATTACTTTTTACTAATACGAAGGGAGCCTGTTATACCAAAATTACTACATTTTCTTGTAGACTAGATGGCGTGGGAAACCGAAGATCCCGGAGAAAACCCTCACCAGACCCATGTTGTCCACCACAGATCTCACTTTGTGGTCGCCTAGGATGGAATCCAGTTGGATACCAATAACACATATAAAAACGAAGAGTATTTATATCAAGTTTGAGAAAAATACTATGTGTTTATTGGAAGGTTCAAGCTATTCAAAAGCAGCAACTCGTTCGTTTACCCCGGAAACAAATGTATTTGACAGAAACTGTCTTCAAGCGAGATATAAATTGTTTGTGTAATAAGAGACGGTCCACCGTTCACCACTTATGGATCAGAGCTTGTATGCTGCAGTACGTAAGTACCATATTTAGTAATTACAACTTTTCATTTATGGAGGTATGTCTTTTGGAGATATGCCGTGGTGCCAACTCTGTACTGCAGATGGCACTATGTTATGCCTCATGTTCAAGCTATCCCGAGTTCAAATGTGGATAATCGGAATTATCTGGATAGGGCTCCTTTCCAGGGTTTTCCCTTATCCTGAAAAATAAATGTCTCGTAACTTCTAAGCTGTTTGGACGCTGGACTCCGTTGAGCATAATTTCACGTGTTTCATTCATCGCCTGATATGACTTAACGTTGGAGGAAGTTAAATAAAAACACACACGTGGCTGTTTCTAAAATTTTTGTTGCATCACAGTGCCTCTAAACGTATCTAATTCCATTGAAATATCGCCGTCGAACATTTTGAATGGAATGCTATATCATTAAACAGGGGCTAAAATAATATAAAACTGTTTCAAACCAATTCGATTAATGTGGATCGGATATGGTAGATACCTTTGTGTTAAGTCAGCTATAAGATGCTGAAATCAAGTAGCAGGTTTGTAAATTTGGCAGCATTTTCTTTGAGTTATTCTGTTCTCTTACACTCCTCGTTATTTTTCTAAAATTCTGTACTTTGACATGCAGGGTGTCTCATAAACATAATTTTCGGGGAAACTGTAGAGTGAGATTGTTGGTTGAAATGCAGTACATACTATACTTACCCAGCATTGATAGTAAATGATAGTTTAAAGGAGTGCCTTTTCTTGACTAACTAGTTACTTACATATTTGTATTTATACTTTGACTTAAGGAAGGCCTTACGTTTTTGATTTTAAGCCATCGGAATAAGGCTGGTTTGAAGTAACTGTGAACATATCTTGAACATTTATTAGAGCCCATGTTGGAATAAAAGATCTCATTTGAACATGCCAATGCCATACTGGTTGTCGCTTTACACTACATTCAGAATTCACTGTTATATGTGTGACTCAATAATATGAATTAATGAGTTCCAAAATGTGATCCAGAATTAATTACATAATCTCTCTATATACAATACAAGAAGGTTATGTGGATATGAACATCTTTTGGGGTAAGCTAATTGATAGGCATTCGGAAGTAAAAACAAACTAGTAGCAAGCTAGCCCGATCTAAGACACCGAAGTCATACCTTCTGCAATTATCTCCATCTCGAACGCTTTGGAACGCTCTTCAAGTTTCCAAGAGCTGTAATAAGCGAACACTCTAGCAACTTGAGCAAGCCTCGCAAAGTGAGTGAATGAACGAGTTGGCCAATCACTTTCTGGTACGACAAAGAGCCCTGTTTTCCGATTGTGTTTGGACCACCTCGGTGACGTGTAGCAAATGCTATTACTGAAACAGATTACAGTCGTCCTGGTTTAGACTCCTTAGCAAGTGATTTATTCGGACATAGAGTCTACGAAGTGCCGGGTATTTGTTTACGACACGAGAAAAGTGATGACTTATTTCGAACTAGTTCACATTAGTGAAGTGACAAGGTTAGCTATGGAAAGATTCATTGAAAGTTGAACTACCTGACAGTGAGTGAAGTGGCAGTTTAAAAACTGGAAGATGTCCCAAAATTTTAAAGTTCACATTACTATCTGAGAGACCATCACATTTAAAACTTAATGGAGTGAAAAAAAAATTCGCTGTAGTCAGATATCAGCGGGCTTCCGTGTGTATCGTCTATAAAACGAGTAAGGCGTGTCGTAACTCGAAGTCGCTGTGGGAAAGGACTGTCGAAATATCTGTAATGGTTTTAAAGCAAAAAAGCTTTCCTTCTTTCACCTCCATCTCGCTTACAAATCAGTGAAACGTTGTTTCATCACAAGGCTGTAACACATCCCACGTATTGAAGTTGACTACACATGCTTTATGTTAATACCATTAAAATAGTGAATTGAGGCATTAACCACACCATCCTGAGATATAACTAGATAAATATTTTAACTTCAACTATATCATTATTTTGAGCTGAAGATAAATAACTGCCCATTTTTAAGGCCTGTTTGAGTATAAATAAGGCAAAAATAAAAGGGTTTCTCTTGGAATTACCAATGAAGCACTGTAATTTTAGCCAACAACCCAATAAGAACAGTGGACTCAAAATTACCAGGCGCAGGGCTTAGTACAGATTTTCTAGATCAAAGTTTACCAACTTTTTTCATTACACTATTCATGACACCATTATTTTCGACGAGTTCAGTTTGTTGTAATTGATACCGAAATTAAAGGAATGCGTAAGTAAAGAATCATAATGGATTTCAAAGAGTCTGGTATGCTTGTTACGACACTAACAGTTGCAGATGGTTGAGTTGTTAAAACAACACAAAATCGTATCGTTGAAAAAATCGAACCATTATTAACATGGAATTCATACTTTCAAGTCCAAGTCCAAGTCCAAGTCGTGTACTGACAGGCTGTTAACAGCCAGAAGGTTTTTGCTGCGTACCCACCCAGGTTTTGGGTCTGACCGCAGGTTGTTTATTGTGGTATTTGTAGGATGATGTGGTATTTTTTGTTTAAGAAAATTTTTGTTGAGGTAGCTTTTTGCTCCTCTTTAATTTTGTACAGGATGCCAAACCGCTATTTTGTTTAAAACCTGGTGTTTTATTAATCTAAAATGGGGTAAATTTAGTAGCCAAACAGCTCTTTTGGAGATTTGTAATTTAGCTTATGCTGATGTAAGGATTAACTCCTTTGTTACCTCGGATGCCCGCAAGCCATACGGGGTACCCGGTAACTCCTGAATCGGCGTCTCGCAGCGTCGTAGTCTCCTAGAGACCGAACCAGGGCGCTTCTATGAGCAGGAATTTTATCGTAAAATTTTGTTGCCCGGCGTCTAATTTCGTCCTCCACGTATGGGAGAAGGGAAGCTTCGTGAAGTAACCTCACGGGAAAAGAACGGCCCACAGAATAGATGGATCGGAGTCCTCTATTCTGTGCACGCTGAAGGTATGCTATCCAGCTATCGGCAGCCATGCCCCAGATTTCACAGGCGTACAACATGAGTGGGATTATCAGCGCTCGAAAGAGGTGTAGCTTTAAGCGGACTGGCATCGAGCGAGAACCCAGCATTGGGTACAGAGAGGCAATAGCCCCCTGCACCCGTGCCGATAGTTCCCTGATGTGTCCGCGGAAAGTTAGGCCTCTATCAAGTTGAACGCCCAGGTACTTGATGGAATTAGTCCACTCTATCCTTCGGCCCCTGAAGTGGAAGTTTGGTCGGTCAGCGGGGGTGTGGCGCTTCGTAAAAAGAATGGCGTGGCTTTTGTCCGGATTTACGGACATCCGCCAACGCCTGCACCATTCTTGTGTGAGACGGAGGTGTCTCTGAATTGGGTTGAAGGCTCTGAGTATATGTCTGTTTTTGCAGAACAACAACACGTCGTCAGCATATTGTGCCATTTCGACCTGTGGTTGAGTTGGAAAATCTGCCATGAAAACACTAAATAGTGTGGGGGATAGTACAGAGCCTTCGGGGACTCCGCCTCTCACGGGTCTCAGTGTAGATGTTTTCCCCGCTACTGTGACTTTAAATGATCTGTGCCAGAGAAAGCTGTGTAGGATGTTGATTAGCTGTGTAGGTAGCCCCAGTTGGATAAGTTTGAAGATCAGACCGGCATGCCATGTCGTGGAGAAGGCCTTTTCGACATCCAAAGATACCACTGCCGTGAAGGCGCGTTCCTGGAAACCCAGGGCCGCTGTCTCCACCACACGTAGCAGCTGTTGGGTAGTCGAGTGCCCAGGACGAAATCCGAACTGGTGGTCAGGAATAGCTTGAACATCTCCCAAGATGGGAGTCATTCGGGTTAGGATTAACCTCTCGAATACCTTCGAGAGGATAGAAAGGAGGCTTATGGATCGGTAGCTGGAAGGATGTACAGGATCCTTCCCAGGCTTCAATATACATATCACCCGAGCCTCTCTCCACTCGCGAGGAAAGTGCCCCAAGGTGATGCACATATTGAAGACCCCGGTTAGGAAAAGAAGGGAAGGTGACGAAGCATGAGGGGTGTCAGCCCGTCCGGCCCCGCCGCCTTGTTTGGTTTGAGGCGTTTGAGTACGCCCTGGACTTCACTGGGGCGAATGACGGGAAGTCGTTTCGCGTCCTCGGGAGGACGTCGAAAAAATCGGCGTACCTCCCTACGAACGCGTTCGGAAAAGATGTCGTCCTGGGGGTCCTCTCTCGGACATAGAGTGCGTTCAAGATAGTCAGCGAACGCATTTGCTTTGGCTTGGGGTTCATAGACGAGGCCTTGGGTGCCATGGATGGGTCATACTTTCAACAAGCGAAAACTGTGTATAAGTACACGCTTTAGAATGCTTCCATTCTCACATTCAATTATTTGTTACTTCGACACTGCGTCTGTGTACATTCTAGCTACCTCTTGTTTCCATGCCATAAACAACACTGAAAACTAAGTCACAAATAAAGATCACAGATGAATGTGTTATAAAAATTTAAACATTATTACAACTTTTCTTTCTTTGTTTAAGCTATTACAGGTGGAGCCATCTCTGGACAGCAAAAGCAGTTTATAACTAAAATACTGTTTCGGGCGTAAGGTACGTTTCTAAAAGTAACTTAAGGTATTTCAGTCGGGTTAAATGTTGCGTGCAGTGTTATTAATATATTAAAATGAGAGGATTTCTGGTAGTAAAACTTTATTGTCTCCGTACACCAAGATAACGAAACTTAAAAAAAAAAACACAACGTATGTCTGCCCACGCCCGCCTCGGTAGCGTGGTGGTAGCGTGTCTGCCTCACGTTCAAGAGGTCCCGGGATCGAATCTCGGTCAGGGTGAGTTACCTAGATAAGGTTTTTTCCGGGGTTTTCCCTTATCCTTCAAGACGAAGGTCGGGTAACTCTAAGCTCCATGGACCCCGGACTCATTTGAGCATCATTTCACCCAATTTATTCACCGTCCAATATGACTTAAGGTTGGAGGACGTAAAAAAAAATGTCTGCCCTTTGTAAAAACTGTAACATATGAGGGCGGTCCCAAAAGAATCCGGTCTCTGAGGGTGCTGCCATTCCTAGACGTATATTACAGTGCTCTCACGCTAGATGGTGTCAGAAGAGACCTTCAGGAAACATCTGTGCACACGGTGTCAGTGTAGAGCTGAACTTGCATGTGGTACTGTGTTTCTCAGACGATCGTCGGGTGACCTCTGCGAAATCGTCATAGGAAGAGAACATTGAAAAGGCCCGCCTAAAGATCAACGAGGATCGTTGCCAAACGATCAACCAAGTTTCAGCAGCGACAGGAATCATTTGGAGCTCGTGCACTTGAGACGTTTTGCTGCTAAATTTGTTCCGCGAAAATTCTCACACAGGGGCACAAAACCATCCGCATAAATTTGTGTCAGGACTTGAAAACAGATTGCATGTGATCCAAACTTCTTGAAGCAAGTCATTTCAGGAGATGGGAGTTGGTGTTACGGGTATGACCCAGAAACCAAGCAAGCGTCAAGCCAGTGGAAAACTCCCAACTCTCGCATACCAAAAAAAGCAAGGCAAGTGGGGTCAAATGTGAGGTCAAAAACGATGAGCATTGTCTCTTTTGATGTACGTGGAATTGTGCTTTTGGAATTCGTATTCCCTGGCCAGGCTATTAACCAGCATCTTTACATTGATGTTTTTAGGCGTCTGCGAGGGGATAAGAGGAGGAAACGCCGGAACATTGGCGATCAGGTGACTGGTTTCTGCATCACGACAATGCTCCAGCACACACGGCCTTACGAGTGACCCAATATTTGGCATCTTAGAGGTAGTCTGTAGTACCCCACGCTCCGTATTCGCCGGCCCTAGCCCCGCACGAGATTTTCCTGTTTCCATGATTAAGGAAAAAAGCGCTAAAAGGGGAGTGTTATGACGATGTGGAGGCGGTAAAAACAGCTTTGCAAAGGCAACTGGACAATATCAAACTTGAAGTGTTCCAAACATGCTTCCAGCAGTGGGAAAAGAGACTTGACAGGTGCATCGCATGTAATGGAGGGTATTTTGAAGGTGAATGAAGTCATTTTGCAAAAAGGTTCATCAATAAAGTTTCTATGACAACATTCCGGTTTATTTTGCCCCCCCCCCCCGCTCGTATATGTTTGCAGATGTAGTTTAACAGACGGTGTCGTTGTACATACAACAGGGACACAGTCACGCCTGTTTAAAAATTGGTCAACACAATTCGCCTTTCAAACTCCATGCTGATCGTATAGAACAGGAAGAGGGCTAGCGTATTTAATATACAACGATACAGCAAAACTGAAACCAAAAGCAAGGAACATCTCGAAAAACGTCAATGGAATAAATAAATAGTGCTCTTTAACAATAATGTTCGTGTATTAGTTGCAAGCGAGAGAAAGCTTACAAAATATATAGAGAACGAAAAGAATTTCTGAAACTTTTCCCAGAAAATTGAAGCTGTCCATTTTTTTATACAAATATGTTGAAACTACGGCATATTTATCAACCCGTTAGAGACATTTTATCGCCCCTCCACAAAAAAACGACAAAGTTTATCCATTTGGAGCCAATGATATTTTCTCAAATTCTCTTCCAGCTATAACTGTGTAATATTTTGACCTTATGGTTTAACGTTTACTTAGTTGAATTTTACAGGGCAAGTATTGTATTTTACCCGAACATTTGACTCTGACATTTCAACAAAGTAATTGATTTGAGATTTCCTGAATCCAATTCAGAATTGTCAAAAATGGAGCTAGCAATTTTGACTGAAAACCAGAAATTCAAGGTATTCTACCCAGTGGTTTGGCTGAGGCGGTTTAGTCTGTGTCCCGCACACAGAATGTCCGGGTTCGATTCAGGTGACCTGCCTAACTACCTGACTCATGCGTTTTTTTCGAGGATTTTTCCGGTTCGCTAGAAGAATGCTGGGTAGGTTAATTAAATCCCCTAAATTTCCTGTCCCTTCATTTCATCTCCATTATCATTTCATATCATCACACATCTGGTGGTCTCCTTTAGGATAGAAGCGTCGGCGGGAGTATCGGCGCTGCATGGCAGGATGATATGCTCCTAGTAAACATTTCTTACTCGAGTAGGATGGTTTCTCGTCTCCGGATCGACCTGGTGGGCTGTTTCCATGTGGCATGCCGGTTGTCGTGGGCCCTTGGAACGACCGCCCTCTGTCCGCTATCACCTCATCCTTCCTCTCGGGGTTTCCCATTTGAGGCTTAGGTATAATAAACCACAGTTTTGGGCGCAGAATCCACTCCATAGTAATCCTAATCCTAAAACATTTTCATGGAAAGTAAAATGTTTTTCTGGAATCTTCCCGGATGCCTGAAGCCGTGTACATTATGAACGAGCTCTAAATAACTGGTACACGTACGAAATAAAAAAGATGTAACTGCACAAAAACTACACACTTGGTACACTTAGTTCCATTTATACTGTCCTTACAGATTCAGGTAACATTTGACATCGGGCGTGTACATAGCAGGAAGGAATGTGTTTGGAGCGTTCTGCTTTGTTGTTTTACCACGAAGTCGGGAAGTGAGCCTTTAGGTGAAAAGTCAAAAGTTGCTTTTCTTACATTAAGTCAGGTTCACTCTATTACGATTATAAAACGATTATGGATTATTTGAGCAACCTGACAGAAATTAAAATGAGAACTAGTTCTGAATTTCCAATTTGCTGTTTCCAAAGTATTTGAGAACTAATTGGGAACCGTTCGGAAATGATGACATAGTTTTTCGTTCAGGACTAGGGACTCCACATGTTCTGATTACACAGAATCCATAGAATGTGTGCTGTATGGATCTGAATAAATGAACTGAGAATCGAGAAAATGGAAATTGAAGGAAAATAAACTTTATCGAAAAGATTACATTTCTCTGCATTTTACTAGCCAGAGGTATTCAAACACGCAGTTTTATAAAATAATATTTCATCGTTTAGGTGCTACTCTTCTATGATCAATAATACACCAATATTGGTCGTATTCACTATTTCGATTTTCAAAATTCAAATACTGTAAACTGTTTATCAGCCGAAGCGGTGTAATAACTATGAAATACCGATGTTCATGAACAGAGAGTATAGGAAATGAGATATACTCTCTGTATTTAGAAATTCATCAGCGGTCGAGGCAAGAAAACTTTAAACCAACAGTTCGAGTAGATTTCCGACCACCAACAGTACAAAATTTCGGAACAGTTCGATTGGCTCAGGTATATAACATAATTTTGGTATTCGAAACAGTTCGGAATGCGTTCAGAACCGCTTGTTGGTTCGAACCTATCGCAAACATTCTACAGACATTTATAATTGATTTTGCCCAAATATCGTTTTAGCTCCGCAATGTTTAAAAAGCACTCTTGTGCTCCCTTCTAACGTCACTGAAACCTACCACTTCCCCTCTCTGTGTTCTTTGTCAATTTCGTGTTTCTTAGTATGAAAGTTAATGCCTCAATATTAGGTCGGTCTGTTTTAAATGTGAACTTTAATTTATAATTTTTAACATGCTATGTAAATATGCAAATATATATTTGATGTTGCTTTATTCATGGGATCTTCACATGGGCTGTTCAAAGCGAGTGGGTTCGTGTATATATACCTCTCGGGGTTAAATGGGCTTTTGAACGTGAATATATAGGCTGCAGATTTTCTGACATAGTTATGAAAGATATTTCAAGATACGTGATATTAAGACATGTCCTCAGTTGCTCCTCAGCAATGGAAGGTCAAAAGGCCAAACAGCAATTGAGAATTTCCCACCATTTCACCAAACCTCGTGGTTTAGAAACAGTACATAGAATACTAATACTATTTGCTAGAAAAGTAGTTCTTCTTTATTGAAAGTTATATATCTTTATCTACTTATTATACTTGAGGTTACAGTTTGATCCGTTTTCTCAGTATACAACACACTGACTTCTAATTATTTCACAAGAGTTGATTTGTTTTGCTGCTGTTTTCAAGTAGTGAATTTATGGTACTACATTCTTTCAGCATAAACAATTTTTGCCAGCCCATGAATAAAGCCACATAAAATATATTTTTGAATATCTTGAAAAAAATCTGGGTAGAATATCTTGAATATCTCGGTATTCAGTCAAAATCGCTAGCGCCATTTTTGACAAGACAGAATTGGATTCAGAGAATCTCAAAACAGGTTATTGGTTAAATGTCGGAGTCGAATGTTCGGGTAGAATACAATACCTGCCCTGCCAACTTGAAGTAAGTAAACGTTAAACCATAAGGTGAAAATATTACACAGCTATAGCTGGAAGAATAATTTGAGAAAATATCATTGGCTCCAAATGGATAAAATTTGTCGTTTTTTGGGGGGAGAGATAAAATGTCTCTAACGAGTTGATAAATATGCCGTAGTTTCAACATATTTGTATAATAAACAAAATGTGCAGCTTCAATTTTCTGGGAAAGGTCTCAGAAATGCTATTCATTCTGTATAAATTTTGTAAGATTTCTCTCGCTTGCAACTAATACACAAAAATCAAAGTAAAAGAGCACCATTTATTTATTCCAGTGCCGTTTTTCGAGATGTTGCTTGCTTTTGGTTTCATTTTCCTACATCGTTGTATATTGTCGTGGCGAAGAGCACATATATTTCGGTGCCGAGAGATAAGCGCGGCTTGTGTACACAAAGAGCCTGCAGATAAAGATAACAGGCAGACGGTGCTTGCTCAGGGAGATAAATATAGTGCTTGAGATAAATGACTTTCCGGCCCAGATATGGTTTCACGTAAAGAAGGTTCTAGTGATATCTCGATTGACAGAGAATAGTTGTTTTTCTTAATTGCTCGAAAAGTCCCTCGAACTTATCAACGAAGTATTTTAGAGAGCGACGTCTCGCCAAGAGTCAATCTTGAGTAGTAAACAGTTGTAAACTCGTGTAATAAGAGTGTTGTAAACAGTGGAAGTTGAGTAATTGTTAGTTATTGTCATCGACCTTGGTGTTGTACATTGTCATATGTAATGTAATTCTGCTAATACGTAGTGTGCTTCTACGCAAATAGAGACAATTTAGAAATTCGGCAAATTAGACTTTTAATTTTACGAACCCGCAAATTCACAATATTGAATACGCTAGCCCCTTCCTGTTCTATAGGATCAGCATGGAGTTTTAAATGCGACTTGTTGTGACCAATTTTTAAACATGCGAGACTTTATCCTTGTTTTATGCACAACAAAACCGGCTGTGAAACTACATCTGCGAACATATATGTTTCATCTTTATTGAATGGACAGTTATACGTTGTGTAAGAGTGACTTGACGATGTAGTGGGGAGGATGTGGGAGATTCAAGACGCCTACGTCATTTGTAATCTTTAAGTACTACATCTTTTGTTCTCCTAAAGGGATTTGATGATTGACAGTGGTTTGCTATTTTTAGTTTCCTTATCTTGATCTACGGAGAGAATAAAGGTTTAATACCAGAAATCCTCTCATTTTAATATATTAATAACCCTGCACGCAACATTTGTGTCGACTGAAATACCATCAGTTACTTTCAGAAACATACGTTACACACGAAACAATATCTTAGTTATAAACAGCTTTTGCTGTCCAGAGATGGCACCACCTGTAATATCTTAAACAAGGAGAAAAAGCATTGTAATAATGTTCAAAGTTTTATAAGACAGTCATTTATGTACTTTATTTGTGACTTAGGTTTCAGTGCTGTTTGTGGCGTGAAAACAATAAGTAGCTAGAATGTACACAGACGTAATGTCGAAGTAGCAAATAATGGAGGGTGAAAACGGAAGTATTATAAAGCATGTACGTATAAACAGTATTCGTTTACTGAAAGCATGAATTGAGCTCAGATTTAAGCGATCAAAATCAGAAGTACAACTTGAATCTTTTGAAAATAATACATAACGCTTGAGAAGTCAGTGAGCATCAGTACAAATATTGTAAATCACAGGAGAAATGAGCTTATTTGGTTTCATAGACTATATAAAATATATGTTCTAAAATTGCATTTCTTGAAGCACTTAAAACAACTCAAGGTTGTATGTTAGTTACAGGTCCATTACAACGGGGACAGATTCTATAATTGTACTATAGTTTTGTTACTACGATAACTTCTGTATATGATCAGTCATGTCTTTTAATGTATCATTAAAAGTTTGATCAGAAGATTCCCAAAAATGTTTTGCACTCACTTGGTGTGTGTACACTCTCCTGTTTAAGCAGTTATTCCAACCGCTTGTTCATCTACCCACTTCATATTAATGGATATAAGCATTTCCTAAATGTTTTATTATATATTTTATAACAGCCTGTTGAATAGGCGAATATCTGTACTCACTCTTGTTTAAGCATATTTATATAATGTAGAAAGAATACTAACCGCTGCAATAATGCCTTAAACAAGTGTGAGTACAGATATTCACCTATTCGTCAAACTTCTATAAAATAATAAATAATAAAACCTTTATGAAATGCTTATCTCCATTAATTTGGAGTGAGTAGAAGAACAAGCGGTTGTAATCATTGTTTAAACAGGGGAGTGCACACACACCATGTGAGTGCAAAACAGGGTTGTATTCAGTATGGAAGAATGGATACAAGGATAAATTTCCTTACGGAGCTGACCAAGTCCCACACTCCACTACTGCATCGCCACTCATGACGATTATGGCACCGCGAGGAAATAGTCCTTGCCAAGTTACCATGCAGTTCTATTTAATTTCATATTACAGTACAACTGGGATTAACAAAGGACATAATTTGTTATATTTCACATGATAAATTACAGTGGTAGTTTTAGTTATAATTCATTCACTCTAGGAAATTTATCTTTTTATCCTTTCTTCCATACTAAATACAAACCTGGTTTGTCGCAAAGCCTCTGCGTGGTGGGGGGCGGGAGGGTTTGCGAGTGGTCGAGAGAAGTGTGTAAAAAACTCAACAAATCTTAAAAAGGTAGTTATATTAAGAGAAAGCTAAGAAAATGATACTCGTTCTATTATTTCTATAACCACATTAACAAAAATTACTCGTTCATTTTAATGCGAAAGTTGTGCTTGAGTTTGTTCAGTCAATTTCTCCCATCGTGGATCCGTTTTGGCAACATTAAGTATTAAACCGTTCAACGAATTTAAGCGACTTCTTAGTTTACTTTTTATTTGGGTCATTGATGAAAATGCCAACTCCCACAAGTATGAGGTAGAAAAATGGAATCAAACACTTCAAAGCCTGGGTTGTTAATTCTGGGTATTCTGTTTTTCTTTTTAAACAAAAGGTATCCGAATTTTCAGACTTCAATTCCAAGTTTAACATCCCATCGGCAGATATTCCAGCAGATTCCTTTTGAGCCTATTTGCTAAATTTGCGTCATTGATAGGTGCATTTAGAAACGGATTGAAGATCCATCTTTGCCCAGTGCTATCCGATATCTCTTGCACTGGGAAGTAATGACAATACTTTGTTCAAATTCTCTAACACAATTTTCATACCACGTATATGAGTTGACGTTTGTCTCACCTCCGACTTCCTCAATGAAAGACTGTCTCGATGAAACTGAATCAAAGTTATTTTGATTTATAGATGATGACTACAATTCAATTTTTTATAACTATATGGAGCTTGTCTTGTACTGTTATGACATTAACATCCCGCCCTAGAAGACTTTTATTTAAGTTATTTAAATGCTCAGAAAAGTCTTAAAGAAAAGCCAATTTCAAAAGGAATTCCAGTTCAGAAATGGATTCAGAACAATGTGACTTGGCTTGCTGTTTATATGCCAATACTTCAGCGTGAAGTTCCATAACTCTGGTCAGCATTTTGCCTTATAGTAGCCAGCTAACCTCTGTATGGTAAACCAAATTGTGGTGTTGAGTCCACATATCTTCAAAAATGTTTCGAAACAATCGAGTGTGCAACGCTTTACCTTTAATAGAATGTACATTGTTAATAATATTACTCAAAACTTGACTGTATCCTTGTGGCAAGGTTTTGGGTGCAGGAGCTTGGCGATAGAGAAAGCAGTGCATCCAACAAGCGTTTGGCATATGCTCTTTCTGTCTAGCAATAAATCCACTCTTTGCAACAGTATGGCTTTTGTTCCGTCACTACAAATAGCAATGCATTTTTGTGTCCAATCGATATTCATATCTTGCGTAGCTTCATGGGACATATCATCAAGCACTGACCTGAAGAGTTCCTGGGAAGTGTCTTGCAAAATAGTATTTCTTCCATAAATATTTCATTGTATTCAAAATGCACAAAATCCCTAAGCTGCGCACAACCCTCAATATTCATTGATTTATTAAATTTCATGGACACAAAAGAACTTTTCTTTACTTTTTCTATGACTTGATCACAAATGTCAGTCGCCATATTGCTTATTCTGCTTTGGATGGCATTATTAGGGCATAGTCCGTTCAAACCCCTTTAAGCCCCGGCAACTGCCAGCTGGAGTGTTATGACTAAAAATATAGATTTCTCCACTACCAAAGCTATGGCGGTGGCTGATGACCCCTGTGCAACCCTCTTCTAACGTACAGCTGCAATGTGTTGGTATTTCAGAAATAGAACTTTCCGATGCACTGGTTTACAGTTTAGGAATTTACGTTTTCAAACACTTCAGTGCACCGTAATATCACAGGAATGTAGTGTTTGCATATCAGCTCACTTAGCAGTTCCGAATGCTTTCAGTTCTCTGCACACACAAGTTAAGAACAATATAGCATTCTGTTTTCTCACAGATACTTTAGGTAACTGCCAAAGGAGAAACAAACTCTGGAAATGGGTAATAAAACGTGAAGTTTTCGTCCCTTTTGAATATTTGATTTACAAGGGATGCTGTACACTTGGCGGTAGACACTTTAGTAATACAAGTGGCACAAGAGAAATCGGCCGCTACTTTTTTAAACTATAAAGTCTCTTATACATGCCAGTGATAAGTGGACTGTTGCATGAAACGAGGCTGTATAGGAAGAAAAGTAAAAAAACCTTATAAGTAAACAGTTAAAAGCACTTTAACAATATACGTTAATAGGTCTTATAAGACGGAAATTCACATTACTTTAATGCTGTTCAATTCGCCCAATATTGCGACTGTTGTGTCTGGGAGATTTGTTGCAGTGTACAGTAGTGTCTTTGATCAATAACTGAATTGTTTTAGAAAATTATTGTTTCCATAATAAAGTAATCTATCTTCATTTGCTTGCTGCTTGTTTACAAATTCTTTGTGCCTTTTATTTGCTCCCCATATTTTACATATCAAGGTGTTATTCTCCCTGTCCAATCTCTTTAATTTGGAAATTATGTCTTCCTCAGTCTGAATTGCAGCGCAGTTGTAAGTACGTGCAACTGTGGCATGATCCAGCGCATTAACATCAGCAGCACTGTTAACGCTCTCTCTGCTAGAACTGCGTCTCCGTATTCTGCTTTCTGTGTGTAAGCGCATTTTTGAAATTTGTCGCCTTGGTGTTGCTTGTTTCACTAATTTATAATCTGGATAGTTCGGGAAAATGCTTGGGATACTTCCTGTTTTCAAAACTTTAATTTTACGGCCTAGCTTATAGTCGTCCTCAGTAAAATGCAAGCTGCACACGACTGTTGAATTAGATTTATGATGTATCACGAACAACAGGAAAGGAAATTGTGATATACAATAACATGTTGTGGTCATACTTATGATTATTTATATTATCTCTTATTTATACCCAGTTTTCTTATTGGCTCTTATTTATGCCCAGTTTTCTTGTTCACTTACTTTAGATAGTTGTCAATAGCACTTCAAGTAAAATTCACTTTCAGTACTAATTGAGACCATCAAATTGGTTCAACTGTCACCACAAAACTAAATGTCGGCAAGGCCACTGACGGCCGCAAGGTGATACTTTAGGGGTCAGCCTGGAGATCTCATATATAACATTCGAACAACCATTCAGAATGAAGCGGAATCCACAGTCTATTGCCAGGAAATTCTAGTTATATTTTTCGTTGGTCATGTACATATTAAAGTACTGCATTTTATCAAATCTTTAAGAGATATTTCAAGAAAAAGCAATTACCATCTTGAACTGTTTCATTAAGATGATATATTTTTTGGAGTTTGGGTAGTAGACCTGCTCAACGCCAGTGAACCCATATAAACGCCATTTAGTATTTATTCGAAACCTTGGTTATGAGTCATATTGTTCGCAGGCATAAACGCATAAACGCAACACTTCTAAATACTATTTTGGCATTAGATGGGCTTTAGAACTTCATTTTGTATAAAGTGTCGTTGCCAAATCTGATTAACTCCCCCATACCAAAATATCGTTTTCATGGACACTTAATACTTCTTTTTGTTTTCCATTTATACCCCGTCTTTAACTCCAATGTTCTAGCGGCTGTCGTTCTACTTTGGAACATTTCAAAGTGTTTAACTCGTGTTCGTTGGGTTCAAGCATTAGATCACGCATACATTCGCAATCACATTCATACATCCAGACTCGAGAAGATGATTATTTACGTTGCGTGGAGAAAACCCACACCCCTAAGGCCGGGAATCGAAACCGAGACCCCTAGCACGCTAGACATTTGTACTTATTGAAGCACTCAATAATCTCCTAATGTAAGTCACCCACAACGCCACTATGGGTCCCTGTAATTCCTGTATGTTCTGTAAAGGTACCACCAGCACCGCTTTGGAACGGTCTACAAGTATAGGGATGAAAATAAGAACTTTTTAAAAGGAATTTGCATATCTGTTTAATGTGGTCTTTTTGTGATCAGATTAATCCTGTTTGTGTACTGCTGTAGGATTTAATAGTTAGCTGCTGTGGTATGATCTGAGGCTCTAGGTTTTAGAGTTTTCACGGGTTAATTCTGTTGGTCTGAATGGCTGAGAGCTGTAAGCTTTAGAGGCTAGGTCCTGAGGTATTGGGAATCTAAGGTTAAAAGTTGCAGGTTTTTAACCGTTAGGGATGCAGGTATGGGAGGTTAATAGCTGTAGGATTTAATGGTTAGCTCATGTGGCATGATCTGAGGCTCTAGGCTTAAGAGTTTTCACAGGTGAAGTCCGTTGGTCTGGATGGTTGAGAGCTGTAGGATTTAGAGGCTAGGTCCTGAGGTATGATCTGGCACTCTACGGTAAAGGGTTGCAGGTTTTTAACAGGTAGAGCTGTTGGTGTGGAAGGTTAATAGCTGTAGGATTTAATGGTTAGCTCTTGTGCTATGACCTGAGGCCCTAGGGTTAAGAGTTTTCACAGGAAAAGGTTGCTGGGCTGGGAGGTTAATAACTGTAGGATTTTAAGGGTAGGTCCTGAGGTATGATCTGGAGCTCTAGGGTTAAGAGCTGTAGGATTTATAGCTGAATGTTGTTGAACTAGAGTATAAAGGCCGTAGGGTCTTTTATCTATGTTTTATGGGCTGAGGTATGGTCTTATGATTTTGAACTTCAGTTTGCTAGTCCAGGGATTAAAGGCGGTTAATCTTGAGGCAAGTCCTACATTTATGCTTTACTATATAATCCTATTATAGAATAACCTAAGCTTATATAGCACCCTGCTTAATTCTTTCATCATTCCTTAGTGTAACCTGTGTTTTGCTACTGGTTTCCTTTGCCGCATCTCTTAACCTAATTGTTATCTTTCCTTCAGTTATTCTATTATACCACTTTAACCTAACCTAATATACTCCTTCATTTCTACCTTTTTTTCATCATTCTTTATTGTAACCTAGCTGTGTTTTGCTAGTGGCTTCCTTTGTTGCATCTGTTAACCTAATTGTTCTCTTTCCTTAAGTTCCACTATTCTACCACTTTAACCTAATCTAATATATCCATTGTTTTTACCCTCTTGATCACTGATGAACATAGTTGATTCTGGTATTAACAACTGTTCTCTTTTCTTAAGCTACCCTGTTCTTAACTCCTTAAACCATCCTAAGCGTGTTTCTTTTCTCCACTATCTAACCCATAACTTTTAAGCTCTACTATTTTGTCTAATGTTTACTACTTGTATGTATGATGCAAATATTTGGGGCATGTCGATATTAGAGCTATCTTTGTCACTGCAAGAGGTATATATGCTGATTACTGATTTTATACAGTAAACTTAACCCTTTGTGTATCTTTTTCTCTTTTTCTAAAAATTGAGGTTCTTTTGTTGTTAGGTTTTCTTGTTTTTCGTACCTTCTCTATGATTTCAGGAACTGTATTCCACCTTGTTATGCTTTGAGGTTTTATGCTTATATCTTAGGCTTTTTATTAAGTCCTTTTATCTGAAAGGCTATGTATATTGGTTATGTTCCTCATTTATTTTGGTCACAAGGTTAGGTCTTGAGGCATGATCTTAGGGCCTGGGGTTTAAAGGATGTAAGTCTCATAGCTTAAGCTCGCAGGTCTGAAGGTTAAAGACTGTAGGTCTAGTGGTTAGGTCGTATGGATTCAAGGATAGATCTCTCGCCTAGGGTTTAAGGCTGTAGGATCTGGAGGTTACGTATTGATTAGGTATGATCTGAGGGCTCTAGTGTTAAGAGTTGTAAGCTTCAGAGCCAAAGGTTGCTGGTCTGAAGGTTAAAGGCTGTAGGTTTAGTTGTTAGGTCGTATGGATTCAATGCTAGAGCGCTCGGTCTAGAGTTTAAGGCTGTAGGATCTGGAGCTTACGTATGGAGGTATGATCCGAGGGCTCTAGGGTTAAGAGTTGTAAGCTTCATAGCTAAAGGTTGCTGGTCAGGAGGTTAAAAGCTGTAGGTTCCGGAGGTTAGGTATTGAAGTATGATCTCGGCCTCTAGGATTAAGAGCTATAGGTTTCATAGCTAAACGTTTGCCAGCTAGAGATATCTTCGTTACTGTTAGAGGTATATTTGCAATGGTCTAGGCGTACAGTTTTCATGCGTTTTTTCATGCAGATTGATGTCTTCGTACTCTTGTGTCTTTTTCAAGCTTTTATCCCCTGTGCATCGTCTTGTAATAAGTCGTAACGCTAAACCAATGTTCTAATGCTATTTGCAAGCTTTTTCAGATGTTATGAGGTTTATGCGCGTTTCAGGGATTTTTCAGACCAAGTTAAGTTACTTAAATCGTTTTATAAGTAATTAAAACGGTTTTTCAAGGATATTTCAGATTACCAGATAGTAGTTACTTTTTCAATTTACTATTTTAACATTAACTAAAGTGCGTTCCGTTAGCTTATGTGTTGAGGTAGACGCCCCTCGTCTTTTCTCTGGAATTGGGACCAGCGTCAGAATTTGTTTTCTGAACGGTAGACTTAACCCCCTCCTCTGCTCTTATTATTCAGTTGTTTTCATGCTTAGATGCCAGCTACGTTCCAGTGTTTGTTGTTTCTCGGAATGAAAGTTGTTTTTTTCCTGCTCTAGGGTTCCTTCTTTTTTTCGCCGTTCAAACGATGGCAATGTCCATGCGCATATGTGGATACTCCATCGTCTGCAATTACTCTCTTGTCATCATGTGGAGAGAGGAATATTTTGTTCACTTCCGCTGACGCAACATTATGTTGGCGGGAGATAACTAGGGTCATTGGCATTCTTATGATTTCTCTGCTTTTAAGACAGTCCACATAGCACTCAAAGGTTATTTACTGTTTAACGGCACTACGTTTTATGCCTTTTATCTTCTTGTTTATGACTCCATCGATGTCGAGTGCATACATCTTCGGTCTCAGTTCAACAAAACCATGAGTGATTTTTCCATTGACTTCATTTTTATATTTTCCCAACACTAGCTTGTTTTTTTGTAAAATGGCATATGTGGTCGCTAGGATAATCAGCAGTATCCAGATGTTCCAGAAAACGTAACTTATCCTGGTATATATCTCCGGTAGTCACACGATGGATGAAAGAGTCAGTATCCGTGTACATGAGCTTCAGATTTTCAAGCCCGTAATATGGCATTAGCACATCATAATGATACCAATACATCAAGGTCTGCGAGATATCCAGCACACATATGTTAATGTATATAGACTTGTTGAAGACTATCTCCTGCGACGCCATGTGTACTGCAGCCAGATTGGGTCCATATATAGTTCTATCAATAAATGTAAGCCTAGCAACCAGTTTTTCCAATGTCTTCCAATCGGTGACAAGTCGTATATACAGTCGGTTTCTGATGTTTTCCATAGTTTTGCCAAACATGGCATTGTTAAAAAGTTTCTAAAGATCCTTCTCAAAATCATTTCTTGATCCTTGTCATAGCCGGTTATTGAATTCCACATAAGGCTTTAACCAACATGACTGTTGAAATTGTAGCACCCGATGGATTTTAGTCCGCTGTAACCCATGACTAAGGGCCTGCTTCAAGGTCATGTAATGCACCACATAGTTATTTCGTGATCCAAGGTGAGGAATTAGTTTCTTTGTAGAAGAACCCGTGGGCTTGATACACTCAGGTAGGAACGGTAAATCGTTGTGCAAGGCACGGAGTTCTGTAGGATATTGAAGGTCTACTTCTAAAATGTATCCGAGATGGTCATCTTCTCGTAGTATACCTAGGTTGATGTCTTCAGGAGAAACCCAGTTAAAACCTCCGTAAGCAAGGGCCCGGCACATTTCCCACCAATATTGAATATTCGAATTCTCGTACGTTATGCATTGTGAGGGCTTTCTTGAGTCATACTCCTTCATGGAGCGACTGTTCCCCTCTGCATACCGATGAGAAACCTGGCAAAATCCTCGTCTTATACCTGCTTCAACCATGAGTATCTGGTCATTATCCTGTAGTAATTCCAGTTCAATTCCTGTGTACAACAGCATTGCATCCTACGTAAGTCCTGGTGATGTATAATAATGTGCAGGATCAACTTTATGTGTTTTAGGATCTGCTCTCTGAATGTCTCAAACACATCGGCTAGTAGAAGAACATCCGAAGTTAAGTAGAGGTCACTGTAATCGCCTAGTGTTCTGATGTTTAGATGCCTCCATACGGTTTTTGCATGGTGATACTCTGCATCACAAATTGCTTCTTAGTTTAACCTACTGTAGAATGCTTCTCTCGGAGGAAGTTCTGTTTCACTCAAAACATCCCATGATGTAACGTAATCATAGGGAAACACACCCTTACGCGTCATCAATTCGATCTTCTCTGCTCCAAAGTACTTCTGGGTTTCAGGATAGGATGTTGGATTTTTTGCTAGTTTATCCAAGCTGATACTCAGAACGCGATAGGTATCTACAAAGCGGAGCTTAATGTCAGCAACATATTTGGAAAATGATATATAACTTTCCTCTGAGCTAGGAATAACTTCTACTCTCTGGCTATTACATCCTAACTCCCAATATAATGGGAGTCATATCCAGTCAGGTTATGCATAAAGACAGGAATATAATTAGGTGTTTTACATGTTAGATTACACTTATTATGTAGACTTCCTCGGTATTCACCGCTTATATGGTCATAATGCCGTACACTCTGTAGCGCATTCGAAAGATTTTTGCTGCTCATCTGTTATTGTTAATGGAGCATCAGTTTTGTATATACTATTAATCTTCTTTGCAAGAGAAGATAAATACTCCATAAACTTCGCCGTTGCATCATAACCACAATATACGTAATGTTCACTAGGAAGATCGGTCCGTAGGCCTTCCATTGAAGCCGGTGGTTTGACATATACACAGAAACTCATAGGGTTATGATTCTGATATGGAACTGTATAGGACGCTTCGGGATAAGAAGAACAGCTGTGATAAGGGGTAAGAATGCTTTTAAAGCCGGCGTAGAGGACATAAGGCAATTTCAGCATCCTTTCAATGATCTTGAAACTAACGACAGATTTCTCCGCTGTTGGCATAACAATCCTGGCAACTCCGTGCTGATTGCGTATTTTCCTATGATCATTCAACTTCTCAACTCCTCCATATCGATCATCAAAGTGCGTAAAACAGCGCTTGCAGATATAGATTTTCCTCGACGTAATGCTGGCGTCCAGCATTATTACTAAACAGAAACAGGTCACAATGTTCAGCCTGATCTTCATTGACAACTTTCATAGGAAACACTTGATTCTTTTCATCCAAACCGAAAACATTGATAGGGATGTTATTTTTTCGTTCAAATTTCGGGACGTCACTCAAGCTCGTAGGAAATGAGACGCAGCTGAAGGCATATCTTTCTTGAAAATCTTTATACTTGCTAACACATTGAGGATTAGTATGAATGAACTTGGCAAGTACGGCGTAAATATAGCAAATCTCTTCATCATAGTTCTGCGCATTTATACAGGCTCCTTTTGCTCCAAATATAGCCTATGAGGGATACCACTGCTTCCTCTTAGTCCATTATATCTGTTGATTCTAACACGCACACCATCAACAGCTAACAAAGCCCAGCTGCTTCCTTTAAGTTGACTTTCCTCCATTTCAGTACAAAGTTTCTTGATGATCCCTTCCAAAATGGCGTCCAAGTCACTTTCTAACAATATTGCTTGATTTGGTGTTTTAAAGGCTTTATCAGTAGTATCACCAACGGCATTCACAAACTGACATTCAGCCATGATGTTAATTTTCACACTTTAATGGATCCTCAGTTGCTTCTGGACGGCTAGAATTATTCGCTGTTTTCATTCCTGGAGATATGTATTCAGCTCTGGATGAAATATGATTTCAGTCGATCCTGGAAAGCTGTTTCATATCCTCGACATCGTCTTCATCAGGAAACCTTAACAGCAATTTATGTTTTGTGGGCTCGATCTTGAGTTTCTTAGCAGCCGCTATTCTCTCGCATCGTTCTTGATGAGTATCTTTGCGATTTTCAGTATCATAAACATTACCACAATGTTTACATTCGTAAAACTGACCACATACCAGCTTATGTCTCTTTTTATTGTAGTTTTTCAGGAAACTCATTTCACATATGCTACACTTATTTTCAGGTATGGTGTCTAACAGAGCTTCCATCGCTTTAGGACTCCACATCCTAGCACTACGCAAGCTAATTCTCGGGGAATATGTTGCTCAGTAAGTGTTTTGATACACTTTTCACGTCTCTTCCACGCCTTGATACCTTATCAACGCTATTGAAGATGAATTTCACTGCAGGAAATGAAATGTGCAGTGTTAAACGCCCGCTTTTACTACATACGGCACCGCAGGCGGCGACACTGATGATGCATGAGGTGAAGATGGAGCATCGGTGGAATGACATGGCGGGGGAAACCGGAGGTCCCGGAGAGAACCCGCCCAAACGCCGTGTTGTCCAGCACAAATCTCAATTTGCGGTCGCCTGGGATCAAACTCGAGCCGCCTTGGTGAGAGCCAAGCGGTCTAACCACTGAGCCACGGCGTGGCATTCACTGCAGGAGCTCATCCTCTGAGCTATAAACATACTAGCGTAATTAAACCCTAAGCTCAATAAAGCTCTATTTACACAATTAGCACAAACCTAAACGAAAGCTTCATCATTCCCACCAATACCGGAGTTCAAAGGTGGCGCTCCTGTCGGAGAAAACCTAAAATAAAACTATTATCTTGCGAAGATGGTTCTACTATCGGAGGAAATTTTAAAGAAAACTCTATTCAGTTTTTGCAGTTTACGATTATTCTTTACCTAGTATACAAATCACATGAGAGAAAAAATTAGGCAAATTAAAATGGAAAAAGCAATAAATAACCAGATTTGGAGATAAAATTTAGACAATTCAAATGAGTATAAACATGAGTAAGCTACGCCTTTTAGTTTTAAAGTTACATTAGGAGCTCTCATCACCACCCTTAGGCATCTCTCCATCTTCAATCATACCTTCTTGATTCTTTTCACACATCTTTTAACCTAGCAGTTCTATTTTTCTCAAGTTCTTCTATTACAGCGTATAACTCATCTATGGGGCACCCTTAGAATCCTTCACTTCATCCTCAAACACACCTTCCTGAACACTTTTGATGTATTTTAACCTATTTATGCTTGTTGCTACGGGCATCCGTTCTCTTTTCTTAAGTTAAATTATTACGTTCATCTTGTTATCTCTAAGTCTCGTGCTTATATATTAAACTTTGTGATTAAGTATTTTGATTTGAAAGTCTCTGTGAATCGGTTAAGGTCAACATCTCTTCTCAACATTAGATAAGTCATGATATATGATCTTATGGGGTGAGGTTGTCAACAAGCCTAAAAGCATTTATATTCAAAGCTAAATAAATTATCCCACCGAGATTTGAACCCTGATCCTAGGGCGTAAATTACCATTTCAACAACAATTCAGATCTAAAGTATATATGTATACGCTATTTCATTACGCTAACATTATTAGTTCAAGAGTTATTTAATATTCAAGTTATTGCGACAGAAGCAGTAATCGAACAACGGGTCTCTAGGATACGGAATCAAAAATCATTCAAAGCATATGTTAACTCAGAAAAACCTAGGCTTTCCCCCGCTGTTCTAAGTGCAATAGATCAGAAATAGAACACAATTACATAATTCAATGGACGATGGGAATTGAAAAAAGGACCTTTTCTGCTAAACAGTGATAGGGTATGATTAATTACGCTAGGTACCATCATATAAATTTGATTTCGCCGCTCGAGGCCCGTTGGTTATAGAGATATTCAGATTAACTGATACAGGTCTCGAACCAGGGACGCTTGAGCTACACATTGTCAGCATATGATGAACTATGCGAAGCACAACCATATAAAGGTTATTTCACTGCTCTAGACCCACTGGTTACAGAGATATTTAATTTAAACGATTGACGCCTCGAACTAAGGAGTACAGGTATACAGTTTAAACCCTGCGGATGCCGCTAACCATATGTATGTAATAAAGTTTATCGGAACTCTCTATCATAATTAGTTTAGAAGTTATTCCAATATAAGCAGTACTCTTTTGTGCGGGGTTCGATTCAGGACCGTTGATAAAACTAAAAGTCACAGACAGTGAGTAAGTGCATGGGCACCCCTTACCAGGCTGTAAAAGGTACCATCCATTCATTATCTACCCTAGCCAGGTTCCCACGGTTCACGCAAGCTCTTGTGCAGCTGTCTTGTGACAGGGGCTTGACAGGTGATTAATCAAGCAGTAGGGAGGATATGGTCCTTCCCCTCCTTCCCCTCCACCCTTCCACCGACGCCAGTAAACACTTAACAGATGTTCAATCTCAACCCTCCCCCACAGAACACAGACACCAGACAACACTTGACAGTTGTTCAATCTCACCCGTCCCCCACATGTCCTAGACACCTGCCGAGACATGTCTGTCCCCTTCCATACAACGTATAATATCCTGGGTGGTCCCCACACTTCCTCCCCCTTCCCTCTCACCGACGCCAGGCGTCGTGGCCTCTGTATATAGGAAGAACATATTCCCACTACTTAGGTAGGGGAAGTATCACAATCCAATTGGCATTCTGTCCAAACATTCCATATACAAATTTCATGCAGGTAAATGTTTGTCGATTACCTAAATATAATTTTAGTGCCTTTACTAAAAGATCTGGTTGCACATGTGTGCATGTTGCGTGCACGTGTGTGTGTGTGTGTGTGTGTGTGAGAGAGAGAGAGAGAGAGAGAGAGAGAGAGGTGAGAAAGGTAGAAATAGAATGTTGGAGAGTTCAAAAAGTTGGATAAATACTGTATTTCAGGTTAGCATCTTTCAAGGATGACTTGAACATTTTCAACAAACTCCCTCACCAAAACTACTCTTTACACGAAACAATTTTCATTATTTTTTCAAATAGCTCTGATATTCTTGATTTAAATAGCATGTACTTACTTATGTAGCTCTCTAAGTCATTGCCAATTTACTTTTGATGCCTGCTGAAAGGCTATTTAAATGTAATTGTATTGAACAAATTAGAATATAACTAAGAGTTATTTCTGGGCTGTTATGCCGTGGTCTGCTGGATTTGGAATTTCCAGACGTTTCGTCCACCATAATATTGGCTATTCAGTTCTGCATTTATTCAGCCCTCGATGTCTCGTACCACCACGACGACCGCCCTCTGAAAAATATTTGTGGAAGCTTGATGCATAAAACACTTAAATTAAGCTTAAAGCTTTGAAATATATTGTCACGCGAGCGCTGGAACACCCTGTGGAAGCAGCTGGGAGCGGAAGACAGGAGAGGTCCGTGTTAGCCACACCTCCCCCTCGTCTGTCTTATAGTGGTGACAGGCGGTGGTCGGGAGAAAAACATGATTGTGCCGTCTGTTTCTCTTACACCTGGTTCTCGATCTTTCTTTTACTGCAACATTCCTGTGGACACTGGAAGACGGCGATATTCCTATATAAAGGGGGGTTGCAGACAGACGGAGTTAGTCAGTCAGTCAGTTAGTTGGTTAGTGAGTGTGAGTGAGGAGACCGTCACAGTTCTTGGTGTAAGAGTTAGTCAGTGTCAGTGCTGGACGTGCTAGTGAAGTAGCGCCGTGCAACGGAAGCAACTACGTAATTGTGTACGTGCATCGGAACGATAACGGACGAACTGGTGAATCGTAATTGTGTGCATTACGTAATTTTGTGTAATTGGCAAGTGTTTAACTGTAAGTCGGTGGAAATAAAGCACATTTTTGAGTGGTGAAATTGGACTTTTCATTTCACGAACCCACAAAGTCACACTGGTGTCAGGAAGCGGGAAGATAACATCACCGAACATTACAACCATGGACGCGGCATTGGAAAAATTTTTGGAGAAGATGATGGAAATGATGGCCGAATTAACAGAGAAGACGGAAGCGGCAAATAACAGCCTGGCCGCGGAACTGAAACAAATGAAGACGGCCAACGACAACATCACCGAGAAGATGGAAGAGATGAAGGCCGAGTTAACCGCAGAAATGAGAGCAGCGAACGGCAGTCTGTCCACGGAAATGAAGGCGGCGAACGAGGCTCTCGCTGCAAAGTTTGAGGAACGGTTGGCCGGCGTGAGGGATGACGTCACGAATCTGGGCAAGCGGAAGGGTCAAGTTGACGACCGCCTTAATGATTTAGAGGAAAAGGCCGACAACATCGCAAAACCCCTCACCCGCCTGACGGAGGAAAACCGGCCTTATGTGTGGACGGAGGACGCCGAAGACGCTTTCCAGCACCCGAAGGAGACCTTGTGCAGTGCTCCAATTTTGGGTTTCCCACAACCGGGTGGCGCCTTCATTGTGGACACCGACGCTAGCGACCATTACATTGGAGGTTTCCTATCGCAGATCCAGGACGGCCGTGAGCGCACAAGAGTGGAAGAGAAGGAGCGTGTCGCAGCAGTCCGAGTAGTTGTGGCAGTGCCTGCTGAAGGCTGGGATAGCGCTGGCCTGAGGAGGGAGCAGCTGGCGGACGCAGACTTGGGGCCAATCTTGAGGGAAGTGGACGCAGGGACGAGACCAACCTGGGAGGACATCGCACCGAGGAGCGCCACCTAAAAGTCGTCCTGGGCCCAATGGGACTCGTTGAAGACCAGAGAGGGCGTGCTGTTCCGGGGATGGGAGTCACCCGATGGGAAGGCGCAGAGAGAACAGTTGGTGCTCCCCCGGAGTAAGGTCCCGGAAGTCTTGGAGGAAGTGCACGCCGGTACTTCAGGAGGACACCTGGGAGCGAACCGTATGATTCACAAACTACGGCAGCGCTACTTCTGGCTCAGACTCCGGGCAGATGCTGGTGGTACACCTGGACCGCCTCGCACGCTACGATGGTGCTGTTCGGGGCGAACAGCTTTGAGGAGGGAGCAGTGTCACGCGAGCGCTGGAACACCCTGTGGAAGCAGCTGGGAGCGGAAGACAGGGGAGGTCCGTGTTAGCCACACCTCCCCCTTCATCTGTCTTATAGTGGTGACAGGCGGTGGTCGGGAGAAAAACATGATTGTGCCGTCTGTTTCTCTTACACCTGGTTCTCGATCTTTCTTTTACTGCAACATTCCTGTGGACACTGGAAGACGGCGATATTCCTATATAAAGGGGGGTTGCAGACAGACGGAGTTAGTCAGTCAGTTAGTTGGTTAGTGAGTGTGAGTGAGGAGACCGTCACAGTTCTTGGTGTAAGAGTTAGTCAGTGTCAGTGCTGGACGTGCTAGTGAAGTAGCGCCATGCAACGGAAGCAACTACGTAATTGTGTACGTGCATCGGAACGATAACGGACGAACTGGTGAATCGTAATTGTGTGCATTACGTAATTTTGTGTAATTGGCAAGTGTTTAACTGTAAGTCGGTGGAAATAAAGCACATTTTTGAGTGGTGAAATTAGACTTTTCATTTCACGAACCCACAAAGTCACAATATGTATGTTTGAATAAACGGGAAATTAAAACGAATAGGTTTATTCCCGCTACAAAAATTCCCAGTAGCCACGTCCTGTAGGGACTATGAATTAACGGAGACCAGAAGTTAGAGATATAACTCCTTTATAAGGCTTCCTTTACCAGACTCAGTCATTTGTGTATGAGTCATTATCGGTATATATATCAAAGCTACTGCTTTTTTACACATATTAAAAGCCAACTAGTTCCAGGTTACATGTAATGAATATAGCTACAGTGTGTAATAAAACTGTTTATATAAAAGCAGGTATTACTCCTCGATATAAATTTATAGAGGTAGCGCCATCTCTGCAGAGCTTTACGCCATCCCCTGCAACTTTGTATTGACATTTCCCTGCTGGTGGACAAACTCTAAACTAACAGGTCGCCTGGTTAACGCAATACTTTCATAAACCGCTCTTCCATAAAGTCTTATTTTTCGATCTGTTACAAAGTTAAGACAAAGGTTTAAAGAAGTAGTTTAATGACATATTTCGCTGTCGCTACAAGAAGAATGCAAATAATTGTTTAAAAAGTAGGTTAAACCATACTAACTTTGAAACTACGTGCTACTCCTATGTAATCTTGAAAATTACAATGTTAAGATGTAACGATACTGAGAAGTTCAATCTGAAAGCAAAGAGCATTTCGAAGACGGTGATGGGATAAAATAAGTTGAGGTAAATTAAACTCTTTAACAGAATTCACTCTTTGGTGTACTAAGAATAAGTTAACAAATGTTAGCTTATACAAACCTCAATAATGAAGAAAACTAAACGTTTATTACAAAGAAATTCAAGCTTTACATTTTGTTTGTCATTCAAATATATTAACATATTGTATTTTGATAAAGTGTTTAGAGATATATGGTTAAAATAAACTTACTTATGTAATGGTGTGCTTCTGGAGTTGTGGTATATAACTGCATTATATGAGCGTCATTTGTTATATTCCAAAGAAATCCTCTCTCTCTCAATCTCTCTCTCTCTCTCTCTCTCTCTCTCTCTCTCTCTCTCTCTCTCTCTCTCTCTCTCTCTCTCTCGTACACACACAAAACGTTTTCCATAAACACCATGTAATCCTATCTCATGATTATGTCTGCTCCTCACAATATATTTTCATAAGTATTCTACTTATTCATAACTCAGTTTTTTCATCTACTTCATATTTTCATGTTAAACATTGACGAGATTGAAGCACATTAAACATTTTGGTGAGGACCTTCTACTCGACTAAAGAATATTAAATGTAATAAACGTAAATAATGTTAATTAGATCATTCATAATTAATACCGGTCTTCCAGATTGTAAAACTACATTCGAGACTTAAAAATCTTAAACTTTCAAAGAGCGTAAATCTTAGACATGGGTAGCTGACAATTTATAAAATGTTCCATCAACTTTATAATTGAAACAGTCAACGCTAAGAAAAAGCTACTAAACTTACCTAACGTCTAGTTCATTGTTAATAATATCACGCACATGAATAGAAAATATCAATATTAGAGAAAAATATTCAAGAAGTAAATTTTTGGCTGCATCCTGATGAAAGTCCAACAGAGAGATCAAAATGGTTCTTTGTACACAAAGAACACCTTACAGCCCACAAATTTAAAAGTAGAATCATAACCTTAATTAGCCCATGACATTTTTCGATCCAGTACACTAACGCCCCAAAGCATCATCTGGCACTGAAAATAATGGTCATTTTCCCTATGTAGCCCTCACCAGTGTAATAGAAGTTAAGGGAAGTGTATCTTTTACAACTTTATATTACATGTAACATACTGTAAAGGAATTGCTATGTGATACTGGAAGCAGAAGGCAGCCTGGTGTTTGTCATGTTTATCTGAACTAAGGCGAATACTTTAAAGGAATATCCCAGAATTTTATAATCATTAGTAAATAATAGAAACGGAGGTTTCGGAATAGGGAGACAATTCGTATTTGGTAGGTCGGAGCCTCGCCCCCCGTCACATGTACACTCTGATTTGCGACTTTCAATTTTGCAAAACACTTGAATCTTAAGAATACTGTTGCATACCATGGTTGTAAGGGGGGTTGAAAGACTTACAAACCTAATCTACAACTTGGGGTGTAGCTGTTGGGATGGTAGAGTAAAGAAAACATCTAAATCAACCTAAACTGAATAACTCTATTTGGAAGAAGCCTAGTATTTATACAGGGCACGCCCTGAATCTGGAACAGATCAGGGGTGCTTTGGTACTACTTAATGACATAATAACTTGATATAACTTTACCTTTTAAGATGCGTTGGTTGTATGGCTGGGCTTGTCGAAAGATGTATAATCTGCTGAGACCGGCGGGCTATCGTATTCGTAGAAACACTGTTAAATAAACTTTTGTTACTTCTCACAGAGACCGACATGAAGTATCCTCTGACATCCCTGCGACGTTACTCCCCGAGGGCTAGCTCTACTAAGCTTAAATAGGGGTCCTACCAAAAAGTCAATTCAGCGATTCCCACTAACTATTAATTTTGCACCATACCGTTTTGCATCATTGACAGAATGTTTAAGCCTGTACTGACCTACTAACAATTATTTCTTCTGATCAGCAAAACGAGTTTGCATCACATGTGAGTTACTGCCTTATGCCAACAGTCCAAAGTAAATGTTTTGCCAGTCAGCAGAACTTACGCTTGACAAACATTTGTGTCACAATCAATACATGTTACAGAATAATGATTACCGAAATTTCCAGATCTAGCTCAGCCTATACATGCAACAATACTAAGGACGATTCCTGTGTTTGTGTTGATTTCAGCAGAATAACTTATAGTTAGAAGGGCAGAAGTTTTGAGTTGCTGTTTAATCCTTTAGCTGTATCACTAACATCTACATCTACAACGGAACGTGTAATGACACAACTCCAGTAAATGCTTGATTTATATATGAAGTAGTTAGAGAAGTAAGCTGTTGGGAAAGAGCAGATATGTGTGTACAGAGTATTTAGTTACTGTTGTATGTCATGCACAGGACGGATCGTCTTATACTGTGGCAGATGGTTTGCAATTGTTTACAAAGTTTCATGGCATACTGCAGCTATATACGTTATATGTAGACTAGCATTAATTGTTTATTACCAACACCTGACAAAAAGAATAGCTAAAATATAAACAAAGGCAAAAAAATAATAAATAATTTTGTGTAAAAGTGGATGTCTGCTAAAGGAAATATATTTTCAGTCTATTCGGTTTTCTCAATTATGTTTTCATGTATATGTGCTTATTTGCAAACTGCAATGCTATTTGAAGATCTTTCTGTTTAGTCAATATGTCTGAGAGTCATGATATTTTAACGTAATCAGATGATTACAAAAATGCTCTATAGACACATCCAACATACATCATGTTTAATATGGGTATTGGTTTAACAGGAGTGGGGCAGTATAATAAAAATGGGTGCCTGAAGGGTTTCTAAAGTCCTAAAATTCACCCAATACAGATCGAAATTCATAAAATTATGTGTTTTATTAGCAGTCTGTCTGTGCATATGTTGGTTATTCTGATGCTGTACTGGCTGGTTTTGAGAATGTGAAACAATAAAATAGCGTATTCATCTGTGAATATGGCTGGAAGTATCTTTTAAAAAGGAAGTGTGCTGTGCCTGGTTGCCCTGTTACAGGGAGAAATGACGAAACAAAACTTGTTCGTTTCCCAAGAAATCCAGAAAGTTAAGATACATTTCAGAACAGGAATGATTAAACAGTAATAATATTTAGAATTTCCGTTGTCACGTTATTTTGCCACGTGAACTGCAAGCTGTAAGAGAAACACATTTTAGCGCTGGTTATTGGTTTTATAATGCAAATAAAGTGATGCAATGGAAAAATTAGCAAATGAAACTCCTACATATAGGTTTAGATGTTAAATTTCTGTGTCTTAACTATAATCATAATTTCATACTAGCTCTCGTGTTTTTTAAGATTTGTTACCCTACGGTTGTTTGATTTTGTTGGAAGACCACATAGTACACCTAGCTCGAAGAAATTAAACATAATAAAATGTGATGTAAGCCCATGTCAGTACATTGGTAATGCAATGGAACCATAATCTGCGTATGTCGTAGTTTAGACATGGAAGGCATAGCTATTTTTATCACAGAGTAATTGCATCATCATATTTGCTGCTTTGGCAAATAACCTGCTTTCCTAGCATTGTAATCTAACATTGCAAAGTTTGTTGTAAAGATGGTAATTGTAGCATACAAAACTGTCAAGATCTATCACTCATTATAATCTAACCTCACATATCTAAACTTTTTGTCAATTGTTGCTCATCTTATTTAATTTTATTAAATGTGTCAGTTTTCTTGTTATATACTCTATCTTTTATTTCCTATCATTTAAATGTGTTCTTAATCGTTATCTATTAGATAATATTATATTTTACAACCTATTGCATTACTTTTTAATACTTTTCCTGGATTAAGTGATCTAAGTAAGTGAACTGGTAATGCACATTTTGAAAGAAGGTATCTGCATTGGTTCCTATTGTTTGTTTCAGAGAGCAGAACTTTCAGAAATATCAAACCTGCAGCTGTAATTCGTTACAGAATTCAGGGACTCCAGCCTGAAAATTATGTAAACTTGATCTGTTAAATTATGTGTATAATTTGTAAATAGTCAAATTTGAAAATAGTATGCCTTAGTCATCATCGACAGTGATGAAGTATATCACAGCTTTTAATAGCAAGTAAAAAATTATAAGCAGAAATTCCAAAATCTCATTTTTTTGTTTGATGCAGTAATCACTATGTAATATTCTATATACTACACAAAATTATTTATCCGAATAACTGATGTTACTGGCTTTGGTGTTGTAAACTCTTTAACATTTTGTAAGTGTATTTGTGCATTGCAAGAAATTATTCGAATGCAATTGCATGGTCATCTGTATCATAATCATATCATTATATGCATTTTATTGTCATTTCAAATGTCCACTTATTTTGGAAATATGTAAAAGGTCAGCTGCAGCTAGGACCTAAGACAGTGTGTGGGATGATCTCAAATTAGTGCAGGTTCATAATGAATAATAGGTTGTTAAGCATCTTTCTGTGAAAGTGTCTAAGCTTGAAACTTGTGATTCACTTAACTCTTTGGTGAATATAGGGTTACTAGGTTTTAAAGATGACATTGATTATACTTGGCATTAAAGCCATATAATGAGCACCTCATATAACACAAAACAACTGGAATAAATAGGTTTAGAAAAATGATGTGACGTGTTAAGGTGACATTTGCACTGCATTGATGCATTATCTGTCATGAATCTGTCACAATTATCAGGTTTTTCTCTGGATATACTTTTGTATGCTTCTGCTGAAAATAATATATGTACTATATTTGTACTATGTACTATGTACTATATATGTACTATGCATTTCAAATTCTTATTATATTGTTGCGAACCCGATCGCAAAAGCTTGGCTTCTGTATACAAATAGCCTAGAGATAAGGAGTATGCCGGAACAAATAAAGATAGAGCGAGATAAAATACCTGCTTGCACAGATAGGGTTACGCTTCTGCAACGTGTTGGAACATTCGATTCTTCTTCCGTCTAGAATTTTCTCGAAATTATCAGTGAGGTTTTTAAGGGAGCGACGACTCGCCAAGAGTAATAACAGTAAAAGAGTGAGGTGAGCAGTAAACAACTGTTTAACGTGTAACAAGAATGTTGTTGTAACGATAGCTGTTTGTTATTGTCATCGACCTTGGAAGTTTGTGTTGTATATGTCATGTAATGTTGTTACGTGAGAACTGAATAGTGCGTTCTACGGAAATAAGAAGCATTTAGAATTTCGTAAAATTGGACTTTTAATTCTACGTAACCACAAAGTCACAATTGGTGTCAAGAGTGGGATGACCACAACATCGCCGAGAAGATGGAAGAAATGAGATGGAAGAATTAACAACGATGACGGAAGCTGCAACTAGTAACTTGGCCGCGACGATGACCGCGAAGATGACTGAGACCAGGAAGAGCAGCCGGATGAACGAGTAAGGCCCGGCGTGGCAAGGAGCACGTCGGCGCCATCTACACCATCTCCTCGAGTGCCACTGCGCGCCGTCAGCCGACGGATGGATAACAGCATCATCGCGGATGGTTGGGTGAGAGCGAAATCGTGCCGCGTGCTCGTAGACACCGGGGCAGCCGTGACCATCATCAGACCTGACGTTGCCAAGGGTTTGCCGTCGAGACAACCAAGCCGACCATACCAGTTAGCGACGGCATCGTGGGACCACTTACCTGTGGAGGAGGAGAATCTGCTGAAGCGGCCCTTGAAACAGAGTGCCATGCTTCAGTGGGTGTTCATCCCGAAGGTGGCGGAGGAGAAGATACTGGGACTGGATGCCCTCAGGAGCCAGGAGGTGACATTCGACGACGGCAGGAAGGTCCTGCGGCTCAATGGAGAATGGTGATACTCCGGCAACCTGAAGAGCGCCTTGGAAATTGCAGTCATCTGAAGGAAGACGTGGTTGCCCCGCCAGAGAGGAGGTGGTGTTGAGAGAGCGACTGGCAGGACAGCGAACGAAGAACATGATGCTGGAATAGAAGACGCCTGTGCACGGACTATGTGTGGCCAGAACATTGCTGCCCTGCCGAATGGAGGTGCCAGTGAGGCTGCTTAACTTAGCGGACACCGATCACGACGTCCAGGCCGGAACGGAGTTGGGGACAACTAGGTGGCGCCTTCATTAGGGACACCGATTGCAGCGATCATTGCATTGTAGGCGTCCTATCGCAAGTCCATGATGGCCACGAGCGCGTGATAGCGTACTAGAGCAAGACGCTATCCAAGGCGGAGAAGAACTACTGCGTCACCCGGCGAGAGCTACTGGCGATAGTGAAGGCCTTGGATAACTTCCACAAGTACCTGTCTGTTCAGCCCTTCCACCTGAGGACTGACCACTCTGCGTAACCTACCTACTTAGTTTTAGGAACCTGGAAGACCAGACAGCCAGTTTGGTACAGAGGCTGCAGGTGTACGACATCACATCAGAACATCTTAGAGGGAAGAGCCAAGATAACGCAGACGCCATGTCCCAAAGACCCTCCCCAGAGTAGTGTGGCAAATGCAAAAGAACGGAAGAGAAGGAGCGTGCCGCAGGGGTCAGAGTGGTCGTGGCAGTGCCCGCAGATGGCTGGGATAGCGCAGGACTGAGGACGGAGCACCTGGTGGACGTAGACTTTGTGCCACTCTTGACAGAATTGGAGGCAGGGACAAGGCCAACCTGGGAGGACATCGCACCAAGGATCGCCGCATACAAGTCGTACTGTGCCCAATGGGTCTCGCTGAGGATCAGGAAGGGCGTCCTGTTCCGGGTATGGGAATCTCCTGATGGAAAGGCGCAAAGGGAACAGCTGGTATTTCCCCCAGGTAAGGTCGCGGAAGTCTTGGAGGAAGTGTACGCTGGTACTTCAAGAGTACACCTGGGAGCAAACCGAACAATCGACTAACTTCATCAGCTATGGCAAGGACCGTTCCTGTTGTTGAAGGGGACTAACGACATGGTCTACCCCATCCAGAAGGTGCCCCGAGGAAAGATGTGGGTTGTACACCTGGATCGTCTGGCCCATTACGCTGGAACTGTTCAGGACTATCAGCCTTGAGGAGGGAGCAGTGTCACGGAACCGATCGCAACAGCGCGGCTTGTGTACACAAAGAGCCTAGAGAAAAGGAGTATGTCGGAACAAATAAAGATAAAGCGAGAAAGAAGACCTGCCGGCACAGATAAAAGATAACAAAACACTCAGTACAAGTCTGAAAAACTAAAACATCAAAAATTAAGCTTCAATTGGTGTTTGAAAAAAATAAAGGGTTTCAAATTATGAGACATGTTGCCCAAACTATAGAAGACCATCACGTAGACATTGAGATTAAGTACTAATGACGTGACTTTAACGAAATATACAGAGTGATGTCATGTGACGTGGCATGCTCGTTCTCCCAATAACCAGCAGAGCTTGGTAAAAATTGGCAGTGATTGCTAATGCACAATTTACAGAAGGAATGTGTTGTATACTATAGCTCTAAATAATTTCAGCCAATTGACGTGTGATATCAACATTCCTTTACCGATGAACTACCAAAACTGTTTCTTTACTAACAAGAAAATTGGAATCTTGAAGTCACATTACATTTTTTATACCGGTACATGTTCTAAGGAATTCATTGGTTATATTATTTATTTGTTTTATTTACGTCCTCCAACGTTAAGTCATAATCGGACGATGAATGAAATGGTTAAATGATGCTCCAGTATGTCCGCGGTCCATGGGCTTAGAGTTACCCGCCATTCGTCTTTAAGGATAAGGGAAAACCACGGAAGAAGCCTTAACCTGGTAACTCACCCAGATCGAGATTCAAACTCGGGACCTTTTAAACGTGAGGTAGACCCGCTACCACCACGCTAATGAGACCGGCTCATCGATTATTTTATAGTTATATATTATAGACATTTAGATGCGGGTTGAATTCTTAATATTCAACCCGTTACAAAAATTCCAAGATATGTCTGTCCTTAATAGTAGATGATAAGAGGTCCAGAGGTAGTCCTAGTCGGGCGGGGCTTTCCCCGTCCGGGTGTCATATGCCGCAGTACCTAGCCGCTTTGCGGCTTAACCTGCGAAATGAACTAGTAGATCCATGTTCTGCTGGGGTGTTTGAATTTGTTTACTGTTTGAAATTTTGGAATTTTGGATAGGTGTGGTATGGGTTGCCCCTCTTTATCGTGGGCAGCTGTACTTAATCGTTCTCCCTTTTTGGGAGACACGAATTAGTTTTTTTTTTTTTTTTTTTTTTTTTTGCCCCGTTTTGGATACGGGTTGTGTAGCGCTTGGTCCTTTGGCGTAGAAGTTGTTCCCAGAGTCATCTGGGGTTTTCCTTGGGTTACCCAAGGGGTCCCAGGACGTCTCTCGGCAGTCTGAATGACGGCAAGCGCCTTTGATCTCTCGGGTCATACCTTCCCAGGGAGTTCACTAAAGGGTTGGGGTGAATTTGGATTTTCTCGTACATTGATCGTGCCCTCTCGCGAATGACGTCGACAATGTACGGGATCTGGGAGTGCTCATGTAGGATATGAGCCGGGAATCTCCAGCCTGTATCGTAGATGATGCGTAGTGCCTTGTTCTGCAGCGTCTGGAGTCTGACGAAAGTGGTATTAGCCACTGTTCCCCAGATCTCACAGCCGTACAGAATCATAGGCGGAATGATCGCCCGATACAGTTGGAGTTTGAGACGGATCGGCATGGTTGATCTGAAGATAGGGTATAGGCTCCGGAGTGCGACGTGCCCCAGCTGGACCTTGCCCTTGACGTGTGGAACGCAAGTTAACTTACGGTCCAGCGTCACCCCGAGATACTTCGCCGTTTGCACCCAAGGGATTCGACGGCGCCGTAAAACGAAGTTCTGCTGCAACCGGTTGGCTATGGTTTTCGCCAGGAGAATAGCAGAGCTCTTCTCCGGGTTAATTGCCATTCGCCATTTTGCGCTCCATTCGCCAATGGCCCGGAGCTGGGTTTGGATTTGCCGGTAGCTGTACCGTGTGTTCCTATTGACTGCGAAGATCATGAGATCGTCCGCATACTGACAGGTCTGGGTGTTGTGGTGAGTTGGGATGTCGGCCATGTAAGCTGCGAAGAGCGCCGGCGACAGCACGCTGCCTTCCGGTACTCCAGCGCCAATGGGCCGCTCGGTGGACAGCTTCCCCTCCATCTTTACTCGGAAGCTTCGGTTTCCGAGGAAACCGGCCACCAAGGAAATGTATGGACGGGGAATTTCATGCTCCAGGAGTTTGTAAATGAGTCCTTCATGCCAGGAAGTGGCGAATGCCTTCTCCACGTCGAGCAGCACTGCTACCGTTTTAGACCTTTCCTGGAAACCCAGGGAGGCCTTCTCGGCAACCCGCAGTAGCTGCTCGGTCGTGGAGTGGCCAGAACGGAAGCCAAACTGGTGTTCCGGGATTAGGCCCCTTTCCTCCAGATGAGGAAGGAGCCGGGAGAGGAGCAGTTTTTCGAATACCTTCGATAAAACTGGGAGAAGGCTGATTGATCGGTAACTGGAAGGAAAAACCGGATTTTTCCCCGGCTTTAAAACGCACACCACTCGCGCCTCCTTCCAGATAGCTGGAAAGTGGCGCATGTATAGGCACGCGTTATAAATCCGGGTTAAGTGAATCACGGCTCTTCGTGGAAGGTGCTTGAGCATTTCCGCTGTCACACGGTCCTGCCCAGGTGCTTTGTTGGTTCTTAGAGAGTTAAGCGTGGTCGCTAACTCTCTAGGGGTAACGATGGGAATGTGGAACTCCTCGTGGTCAGGGGGCGGAGCTTCTAGGAAGTCCTCCACCACCTGTTCCACGAGGTCAGCATGGTCATCGTCCATTGGCTCTATCCTGGGTTGGAATTGAGCCTCCAGATAATCTGCTAGCGCCTCTGCCTTTTCTTTCGACTCGTAGACGAGTCGACCTCTAGGGCTATGTAGGGGATGCTGGTATACGGTTTTGTCTTTCCGCAGGCTACGGACTATTCGCCATGGTTTTCTCTCCTGGAGATTGGTTTGCCTTAACATGTTTTCCCAGGCCTCTTTGCGGTGTGCTCTTAGGAGTCGTCTTGCCAGGGATTTGAACCTCTGGTGTACTTCTCCTATCCTGGGATGGCGAAATCTCTGCCACAGCTTTCTTACGGCGTTTTTAGCCCTTATGAGTTGTTTGATGGGTCCTGGGATATCTGTGGGGTTTGGCGTGTCTATTGGGATGCGGTGTGTGTGAGCACGTACCGCGTTGAGGATGGTTGTGGAGAACTCCCTGGCTGCCGCCTCGAGTGACTCCACAGAGTCGATTCGAGGGCAGGCTTCCACGGAGTTTTGGATGTGAAGAATGGCGGCATCCCAGTCGACTTCATCCACCCAGTCAGCCGTTGCCAGAGCTGCGACGGTAACGTCTGAATTGATCACAACTGGGTTGTGGTCAGAATCCAGAGCATTCACCGCCGTGAGGTCCAGATGAAATGGAATGTTCTTGGTGATTGCGAAATCTATGACGTCCGCCCTGCCACGAGGCGGGAAGTGCGTTGGACCCCGCGGGCCATGCGCATGAAGGGTTGGATCTCCGCAGATGAAGCGGTAGATGCTCCTTCCCCTATCATTCTGGGTTCGGCTGTTCCATCCTGGGTGTTTGGCATTGAAGTCACCGGCTATGCACACTCGGTGGTCTAGGTTTAGGAGTGCCCTGTAATCCGCTTCATAGAAGGGATGGTTGGGCGGGTCATACACCGCCACAAGCACTAGGTCTGAACCGCCCAAGGAGAGCCTTATGGCGGTCGCCTCCAAGTGTTGAAGCGGGGGGATGGTAATGGGAGTATGGGTGATGTGATTTTTGATGAATATAGCTGTACCGCCGCCCCGCCGGCCGACTCTATCGGCTCGGTGGACGGCGTAACTTGGCAGGCTAAATTGTATACCAGCATGCAGATGCGTTTCGCATACCATAAGGAGGTCAATCCCGTGGTCACTTACAAACTCCAAGATGCCCGGTCTCTGTTCCCGGACTCCGTTTGCGTTCCAGAACGCGGCTCTCAATGTTCGCTGAGTTCTTCTCAACGCCATTTACGAGCTGGAGTCAGGGAAGAGGAGCCGTGCAGTCTGTTGCAGAATGCTGTGCTTTTGCAGAGCAGGGATGCGGGGATCTGTCAGTTGTTCCCTGCAGCGCCTCAGAATGGGGAGGGAGCGATGAATCAGTTCGGCGAACCAGGCAGAAAGCTCATGGAACTCCGCTAAGTCCTCGTTTGAGACGCCAGTGTCCCAAATCGGCGCAGGTGTTGTAGCGAGGGGTGCCTCTCCCTCATTGGCTGTTGAAGCCACTGTAGCTGGAGCTGGTGGAGGGGGGAGAGCAGTGGCGGCAGGGCCGCTCTGTCTCCCCGCAGGTTCTTGGGCTGGTTGCCCGGCCGTTACTGCCGCAGTTGCCGGCGGTTTCTCCCGCCGGGCTGCGGTGGCCTTCTTCTGGCGAGGAGGCCGCTGTGGCTTTGCTGCAGATGCAGCTGGTGGTGGTTTGGCGGTAGTTCCAGAGCTTACTGGCTGGGTCGCTGCCGGAATCTGGCTTGCCTCGGCCTGCTGCAGCAGCTGTTCCTGCTTGCGCAGCGCCTGGGCAAAACTGACTCCAGGCCGAACTTGTGCTGGCTCCCTGTTTGCGTTCCTGCCCTGTCTTGCCTGCACTATTCGCAGTCTAGCGGGACAGCCGCCGTAGATGCCTATGTGGGCCTCTCGGCAGTTGGCGCACTTTTTCTCCTCTCTGGGGTTCGGGCATTCGTTGACGTGGTGAGGGCCTGAACATCGTATGCAGGCGGTCTTCCTCTCGCACGCATGGCTCGAGTGGTGGAAGCCCAAGCACCTGTAGCATTGGGCTGGCCCCTCTCTGCCATGGTACGTTTCGATTCTGATCTTGGTGTTGTAGAGGTGGGACACCTCATCAATTTTGGGAAGACCTTCGCCCTCCTTCTCCACTATTACGAGGAATAGTGGCATGGGAGTCCTTACGGGCTCCTTGCCTTCCTCGCGGACTTGCTTGGTCAGCTGGACCACGGTACGCGGCGTAATGCCGTGTTCTTCCGCCAGGCCCACCTTTATGTCCTCCGGGTCGGTGTCAGAGCCAAGACCTCGGATGACTCTGCGCACCAGGTTAGGTCGCTGCAGCGAGAACGTGTGGAATTCTATCCCCGCTTCGCGCAGCACCCCCCTGGCGGCTTCATGGTCCTCCGGGGTCGTGGTCTTTAGGATCACCCGACTTGGAAAACGGGTGGCCTGGAAGCTAGCCTGGAGCTTGGCCCTCAGTTCCCTCATTACCTTTATGTGGTTGGGGAACGGGTCCGACACAATTGGCGGGATTCTGGCCGCCTTTTGTGTGCGGGAGCTCTTGGCGTCCGCATGCACTGCAGGGGTGCCGGGAGCAGCACCCTCCGGGTTCGAACCGGAGGGCTTCTTGCGCCTTCCCTGCACGTGATAAAGCCTTCGGCGTCTGTGTCGCTCTCCGGTAGGGGAGTTGTGACGCCCTGGATGGGAGTGATGGTGTTGGAGCTCCCTGGTCTGGGGACTGGAGAGATCGGGACAGCTATCCCTTGGTTAAGAAGGCGGGAGGCCTTCTTCTGTTTCTTTTGTGCCTGGGCCTTGGCCTTCACGAGGTTCACCCGTGGGCCGGAAGAGGATGAGGATGCAGAGGTTCTACTAGTCATCTCGTCAGGACTTACCTGGCGGCTGGTACTTGGCTTGTCTGAGTCTGTAGCAGGTGCCATCCGGCTCCCCACAGAGGGTCGAGCGCTGTTACACGCGCCGATTGGGGCGGACCCCGGGTCCCAACCTAAGTCGGGACCCTTGGCTTTGACCTTGTGGGCCTGCAGTTTCGTCTGTCTGTCTGTCGGTCCCAAGTACTGTGTTCCTCTGGACTCTGGAGTTGCTGCTCGACGCGTTAGCTCTAGCAAGTCTGCTAGGAGAGGGTTGGCTGGGCTGCTGCTGCTTGCCAGTGCAGGAGAAGGCTCTGCTGGCTGGAAGAGGGCAGGCGCTGCTGTGCCTGCAGAAGAAGGCTGTTGCGCAGGCTACGCTGCGTAGAGAGAATGCGCTGCTTCGCCGGGCTGCTGCTTCCTTTATGGGCACACTCCAGAGCACGCGTTTTACAGTCCACGTGCTCGTGCCCTGAAGAACTGGCGCAACCGGTCTAAAATGCTGCTTCTCTCGACGAATTTACTGCACTGAAAGAACTCGAGACGGACGATGCCGAGCATTCGAGTGACAAGCGTCGAATAGTAGATGATAAACTAGCTATTGGCCATACTTGAACCTCTTTCCGGCCGCTTTGATTCCAAGGTATGCAAATGTATATCCCGATATTTCCGAAAATTGCTTGTTTATATAAAAATTCTCCTACTTATTAACCAAATGATCATTTTCTGGCTGAGTTTGCAAGTTTGCATAAATAAACAAAGGCACATTAACAAAATATTTGTGTTTTATGTTTTAAAACGGAAAATAAGCTGGTAGCGCTATCTGTTGCTAGAGTTGCGAGTTGAGGCTTGGCATCTTATTCCACTGTCTTGGGGGCGAAGTACGAGCTTCGCATGTTATCCAACTCCTATGATTTAAGGCTCGAGAAAAATTAAAGTATTAACGTTCCAGTGTTTAGGAGCATTTCGTACAATATCTTTTTTTTTGATTGTCTGCAGATATAACAAGGTGTATCATGTTACAAAATATCAGTACTATTTACCTAGAAAAAGTGCTGCATTTCAGCAAATATATTACTGCAACTTTACCAGAAATATATGTTTACAGGTGTTTGTGTTTTCTGGAAAACCATTAGTTTATGAAGTAACATTAAACAAAAACTCAAATTATTTAAGTTAATTGATAGAAATTAATAGTTCCCTAACACTAGCCGTGTATAACCTAAGGTTTTGTATAGATAGAGTCAAACTGTAAGATTCAATGCCACGGCCGCGACCTGACACACGCAACTGATGGTTTCCGTCCTGTCAAACTACCATGGACGACATGCCGTCATGACATTAAATTCTTCAATGGACTCGTATATTTCCCCGGTAAAAAACTAGGGACTCTCGTATTCGAGATACACCGTGTTTCACGACTTACTAACGTAAGTACTTAGAGAATATTAGAGAGTGGTACTCAAAACTAGTTTTAGAAGGCGCTGATTCACCATTCATAAACGAAACAAGACATTGCAATAAATTTTGAAATTAATGTTGCCATCATAAACATTCTAGACGAAACATTTATTGCAAAATAGATACAACTGTTGTTAAGAGTAGAGTAAGGAAAAACCACGAAAGAGATACAAGGCGCAAAAAGAGTAAAAAGGGTTAAAAGAAAAGCAAAATAATCATAAACCGTTAGCGCCAAAAATTAGTTAAACACAGTCAAAATTCTACTGCATTTGAAGGAGAGTATATGAAGTTCGCGGAAGTTTTGAGTAAAAGAAAAAAAAAGCAAAGGGATCACAAGCATTTGGGGGTCGTAGAAAGGATGGTTGATAGCTCCTCAGTTATACCTATCTAGGCAGAATAAAAAATTTAATAAATAAATAAACAAATAACTTAATTAAAAATAGATACAAAATAAATATAGAGAAATATAAATATATATATAAAGTAATTAATTTATTTACAAAAGGCACATAAACAGCTAAATAGATAATTAAATATATATATATATATATATATCTATATAAATACATAATTGGATTAAACGATAAGTAAATATATAAATAAATAATGTTAGAGTAGCACAAATGTGCATGGAAATGCAAACATTAACTAATAAATATACCAATATGTAAACAGACAACTAGAAACACAGTTAGATACATAGATAATTGGATAGTGGGATAAACAAATATTAAGTAAGTAAATAGATAACAATAAATATAGGAATAAATTAATAATAAATAATAAATAAATAATGTTAAATAGCATAAACGACGAAAATCAACCAAAATGCCGAATGTCAATTAAACATGAAAATTTACTGTTCTCATCTTGATTCATTTACAAATGGCGATGTGCAGCCCTCACGAATCAGTTTGGAGTAATATTACTTATTCTTTTAGATTTGCCCCTGATTTCATCTCCATCACAACTGCGTAAAATTATCAGTATGGTTTTAAAATGTATGTAAATATAAATGTTTTAAAAGGTATAGGGTAAAAAATGGAGGCAAATGAAAACAACAACGAAAATTCGTTTGATGTGCAGCCCTGCGAGCCTTAATAGCCAAAAACTTCATCCTTTTGGCGGCAGAGCATTATGATTATAAACAATTGAGGATTGTGGAAGGAAAGAATAAAAATTATCCAAAGAAAATTGAACCATTTTACCTTCCTAGAAAGAGGTTAGATTGTGCTTCACTTATTTCTAACTCGGGAGATAAGAAATAAATAGAATGAAATAAAATGCTGCACACCATTAAATATAAAAATTTACCGCGAAGATCTTGTTTTGTTTACCATTAGCGAGGTAGCGGCCTCTAGAATGAGATTTGTGTAGTACTCCCTGTTCCTCCAGATGGTTTTTTCTGTGACAGCATCATGACCATAAACAAAAACCAAACAATAAATAAACATAAGGTGTTGCATAACCTAAAATGCAAAAAAAAAATATGGAATATCAAGTATATATTACATTATTAATGTGATTGTTTTGTTTTTGTTCTTCTTCATAGATATTGCAGTGGCAACTCTTTTTTTTCACTCTTCTGTGCTGAACAGTTGTCGTTAGCTGTTTATCTCTTTGTCAGGCAAACACAATGGAGATTTAAAGTCACAACATAGCGAAATGTTCCTAAAACATTGTACTATCATATAAGCCAATTGAGTTGTGCTATATAATCCCGTTAGATCTATCAGGATAACTTGTGTCAGATGTTTATCTCCATAATTGTGAAGCAGATAGACGATTAACAACTTTTACCGGCGTTTTGAGCAAGTTTGAGGAAAAAAAGGCATGAAAGTATATTTTTGGGTACACAGGACTTCAAAACATGTTTTCATAGTGAAATGTCATTGACGAATATTTTGGTGAAATGCAGGACATTCCCCAAGTTAAATATGATGTACGGAAAGTAAGCAACTACTTAAAAACACTCATAACTACCTGAATGACTGGAACTTAATGCTGATTACAACGACTTCACGTCGGCTCAGTTGGTTATAATAAAAATTTTCAGCTAAAACATATCTCGTGAAGTTTCAGTCAAAAAAAGTTAGTGAAGCAATGCTAATTCTACGCCTACAAACGTGACATTCTGTCGAAATCCAACTATATGAAGCCCTTAGAAACCCAAAAGATCTGACTGAAATGATTCTTCTGACAATATAGCACGCGCCATGGAACATCATTGGAAACAATATTCGTCAAGCTATAACGGCAGGTGTTAAAACAAAAAAGAACCGTAATGCGTGTTTCATGCTAGCAGGCGCTTCAGAAGGTCACCGTTTCAAGTCTGTCGGAGAGAGCAAAGTAAAGCCAGGGGTTACGTAACCTATATTTGGAGCAGGTTAAAGAACCTCAAGAAAGATATAGGTGACTCCGAACCCAGGTGACCGCAAAGTGGGATTTGTGGTGCACAACATAGGATTGGGTAGTTTCCTCCGGGTGCTCCGAATTCTCCAACCATTATTCCACCAACTGCACCATCAATCATTCATCTCAGGTCAGATGCTTCGGCTCCCTCGCTTTTACCATCGTTTTATGCAAGTTTGAGGAGAGAAAGTCGTGCTAGTGTCTTTTTGGATACAGAGGACTTCGAAACATATATATTTCTTTTAAAATCACATTGGGGACTATTTGGGTGAAATGTAGGTCTTTCCCCAAGTTATATATAATGTACAGAGAATAACAAATATAATTCAAAATATTCGTATCGCCATTACAAATATAACATAAATTCCATTGATGTTGTCTTGACAAAATTGAGTTTGCTGTTTTGGAGTTGGATCATCTGGTGCAGTCCACTGTTTGACTCTCACTTACCTTCTAGAATCGAGTAGTGTGTGCAAGTTGCATCCATGATAATAAATATAAAAACATCACTAGAAGTTTTACGGTAGAACTACAAAATCTTATAAGAAACAGTTTTTTTTTCAACTTTTAATTAAGTGTCATTTAACGCGGCACCCATTTTGCACAGACCATGTGAAAGCCCATTACATCAGTTAAAATATTACCTGCGCGTTCTTTTGATATGCTACAGCTTCTGCTATCTCAAATAACTTTAATCTGCGGTCTTTCAGTACTAAACGTTGAATTGTTCAATGATTTCTAGAGTTGTGACTTCCACAGAGCGAGGCTCATCACTAGCGTACGTCCCATGTTAATTTCTGCAACCCAGCTTTTACTTGTATATGAAGGAGCAGAGTCTTTCAATATACTTTTCATTGCCTTTTTGATTTGTTTAGGCGTTAAGCCTTTCAGTTGGAACAATTAATCACTGTTCAGTTTTTTATTCAGCCATTTCTGATTCAACTTTTAGAGTCATGATCATAGATTTCGTGTAGTTATAAATTATGTCTAACCTAAATTAAACTGATATGATGGTAAACTAGATTTATCGTAATCGTACTTACTTATATCAAGTCCTAGCTAGCATACTATTTATCGCTGAAACGTTATACGATGTTATACATCATCAGCTGCGTTCATGGATTACGTTGTAATAAACTCTGGTTTCAAGTTCAGCTTCTTAGTGCTTCCTAGATCAAATGACACCCTTCCCTCCGTTAGGTGTATACTGTAAAAAATCTGCTCAGGGTATATTCTTTTCTGGGGGGCTTCTCTGTCAGGAAACATTTGGCTGTCATGATGACACATTTCTTAAATGCTTTAATAATTAAAGTCCTCCTAATGGATTGGTAATATCGGTCAGTTCTCAGGTTAAGTCAGTGTGCGGAAAAAGCCTTAACCAGGTAGCTCAACGTTTACGTGTTTCTACTGACTATGCCTACATAAAACCTTCTGTCTCCTATAGCTTTATCTATCTTCTAGTTTAAAACGTTCAACTGATCAAAGAAATTTCATCTCTTTGGCCCCTATTCGATCTTGTTTCCTTTGTTTACTGTGAAAAACAATGGTTCATGGAGCAGTAACGGAGCCGCTTATTCCATATAAAAGATCAGGTGTTTTGCTTTGTTGTCATTTTACTAATTTTCCCTTAACCGTTTTGCAAATCCTTATGATGTTGTAGTTTTTTATAGTTTCAACGAATACATCAACCAATGACAAAAAGCAATAAGACAAATTAAGAAGGAAATTAACATGATCGTATTTTTCACCGAGTTATATTCGTAGTCGCAGAAATCTGAGCGATAACTTCTTTAATACGCAAAGGAATTATGCCGGATTCTAGTCCCATACAAGTCTAAAAAACAAAAACATCAAAAATTAAGTTACAATCGGTTTTTGAAAAGAATAAAGGGTTTTAAATTATGAGACATGTTCCCCAAACTCTAGAAGACCATCACGTAGACATTGAGATTAAGTACTAATGACGTGACTTTAACGAAATATACAGAGTGATGTCATGTGACGTGGCATGCTCGTTCTCCCAATAACCAGCAGAGCTTGGTAAAAATTGGCAGTGATTGCTAATGCACAATTTACAGAAGGAATGTGTTGTATACTATAGCTCTAAATAAGTTCCACCAATTGACGTGTGATATCAACATTCCTTTACCGATGAACTACCAAAACTGTTTCTTTACTAACAAGAAAATCGGAATCTTGAAGTCACATTACATTTTTATACCGGTACATGTTCTAAGGAATTCATTGGTTATATTATTTATTTGTTTTATTTACGTCCTCCAACGTTAAGACATAATCGGACGATGAATGAAGTGGTTAAATGATGCTCCAGTATGTCCGCGGTCCATGGTCTTAGAGTTACCCGCCATTCGTCTTTAAGGATAAGGGAAAACCACGGAAGAAGCCTTAATCTGGTAACTCACCCTGATCGAGATGCAAACTCGGGACCTTTTAAACGTGAGGTAGACGCGCTACCACCACGCTAATGAGGCCGGCTCATCGATTATGTTATAGTTATAAATTATAGACATTTAGATGCGGGTTGAATTCTTAATATTCAACCCGTTACAAAAATTCCAAGATATGTCTGTCCTTAATAGTAGATCATAAACTAGCTATTGGCCATACATGAACCTCTTTCCGGCCGCTTTGAGTCCAAGGTATGCAAATGTATATCCCGATATTTCCGAAATTTGCTTGTTTATATAACAATTCTCCTACTTATTAACCAAACGATCATTTTCTGGCTGAGTTTGCAAGTTTGCATAAATAAACAAAGGCACATTAACAAAATATTTGTGTTTTATGTTTTAAAACGGAGAATAAGCTGGTAGCGCTATCTGTTGCTAGAGTTGCGAGTTGAGGCTTGGCATCTTATTCCACTGTCTTGGGGGCGAAGTACGAGCTTCGCATGTTATCCAACTCCTATGATTTAAGGCTCGAGAAAAATTAAAGTATTAACGTTCCAGTGTTTAGGAGCATTTCGTACAATATCTTTTTTTTTTTTTATTGTCTGCAGATATAACAAGGTGTATCATGTTACAAAATATCAGTACTATTTACCTAGAGGAAGTACTGCATTTCAGCAAATATATTAGTGCAACTTTACCAGAAATATATGTTTACAGGTGTTTGTGTTTTCTGGAAAACCATTAGTTTATGAAGTAACATTAAACAAAAACTCAAATTATTTAAGTTAATTGATAGAAATTAATAGTTCCCTAACACTAGCCGTGTATAACCTAAGGTTTTGTATAGATAGAGTCAAACTGTAAGATTCAATGCCACGGCCGCGACCTGACACACGCAACTGATGGTTTCCGTCCTGTCAAACTACCATGGACGACATGCCGTCATGACATTAAATTCTTCAATGGACTCGTATATTTCCCCGGTAAAAAACTAGGGACTCTCGTATTCGAGATACACCGTGTTTCACGACTTACTAACGTAAGTACTTAGAGAATATTAGAGAGTGGTACTCAAAACTAGTTTTAGAAGGCGCTGATTCACCATTCATAAACGAAACAAGACATTGCAATAAATTTTGAAATTAATGTTGCCATCATAAACATTCTAGACGAAACATTTATTGCAAAATAGATACAACTGTTGTTAAGAGTAGAGTAAGGAAAAACCACGAAAGAGATACAAGGCGCAAAAAGAGTAAAAAGGGTTAAAAGAAAAGCAAAATAATCTTATACCGTTAGCGCCAAAAATTAGTTAAACACAGTCAAAATTCTACTGTATTTGAAGGAGAGTATATGAAGGTCGCGGAAGTTTTGAGTAAAAGAAAAAAAAAAGCAAAGGGATCACAAGCATTTGGGGGTCGTAGAAAGGATGGTTGATAGCTCCTCAGTTATACCTATCTAGGCAGAATAAAAAATTTAATAAATAAATAAACAAATAACTTAATTAAAAATAGATACAAAATAAATATAGAGAAATATAAATATATATATATATATATAAAGTAATTAATTTATTTACAAAAGGCACATAAACAGCTAAATAGATAATTAAATATATATAAATATATAATTGGATTAAACGATAAGTAAATATATAAATAAATAATGTTAGAGTAGCACAAATGTGCATGGAAATGCAAACATTAACTAATAAATATACCAATATGTAAACAGATAACTAGAAACACAGTTAGATACATAGATAATTGGATAGTGGGATAAACAAATATTAAGTGAGTAAATAGATAAAAATAAATAAAGGAATAAATAAGTAATAAATAATAAATAAATAATGTTAAATAGCATAAACGACGAAAATCAACCAAAATGCCGAATGTCAATTAAACATGAAAATTTACTGTTCTCATCTTGATTCATTTACAAATGGCGATGTGCAGCCCTCACGAATCAGTTTGGAGTAATATTACTTATTCTTTTAGATTTGCCCCTGATTTCATCTCCATCACAACTGCGTAAAATTATCAGTATAGTTTTAAAATGTATGTAAATATAAATGTTTTAAAAGGTATAGGGTAAAAAATGGAGGCAAATGAAAACAACAACGAAAATTCGTTTGATGTGCAGCCCTGCGAGCTTTAATAGCCAAAAACTTCATCCTTTTGGCGGCAGAGCATTATGATTATAAACAATTGAGGATTGTGGAAGGAAAGAATAAAAAATGCAAAGAAAATTGAACCATTTTACCTTCCTAGAAAGAGGTTAGATTGTGCTTCACTTATTTCTAACTCGGGAGATAAGAAATAAATAGAATGAAATAAAATGCTGCACAGTGTGAACTATAAACTGCAACTAAAATGTCGAATGTCCATTAAATATAAAAATTTACTGCGAAGATCTTGTTTTGTTTACCATTAGCGAGGTAGCGGCCTCTAGAATGAGATTTGTGTAGTACTCCCTGTTCCTCCAGATGGTTTTTTCTGTGACAGCATCATGACGATAAACAAAAACCAAACAATAAATAAACATAAGGTGTTGCATAACCTAAAATGCAAAAAAAAAATATGGAATATCAAGTATATATTACATTATTATTGTGATTGTTTTGTTTTTGTTCTTCTTCATAGATATTGCAGTGGCAACTCTTTTTTTTTCACTCTTCTGTGCTGAACAGTTGTCGTTAGCTGTTTATCTCTTTGTCAGGCAAACACAATGGAGATTTAATGTCACAACATAGCGAAATGTTCCTAAAACATTGTACTATCATATAAGCCAATTGAGTTGTGCTATATAATCCCGTTAGATCTATCAGGATAACTTGTGTCAGATGTTTATCTCCATAATTGTGAAGCAGATAGACGATTAACAACTTTTACCGGCGTTTTGAGCAAGTTTGAGGAAAAAAAGGCATGAAAGTATATTTTTGGGTACACAGGACTTCAAAACATGTTTTCATAGTGAAATGTCATTGACGAATATTTTGGTGAAATGCAGGACATTCCCCAAGTTAAATATGATGTACGGAAAGTAAGCAACTACTTAAAAACACTCATAACTACCTGAATGACTGGAACTTAATGCTGATTTCAACAACTTCACGTCGGCTGATTTGCATACAATACAAAGTTTCAGCTAAAACATATCTCGTGAAGTTTCAGTCAAAAAGAGTTAGTGAAGCAATGCTAATTCTTCTCCTACAAACTTGACATTCTGTCGAAATCCGACTATATGAAGCCCTTAGAAACCCAAAAAATCTGACTGAAATGATTCTTCTGACAATATAGCACGCGCCATGGAACATCATTGGAAACAATGTTCGTCAAGCTATAACGGCAGGTGCTAAAACAAAAAAGAACCGTAATGCGTGTACCATGCTAGCAGGCGCTTCAGAAGGTCACGGTTTCAAGTCTGGCGGAGAGAGCAAAGTAAAGCCAGGGGTTACGTGACCTATATTTGGAGCAGGTTAAAGAACCTCAAGAAAGATATAGGTGACTCGGAACCCAGGTGACCGCAAAGTGGGATTTGTGGTGCACAACATAGGATTGGGTGGTTTCCTCCGGGTCCTCCGGTTTCTCCAACCATTATTCTACCAACTGCACCATCAATCATTCATCTCAGGTCAGATGCTTCGGCTCCCTCGCTTTTACCATCGTTTTATGCAAGTTTGAGGAGAGAAAGTCGTGCTAGTGTCTTTTTGGATAGAGAGGACTTCGAAACATATATATATATATTTAAAATAACATTGGCTACTATTTGGGTGAAATGTAGGTCTTTCCCCAAGTTAAATATAATGTGCAGAGAATAACAAATATAATTCAAAATATTCGTATCGCCATTACAAATATAACATAAATTCCATTGATGTTGTCTTGAAAAAATTGAGTTTGCTGTTTTGGAGTTGGATCACCTGGTGCAGTCCACTGTTTGGCTCTCATTTAGCTTCTAGAATCGAGTAGTGTGTGCAAGTTGCATCCATGATAATAAATATAAAAACATCACTAGAAGTTTTACGGTAGAACTACAAAATCTTATAAGAAACAGTTTTTGCTTTCAACTTTTAATTAGGTGTCATTTAACGCGGCACCCATCTTGCGCAGACCATGTGAAAGCCCAGAACATCAGTTAAAATATTACCTTCGCGTTATTTTGATATGTTACAGCTTCTGCTACCTCAAATAACTTTAAAATGCGGTCTTTCAGTACTAAACGTTGAATTTGTTCAATGATTTCTAGAGTTGTGACTTCCACAGAGCGAGGCTCATCACTAGCGTACGTCCCATGTTAATTTCTGCAACCCAGCTTTTACTTGTTGTATATGAAGGAGCAGAGTCTTTCAATATACTTTCCATTGCCTTTTTGATTTGTTTAGGCGTTAAGCCTTTCAGTTGGAACATTTAATCACTGCTCAGTTTCTTATTCAGCCATTTCTGATTCAACTTTTAGAGTCATGATCATAGATTTCGTGTAGTTATAAATTATGTCTAACCTAAATTAAACTGATATGATGGTAATCTAGGTATATCGTAATCGTACTTACTTATATCAAGTCCTAGTTAGAGCACTTTAGATCTCTGAGACGTTATACGATGAAATACATCAACAGCTACGTTCATGGATCAGGTTGTAATAAACTCTGGTTACAAGTTCAGCTTCTTAGTGTTTCCTAGATCAAATGACACCCTTCCCTCCGTTAGGTGTATACTGTAAAAAAACTGCTGAGGGTATATTCTTTTCTGGGGAGCTTCTCTGTCAGGAAACATTTGGCTGTCATGATGACGCTTTTTGTGAATGCTTTAATAATTAAAGTCCTCTTAATGGATTGGTAATATCGGGCAGTTCTCAGGTTAAGTCAGTGTGCGGAAGTAAGCCTTAACCACGTAGCTCAACGTTTACGTGTTTCTACTACACGAATCTTTCTGTCTCCTATAGCTTTATCTATCTTCTAGTTTAAAACGTTCAACTGATCAAAGAAATTGCATCTCTTTGGCCCCTATTCAATCTTGTTTCTCTTGTTTGCTGTGAAAACCTATGGTTCATGGAGCAGTAACGGAGCCGCTTATTCCATATAAAAGATCAGGTGTTTTTCTTTGTTGTCATTTTACTAATTTTCCCTTAACCGTTTTGCAAAACCTTAAGACGTTGTAGTTTTTTTATAGTTTCAACAAATACATCAACCAATGACAAATAGCAATAATACAAATTAAAAAGGAATTAACATGATTTTTTTTTTTTTTTTTTTTTACCGTGGAGGGGAAAAACCCAGTTACAGGCGACGGCCCACGTGCGATGGCCGACAGTGTGAGGGTCCCTGTGCCCTGAGGGGGCCAGGTATACTCACTAAAAAACCCCACCACGTGTTCGTATTTTTCACCGAGTTATATTCACAGTCGCAGAAATCTGAGCGATAACTCCTCTAATACGCAAAGGAATTATGCCGGATTCTAGTCCCATGAATCTTAAAATTTAACTGAGTAGCTTTAGTATAATACTTTTCGCGCAGGCAGTTCATATCAATGTCCACGGGTCCAGGTTTAAAACATAAAAGCTATAAAATTAAAAATAGGTAATAAATGAGCATATGCTGCCATCTACCCGAAGATCAGATGCAGCCGACTAAACGCAAATAATGCCATCTGCTGGTACTAAGTGGAAAGAGAAGAGGTTCTATTATTCTCGCAGTGCCATATTTCCCTCAGCACTAACAAGATAGATGTTAAGATCCTCTCTTTACCTTCTTATAGAGATCTTCCTTCACTGAGGCTGCTGGGGGAACACCCTTCATGGTCATCAACCAATGTGCCAATGAAATATTTTCGGGTACTACTGTACATTCAACTTACAAATAACGCCGTCAGTCTGTTACACTTGCGTTTGCCTGACTATCGAAATTTTATCCTTTACTCAACAGGCGCAAAACCTTTGGTTATGAATCCTCCCTGCTGCTTTACACATATCTAGTTCGTCCCATTTTTGTGTACATAAGTGTATTACGCAATTCCTTTTGGTTTTTGTGTTGTTGTCCTCTCCAGGCACCTTTTAAAGAAATACATATTTCTGTTCACAAAAAAAAAGCATAAATAAATTTTTGTTTGCCGATGAACATTTCATTGTGGTTTTATTTCATTAGTTTCCAAGAAACCTCCTTTAGGATTTTTAAGATCATTATCACCAGGTAAAGGAATTTCTAAGCATTAAATCCAACACTGAGGTAAATAAGGTTGAACTCTCACTAATGTATGGCTAAGATCGTCTCCCGCTTATTCTATCGGCGTTTCCAGGCGGCGCTATAATCATGTTTTACCTACCGTCACTAAACTTTTGCTTATCTTGTTGGTTTTTTTTGCGCCCTTAGTACAATAGTGGCTCCTTAGATTCGGCCGACTTCTCTCTCGTCTCAACTCATCCTCCCTCCCAGGGTGCCCCACTTGAGGCATAGATACAAAAGACCGGTCTTGCCGAGGAGCCGAATCCCCTACGAACAGTCCGGTTTGTTAACTCAGTATAGTATGGCCAAAGTTAGACATGGAAACCGTGTGAAATACTACATATAAGAATCATGCTTGAATTAGATTATTGATTGGTCTTCAGCCTTTATCAAGAAACACTGTTCTGGTAACTGCTTCAAAAGCTATTTGAATGCCTAGGTATTAAAGAGATGACAATAAATGGTCCCCACTGCAAAACCAATATAAAATATTGAGGCGTATTGAAAAAGGCTAATTGAAGGTTGATTAAAGAAAGTGTTTGATATTGTATCATATATAATTATTCCCGTTTTGTTTTTCTCATTGCTTTTCGTATTGCTTGTATATATAGTGTATCTTCTTTTCAGTTTTCAAGTGTACCTATATGCTATTATGTTGCATACCTCTTTGACATGTTCAATGTTCGCGCATAGCTTGGTGGCTACAAATAACAACTCACTGAATGCAAATCAGTCCAATTCAACCCAATCCTATAACAGAAAAGATAACTTTTGCAACACTGATATATCAGCGCCAACTTTAATGACAACCAGCTGAGAGCACCGCGAAACAATGCGCAACCATTCACGTAACTGCTTCGCGTAGTTCTTTCTGGTGAGGCACCGGTCGTTTCCAGCTTACTACTCTTAAGTTGGTATAGGATACTGCTTGACAGAACGTTGAGTCATATTTTTTTTATTAAAAATATATCTATATGTATTTTTTCTTTTCCTTTTTAAGCTTTCTTTATTGTTTCCGTTTAATTACCTATCTGTTTTCTGCAGTTTCACACACATACACTATACACATAAACACCCATGCCCAGGGCTGGACTCGAAACCGCGACCCTCTACGCGGTGGAACGCGATAGATATACGTTCTAACGACCACGGCTACGAGTGCTGGCAAATTGAATTAAGTGACACAGCGCTGTATTTGTTCTTTATATTGTTTATAGAAGAGCGAGATACCAGTAAACTGGCGTAAAGTAAGGACGAAATAGAAATAGTGTACTTGGGTTTGTGTTTCTGCTATTATAGATTAACCAATTAATTATTATACACGCAAATAAGAATTGCCGTTGCAGCTACGTTTTGTCGCTTGACACTAAGGGATTGTGATTCCCTCTTCTTTCTGCTTCTCCCAACGTTCAGTCATATTATGTTTATTTCTCGCGCCTGCGGATTTATGACATTTTGCTGTCCAGAGGATATTGTTGCACTTGAACAGAGTGTACATACACTGTCTCGCCGTGCATGTGCGATAGGTTTGCGTAAACATCTCTGTTAGTTCAGATTCCTTCCGAGACGTCTCCTCACTTTACCATGTAGTGTATATCCAGTCTCCTTCACTAACATATGTTAGGCAGCTTTTTGTTGAACAGTTATAACAATGTCAGTATATAATTCCGTTCCTTTTCTGCCTAAGTTATATCTTTTTACGTTATCTATTATGTACAATACATATGGAAAGTATTGCACACCACTTATAATTTGAATACCGAGACTTCAGTAGAAGCACATATTTTGAATCACCCTGATCCTAAAAAAGAGATTCTTAGAAAAAGGTTCATCTTTCTCAGTCTCTCTATCTGTATGTCTTTAAACTGTGTGTGTGTGTGTGTGTGTGTGTGTGTGTGTGTGTGTGTGTGTGTCTGTCTGTCTGTCTGTCTGTCTGTCTGTCAGTCTGTCTATGAACAGCAAAACTGAAAAACGAAAACTCGGTTAAATATCAACACGAAGATTTGCAGGAAAATCCCCCGCATCAAACTGTCCTTTACATGGAATTTTTTGAAAATTTTGATTTTCTCAAAAGTAGGACTTACGACTTTTATTGAAATACTGTGTATTTTAGTTTGTCGTCTTCATTCTGACTGACATTTGCTGTAGGAGACAAATTCGTACTTTACAAAATAAATAGATCTCGTGTAAACATACAATTTATATCATACACATATTTTCGTAGATATAATCCTTGGTATTTGTGAGAAATTTCCATTACTGACACTTTTTTTCAAATGACAATTCTTTTCTTTATTTCTTGGTCATTAAAAGAGCTCGGAATTTCAGAGTCATCACAGAGCACCTATCTCTAAAACATATGAGCACCACTTAAATCGATATTTTTATATTCCTTTGTACATAAAAGAAAGCAGTAAGATACATTTTACAAATTTAATTCAAATAGAGGAATAAGCGTTTGCAAAGTGGTTTATACAAGAGCAGAGAATGCCATTTGAGTGCAACATTAAGTTATTTTAGTATATACGAGGGTCGGCTAATAAGTCCCAGACCCCACAGTAAAAAACATTAATTTTTAGTCTTTATTTCTCAACGTAACCTCCTTAAGTACGTAACGCTAAACTGTGATGCAATATCGTGATTTTTAGTTGTTTACTTTTTGTTGCTAAGATTTGAAAACAATTAGAATAAAGTCCCAAGTGGAATAGGTTCCTGGGAAGAAAGTGTGCGGATTAATGTATACTTCGCGTACACACACACACACACACACACACACACACACACACACACACACACACACACACACACACACACACACATACACTAGTTTACTGTGCATGTGTTGTCTGACCAGCAGTACAAAGGGAAGGGAAGGGAAGTTAAAAGAAACCCATATAAATGCGACACTCTAGGTAATACCCCATTGTTTACGCTCAGTAATGTTTAAACAATAAAATAGGTAATTTTGGAATTCCATCAGAGCACCCGGGTTCGATTACTTGAGGCCGCTTCAGACGTCACTGGCTTCCTTGAATGTTATAACGAACTCTTGAGCAGCGAAAGCTGTGCTCTATACTATACTAAACAGAGATACTTGAAAATCAAACGTTAAATTAAACTACAACAATTTTTTGCTAAATGGTATCCACCAGCAGTGCAGAATAGCAGTTGGGCTACGATCAAATAGACATTGAGGAGCAATCTGAGTAGCTCGTTTCGTTCCCCAGCCTAAATTACACCGGTTGCCCTGCAAACCCCACCTTCCCTGAATAAGTGGTTATGCTATAACAGGAGCAGGTACACGCAAGACACACTTTGGGCTGTCGATAGCCAACTATCAATCCATCATCGTCTCTCCACACACTTTAGGAGAGAGATTGGCACGTGAAAGAATATGTAATGAATGCACCATACATAAACTCGTAGTTGGATATTCTATAGAGTGATGAAACAAGCATGAATTCGTTAGACATAAAGGTGGAGAGACAGAGAGAGAGACAGAAAGTAAGAGAGAAACATAAAGAAAGAGGGGAAGAAAGAAGGAAGGAAAGAAAGAATCATAAATAAAGAAAATAAGAAAGAAAGAGCTCGTATTAATGAGAATTTATTGTACTATATTGTTCTTAGGGGGACCGTTCCCCTCCAACAGATCCTCAATTGCACACCATTTGGTATGGTCAAGATTTTTACCTAGAGCTGCAACAGAGGAGGAGCCATTGTCATATTGTAAACAACGCAACAGATAACGCGACCTCATCCGTCTTTCTCCCATCAGTTTCCAAATTTCGGTGCATTTTCTATATCTACAAGGTGCGTTCATGATAAAACAACTCCTATTTTTTGCAGTACTGAACCAGATAGGAATTTCTGTTTATTTTAATGCAGACGGACATTTTCTGAATGCGTGACAGAGATAGCTGCACTGTACAGTGCACAGAAGTCTAGCGGCAGCGATGAGAGTAACGACTGTTTTAATACTTAAAATGGCGACGTTTTCATTGCCAGAACAGCGTGTAATCATTCGTTTTCTGCATTTTCGTCGTGTGCCACCTATTGAAATTCATCGCCAGTTGACATGTGGTGATGGTACCATAGATGTGTCTAATGTGCGTTGGGTGCGACAGTTCAAGCAAGGCAGAACATAGTGTGACAGCAAACCAAGACATTCACGGCCTTGCACCAGCCGGTTCTAAGACATGATCCAGTGAGTGGAGAACATTGTTTTGGTGGATCGCCGATTGAGCTTTGCAGACATCGCCTGCAATTCTGACATTTCTGTGGGATCTGTGCACGTAATTCTGCATGAAAATCTGAAAATGCTCAAACGGTGATCCTCCAAAACAACGTTCTCCACTCGCTGGATCATGTCGTCAGACCGGCTGGTGCGAGGACGTGACTGTCCTGGTGACTGACCTTTTCAAAGTCAAAAGTATTCCGACGGTTTTCCAGTTCTTAAGGAATCCGTTCATAATATATGTTGACATGGACACAAGGTGATCCACTCTTGAACGGCGTCGTTGAAAACCGCACTGGATGTTACTCAGTAGGTTGTGCCTTTCCATGCACCATACCAACCGCCATGCGTTCCACCACTTTGCACAGGCAACTGATGAGGGAAAGAGGAAGGCATTTATAAGGGAGGTGACGTTCCTTTCCAGGTTTCAAGATAGGTATAATGGTGACCCGTCGCCGCATATCAGGAAACCTGGCATCAACCCAAACACGGTTATAGACCTCGAGCAGGGATGCCTTACTTTCAGGTGAGAGATATTGTAACATCTGAACGTGGATTCCGTTCTGTCCTGTTGCTGACAGTCGCGAAGATGAAATAGCTTGTTCTAGCTCTGCTTAGGCGAAGAGATGGCTATAAACTTCAAGACTTCTGGAACGAAACACGAAACCTTAGGATTTTACCTGAGTCTTAATTTAGATGAACACAGGAACATCATTATTTGAGCTAGACACTTTTGCAAAAGCAGAGCCGAAAGTGTTAGCCACGTCAAACCGATCAACAATAACTCCTGCAGATGCGATTGGCAAGTGACCAGTGGTTGGCAAATTTCCTGCCACGCGACTCGCCTATGCCATGCAACAGAAGAAGGTGTACGTGTGTGAAAAGATGATAAAAAATTGCTGCATGTGGTCTTTTTGCTATCCTTTAGTATCTTCGTAGATTTTGCATGCGCTTTCTTGTACTCAATTAGGTTACATAATGTAGGGTGTCGTCGGAATACCGTTAGAACACGTCTACGAGCACGAATAGCATTCTGGCAGTCCTTCGTTCACCACGGGACAGGAAATCGACCGGGGTGTGTAGCCGAACGTGGAATAGACTGTTCTGCAGCGGAAAGAATTTTCTCTGTGAGATGATCAACTATATCATTCAGAGAATCGTGCTCGTTGTAATAAAAGACAGCCAACTGGGTGTAAAGATTCCAGTTGGCACGATCAAAGCGCCAGCGAGGTATAAGTGAGGGAGACACATCTTGTTCTAAGGGATTAAAAAGACATAGAACGTGGTCACTGGAATGTAAATCTGAGATGAAATCCCATTGTAATGAAACTGCTAACTGGGATGAACAAACTGCCAAATCAATGAGGGAATAGGAGTTAAACGAGTCTTAAGGAACGTCTCCTCTCAGGTGTTCAGGAGAACCAAGTTATTACTCTCCGTGAAATTTGTGATGATATTGTCTCTCGAATATGCCCGATTTGAGCCCCAAAGTGGGTGATGGGCATTTAATGATACCAATTAGGATTAACAGACTATACTAGAGATCTCCATATTCAATGGTTGCAATATGTTAAACCAAGATTGCAACGTAAGCAACATTGTTTTTAAGCGATTCCGTTTACTTACTGAGTGCACGAAATCAAATAGTAGCTGTAATGTATCGGAGAGAATACTTCACGGACTAATACATGTGTGTGGGAAAGAAACTACCTTGTAGCTAGTATATATTTGGACAAATGACAGGAGTGTCATTTCTATTTTGCAATTACATAGGATGTTTGTCGTGCATTTGTGTTGCGAATGACATTATTTCAAACCAATGAACCGGGTAGCACTTGTACCTTCTCTCCACCATATGACTTTCAATGAGTGTGTGTGTGTGTGTGTGTGTGTGTGTGTGTGTGTGTGTGTGTGTGTGTGTATGTGCGCGTGTATTGTAGCATCTCTGGGAAGAACTCATATGCATTCCGAGAGATTATGTTTTGTGCCAGAGGGGCACGTTCTCGAAAAAACATTTGCTAAGTACTGTCTACGGATATGTTTTGAAGTTTATTCTGTACTGACACAAGTTTCATTGCCCGGTCAATGTCATTCGTTTCAACGTCTAATATAATTCATTCCCATGACTCACCATTTAGACCTCAATAAATTATTAATGTATCTTTTAGTTCAGATAAAACAGTGCCCACACCGCTTTCTTGGCTCTATTCTTCGGTCTGTATTGGTTAAAGCACTATAAATTAATTTGTACTAAAGCGAAGGGGGCTCGTTATTCCAAAATTGGTACATTTTCTTGTAGACTAGATGGCGGGGGAAACCGCAGATCGCGGAGAAAGCCCGCCTCAGACCCATGTTGTCCACCACCAATCTCAATTTGCGGTCACCTGGGATGGAATCCGGTTGGATACCAATAACACATATAAAAACGAAGAGTTATCATTTCAAGCTTAAGAAAAATATTGTGTACTTATTGGAAAGTTAAAGCTATTCAAAAGTAGCAACTCGTACGTTTACCCCGGAAACAGATGTATTTGACAAAAACTGTCTTCTAGCGAGATATAAATTGTTTGTGTAGTAAGAGATTGTCCACTGTTCCCCACTTATGGATCAGAGCTTGTATGCTGCAGTACGTAAGCACCATATTTAGTATTTACAACTTTTCAATTTTGGAGATATGTCTTTTGGAGATATGCCGTGGTGCCGGCTCTGCACTGCCTCACGTTCAAGCGATCCCGAGTTCGAATGTCGATAATCGGAATTATCTGGATGAGGCTCTTTTCCAGGGCTTTCCTTTAACCTGAAAATTGAATGTCTCTCAACTGTTAAGCTCTACGGACGCTGCACTCCTTTGAGCATAATTTCACGTAGCTCATTCATCGCCTGTTATGCCTCAACGTTGGAGGAAGTTAAATAAAAACACACACGTAGCTGTTTCTAAAATTTTTGTGGCATCACAGTGCCTCTAAGCGTATCTAATTCCATTGAAATGTCAACGTCTAACAATTTTAATGTAATGCTATATCATTAAATAGGGGCTAATATTGATTAGAATTTGGAGACTGCTTTCATAATATCAAAGTGTTTCAAACCAATTCGATTAATGTGGAGGGGATATGGTAGATACCTTTGTGTTGAGTCAGCTATAAGATGCTGAAATCAAGTAGCAGGTTTGTAAATTTGGCAACATGTCCTTTGTGTTATTCGGTTGTCTTACACTCCTTGTTCTTTTTCTAAAATTCTGTCCTTTGACATGTAGTGTGTCTCATAAACATAATTTTCGGTGAAACTGTAGAGTCAGATTGTTGTTCTAAATGCAATACTTACTATAATTACCTAGCATTGATAGTAAATGATAGATTAAAGGAGTGCTTTCTGTGGCCTATCTAGTTACTTATATATTTGTATTTATACTTTGACCTAAGTAAGGCCTTACATTTTGGATCTTTAAGCCATCGGAGTAACGCTCGTTTGAAGTAACCGTGAACATTAAATTGTATTGTAATAGTTAAATGTTTCAAAATTTAAGGTTTCATTACTGTGTTCAAAATAGGCCGAACTACCATTTGCTTCAGAAGAGTGTCTCCAAAACACCCCATTTCGAACACACAGACAAGGTTTGAGCATTTCATAAGAAGGATATATTGAACATTTTTAGAGCCCATGTTGGAATAAAGAACACAATTTCCATTCCCATAGTTCTAGAACATGCCAATGCCGTGCTGGTGGTCGCTTTACACTACATTCAGAATTCACTGTTATGAGTGTGACTCAAAAATATGAAATTAATGAGTTCTTAAAGTGATCCAGAATTAATTACATAATCTCTTTATATAGAATACAAGAGCGTTATGTGGCTATGAACATCTTCTGGGCAAAGCTAATTGGTAGGCATTCGGAAGTGAAAACAAACTAGTAGCAAGCTAGCCCGATCTAAACCACCGAAGCCATACCTTCTGCAATTTTCTCCATCTCGAACGCTCTGGAACGCTCATGAAGTTTCCATAAGATGCAATAAGCAAACACTCTAGCAAGATGAGCGAGCCTCGTGAAGTGAGTGAATGAACGAATTAGCCAGTCCATTTCTGGTACGACAAAGCGACCTGTTTTCCGAATGAGTTTGGACAACCTCGGTGACATGTAGCAAATGCTACTACTGAAACAGGTTACAGTCGTCCTGGGTTAGACTCTCCAGCAAGTGATATATCCGGAAGTAGTGTCTACGTCGTGCCGAGTAGTTGTTTACGACACGAAAAAACTGATGAGGTATTTCGATCTAGTTCACATTAGTGAAGTGATAGAGTTAGCCATGGGAAGATTCATTGAAAGTGGAACTAAGTGACAGTGAGTGAAGTGGCAGTTTAAAAACTGGACGAATTCTCAAAATTTTAAATTTCACATTACTACCTCAGAGACCATCACAGTTAATACTTAACGGAGTAACAAACAACTCGTTGTAGTCATATATCAGCGGTCTTCCCTGTGTATCGTCTATAAGACGAGTAAGGCGTGTGGTAACTCGAAGTCGCTATGGGAAGGGACTGTCGAAATATCTGTAATGGTTTTATAGCTTCAAGACTTTTCTTCCCTCACCTCTATCTTGCCTACAAATAAGTGAAACGTTGTTCCATCACAAGCCTGTAACACATCACTCGTATTGAAGTTGACTAAACATACTTTATGTTATACCATTAAAACACTGAATTGAGGCATTACTTACACCATCCTGAGAAATAACTAGATAAATATTTTAACTTCAACGACTTCATTATTTTCAGCTGAAGATAAATAACTGCCTATTTTGAAAGCCTTTTTGATTATAATTAAGGCAAAAATAAAAGTATTTCTCTTGGAATTACCAATGAAACACTGTAATTTTAGTAAACAACCCATAAGAACAGTGGTGTCAAAATTACCCGGCACAGGGCTTGGTTCAGATATTCTAGATCAAAGTTTACCAATTTTTATCATGACACTATTCATGACACGATTATTTCGACGAGTTCCATTTGCTGTAATTGACACCGAAATTCAAGAACTGCCATAAGTAAAGTATCATGATGGTTTTCAAAGACTCCTGTATTCTTGTTACGACATTAACAGGTTCAGTTGGTTGAGTGTTTCTAACAAAAGAAAATCGTATCGTTATGAAAATCGTAACGTAACTAACATGGAATTCATACCTTCAGAAAGCGAAAACTGTTTATAAGTACACGCTTTAGAATATCTTCATTCTCACACTAACTTATTTGTTACTTAGACACTGCGTCTGTGTATATTCTAGCTACTTCTTGTTTTGACGCCATAAACAACACTGAACACTAAGTCACAAATAAAAATCACAAATGACTGTCTTATAAAAGTTTGAACATTATTACAATTTTTCTTTCCTTGTGTAAGATATTTCAGGTGGAGCCATCTCTGGACAGCAAAAGCTGTTTATAACTGAAATACTGTTTCGTACGTACCGTACGTTTCTAAAAGTAACTTAAGGTATTTCAGTCGGCTTAAGTGTTGCGTGCAGGGTTATTAATATATTAAAATGAGAGGATTTCTGGTAGTAAACCTTTATTGTCTCCGTACACCAAGATAACGAAACTAAACATAACAAAACGCTGCCAATAAACAAATCCCTCTAGGATAACAAAAGATGTAGTAATTGTAGACTTGAGATGACGTAGACGTCATCAATCTCCCACATCCTCCACACGCCTCCACACTACATTGTCAAGTCACTCTTAGACAACGTATATCTGTCCAGTGAAAAGTGTAACATACGAAGGGGGATCCAAAAGAAACCGGTCTCCGAGGGCGCTGTCATTCGTAGACGTAGTGCAGTGCTCTCTCGCTAGATGGTGTTAGAACAGACCGTCAGGAGACAGCTGTGCAGACGGTGTCAGTGTAGAGCTGAACGTGCAAGTGTGGTATTGTTTTTCTCTATTGTTGGCGGGTGACCTCTGGGAATTCGAAATGGCAAATTTAAAAGAACTAGGAGTGTGTGTGAAATTTTGTTTCCTGCTTAAAAAAACTGCAACGGAGACACACCAAATGCTTCAGAAAGTTTTGCAAGAGGACGCAATGAGCCACACACAGGTTTTTGAGGGTTTTGGGCGCTTTAAACGTGGTGAGGTGTGTTGAAGACCAAGCTCGTTCTGGACGCCCTTGAACATCACAAAATGAGGAGAACATTGAAAAGGCCCTCAAAAGTATAAACGAGGATCGTCACTAAATGATCAACCTAATTTCAGCAGCGACAGGAATCATTTGATTCTCGTGCCAGCGGATTTTGAGGGAGGTTTTGCACATGAGACATGTTGTTGCTAAATTTGTTCCGTGGCTTCTCACACAGGAGCACAAAACCATCCGCGTAAATGTGTGTCAGGACTTGAAAACACATTGCATGAGATCCAAACTTTTTGAAGAAGGACATGACAGGGGATGGGAGTTGGTGTTACGGGTATGACCAAGAAACCAAGCAAGCGTCAAGCCAGTGGAGGACTCCCAACTCTCGCAGACCAAAACAAAGCAAGGCAAGTGAGGTCAAATGTGAGGTCAAAATCGATAATCATTATCTTTTTTTATTTTCGTGGAATTGTGCATCGGGAATTCGTATCCCCTGGCCAGACTATTAACCAGCACCTTTACTTTGATGTTTTAAGGCGTCTGCGAGAGGACATGAGGAGGAAACCCCTGGAACTTAGGCAATCCGGTGACTGGCGCCTGCCTCACGACAACGCTCCAGCACACACGGCCTTACGATTGAAGCACTATTTGGCATCTCAGAGGTAGTCTGTAGTTCCCCACGCTCCGTGTTTTGTCGGCCCTAGTCCCGCACGACATTTTCCTGTTTCCACGAATACAAAAGAAACTCTAAAAGGGGAGCGTTATGAGGTTGTGGGGGCGGTAAAAACAGCTTCGCAAAGGGAACTGGACAATATCAAACTTGAAGAGCTGCAAACATGCTTCCAGCAGTGGGAAAAGAGGCTTGTCTCGTGCATCGCATGTAATGGAGAGTATGAGGGTATTTTGAAGGTCAATGACATAATTTTGTAAAAAGGTTCATCAATCATTTGATAAACTCATACCTAACAAAGAGAAAACATACTGTAGAATTGGAGTTCCTTGAATTTCCTTTTAATTTTACGCCCTCCAACGTTACGTCATATCGGACGATGAATGGAATGGGTTAAATAATGCTCAGACGAGTCCGAGATCCATAGAGCTTAGAGTTACCCGACATTCGTATTTCTGGATAAGGGAAAACCACGGAAATAACCGTATCCAGGTAACTCGCGCTGACCGAGTTTCGAACTCGGAACCTCTCAAACGTGAGGCAGACACGCTACCACCACGCTAACGAGGCGGGCTCATTGATTATGGTACGTTTATATATTATAGACTTTTAGATACGGATTGAATTTCTAATAATCAATCCGTTAAAAAAATTCCAGTTAACGAATGAAAAATGCTAGATAATAAACTAGATATTAGCCATATTTGAACCTCTTTCCGGCCCCTTTGATTCCAAAGCATGCTAATGTATATCCCGATATTTCTGAAACTTGCGTGTTTAAATCAAAAGTCCCCTATTTATAAACCAAATGCTCGTTTTCTGGCAGAGTTTGCAAGTTTGCTTAAATAAACAAGGACACACTATCAAAATACTTGCGTTTTATATTTTGTAACGTAAAAGAAGATGGTAGGGCTATCTGTTGCTAGAATTGCGAGTTGAGGCTTCCTCTCTTACTGTACTGGCTTGGCGGGAAGTAGGAAATTTGCATGTTATCCAACTCCAATGATTTACAGCTAGAGAAAAATAAAAGTATTAACATTCCAGTGTTTGGTAGCATTTCGTACAATATCGTATTTTTGATCACCTGTAGATATAACAAGATTTATCATGTCACAAAATATCAGTACTATTTACCTAGAGAAAGTACTGCATTTCACCAAATATCGATACTGAAACTTTACCAGAAATATATGTTTGGACGTCTTTATGTTTTCTGGAAAACCATTAGTCTAGAAATAACATTAAACAAAATCTATACTTATTTAAGTTAATTGAGAGAAATCAATAGTTGCCTAACACTAGCCCTCTATAGCCTAAGGTTTTGTATAGATAGAGTCAAACTGAAAGATTAAATGCCACGGCCGCGATCTGAAACACGCAACTGCTGGTTTCCGCCTGTCGAGCAACCATGGCCAACTTGCCGTCATGACATGAAACTCTTCAATGGACTCGTATGTTTCCCCGGTAAACCACTAGGGGCTCTCGTATTCGAGATACACCGTTTGTGGCGACATACTACCGAAAGTACTTAGAGAATATAAGAGAGTATTACTCAAAACTTATTTTAGAAAGCGCTGCTTCATCATTCATAAACGAAACAAAACATCGCAGTAAATTTTGAAATTAATGTTGCAATCATTTACATTCTAAACGAAACATTTATTGCAAAATAGGTACAACTGTTGTTAAGTGGAAAGTACGGTAGAACCATAAAAAAGAAACGAAGTACATAAAAGAGTAAAAGGGTTAAAAGAAAAGCAAATGAAACATAAACTGCGAATGCCAAAAATTAGTTAAACACAGTCAAAATGCAACTGTATTTGAAGTTCGCGGAAGTTTTGACCTAAAATGAAAAGCAAAGAGATCTGAATCATTTGGGGGCCGTAGAAAAGGTGGCTGATTGCTCTTCAGTTATTTCTATCTGGGTGGCATAACGAATAAATGAATAAATAAATGTCTTAATTAAAAATAATTACAAAATAAGTATAGAGAAATGTAAATAGATAGATGGAAAAATAAATATATAAATTAATTAACAAAAGGCACATAAATAGCTAAATAAATAATTAAATAGATAAATACATAGATACATAATTCGACAAAAATATAAATAAATGTATAAATAAGTAATGTTGGAGTAGCACAAATATGCATGAAAAATGCAAATAAATAACTAAATTAATATAGCAATATATAAATAGATAAATAGAAACACAGATAGATTCATAGGTAATTGGATAGTGTGATAAATAAATATTAAGTAAATAAATAGAGAAAATAAATAAAAGAGTAAATAAATAATAATTAAATAATAAATAAATTTAAATAGAGTAAACAATTAAAAACAACCAAAATGTCGAATATCAATTATACATGACAGTTTACTGTGGTGATCTTAATTCATTTACAAATGGCGATGTGGCGCACTCAGGAATTAGTTTGGAGTAATATTCCTTATTCTTTTAGATTTGTCCCCTTATTTCATTTCCATCACACGTACGTAAAATTATCAGGATAGTTTTAAAATGTATGTAAATATGAATGTTATAAAAGCTATAGGGTAGAAAAGGTGGAGGCAAGGTAAAAATAACATCGAAAATTCGTTTGGTTTGCAGCACTGGCAGCTTTAATAGCTAAACACTTCATCTCTTTGGTGGCAATACATTATGCTTATAAACAGTTGAGAATTGTGGAAGAAAAAAATAGAAGGTAAAGAAATTTGAACCATTTTACCTTTGTAGAAAGAGGTTAGATTGTACTTCACTTATTTCTAATTCGCGAGATTACAAATAAATAGAACGAACTAAAATATTGCATAGCGTGAACAATGAACAGCAACTAAAATGGCGAATATCAATTAAATATAAAAATTTACCGCTAAGATCTTGCTTTGTTTACGAATGGCGAGGTAGCGGCCTCTGGTATTAGATTTGTGTA
>CM060950.1:217492876-217611503 GCA_030765055.1 Mantis religiosa
GTAAGTACTGCCCATGGAGAAATGAGTTGGGATTGCTTATTAAAAGGCAAATTGTTTTCAGAAAAGTGGGTTTAATAAAAATTGTTTAATGTATGATGGTTGTGGTTTCAACAAGAGATATATTTTATCAAAGCAATTGACCTAAAACACATACATTGCTTTACAATCGCTATACACATACAATTGAGTTATATGAAGCCTATAGACACACAAATATGTGATTAAAAATGTCCTTGTTGTTTGTGAGTATTTTACAGTACTGGCACTTTTTTTCAAATTGCAAGTCACATTACTGTCATTGTCTCTTCGTAATTAAAGGAGATCGGAATTTAAGGGTCATCACGGAGGACCTATTTCTAAAACACATGAGTATCTCTTAAGGGACACTGGAACTGAAATTTCTATTTTCTATATTATTATACTTGGAAAATTCAGACTTTGGACACCCAGTCGGTTTTATATTAGAAAATACCACACCAGTAATTTCTGAAGATTAGTTTTGAAGGAATTAAGTTTTCATTTTTATTTTAATTGAAGTTCATGGCAATATTAAAGTTAATGCATGTTCTTCAATAACCATGCTAGTGGACTAGTTCTGCTATTTTTTCATTGATACACACTGATATTCAAAATGTGCTGATTATTTTCACTAATACATAGTCTGCTATTTAAATTACTATTTACACTATGGATTATACATAGTGTGCACTTTGTTCTTGAAATCTTGCAAATTTCTTTTGCTTTTACAAATATAGTTTGAAGAGCAATAGCATGTTCATCTATTTCCATTTGCAAATGAGAAGCTGAAATATTAGATGTTCCTCTATGACCAACTGTACATATAAAATGGAAATCTGCTCCCAATCTTTGGTTTTCCATCTAGCTGCAACATGTTATCTTACAGCTTCTTACTTTTCGTTATTTGTATTCACCTGCTTATGCCAACATGATGAAACAGCATGCATTGTGCTGTTTATATAGTTAACAATACCCTACACTACAGGAAAAACAAATAACTTGCATATACGCCTATTTCATAATTTAAATCGAACTGTAAGCAAAAGCACATTTCTCTCATGGAAGTCGCTATTATACAGTGGAGCAAACACAGGCAGTCAAAACAGTAATGAATCTGCAAGTATTCACAGAGTTTGTTGCAAAGAACATAGAATAATCACATATATTCTGAACTGTTTATATTTTCTTAGGTGCTGACGACCTTTTATATGACATTTATGTTTGAATGTTTCTCATTAAACGCTTTGTATTGAATACAAATTAATAGTTTACCAAACTGTCTCTAGATAGCAGCACTAAGCTATGGCACAAGTTTTGAACGCAATTTTAGAGAAAAAGCTGCCGAAAAGCGATCAGAATTGGCGTACTGGCTGAAGAGGGTGAGATGAGCCCTGAAACAGCCTTGGGTGTAGATACACCCTAAAACCCCCTAGTAGTAGATCAGAATTGACAAAAACAGGACATCATGGTGGATAATGAAGAAAGGTGGCATTTAAATGGCCACGCCCCGAACTTTTAAACCCTGCGCAAGACATTTCAAAATGGTGGTAATATAAAAGTCTAACCATAATTCAATAAAGAATGGTTTGGGGAAGATTTGTATTTATAAATATAAAAATTGTAATTTTGGAGACTTTGGAGCTATTGTTCAGTCCCTGTGTCCCCTAAAGCGATATTTTCATATTCATTTGTACCTACTAGAAAGTTAGGAGTAAGATGTCTTTTGCAAATGTTAATTCAAATAGGGAAATAACGTTTGCAAAATAGTTTATACAGAGTAGAGAAATTTATGTTAGTGCAACATTAAGTTTCTTTAGTATATACAAGGGACGGCTAGTAAGTCCCAAGCCTCACAAAAAAGACATTAATTATTTTTCTGTTTATTTCTCCACATAATCTCCTTAAAGCATAATACGTTTTACATATTGATTTCCTAATTTAATTAAACTATTTCTGCAGTTCGACTTATCGCGGTTCTCAAAATAGCTCTTTACTGCATAAAGCACCTATTCGTTGTTGTGAAATCTTTTTCCACTAGGAAAGTTTTGGAGGTTCGGGAACAGGAGGTAGTCACTGGGTGCTAGATCAGACGAATATGGTGGATGTTAAAACAATTCGAACTTTAATTTGCACATTTTTCCCATTGCAATAACTGGTCGATGTGCAGGAGCGTTGTCGTGAAGCAAGAACACTTTTTCTTTGCCAGATGAGGCCTTTTGCTTCTAACCTCATCACTCAAACGTTGCAGTAAGCTTGAGCAGTAGTCACCAGTGATACTTTTATTCTTTTCCAAGAGGTCAATAAAATTAATTGCTTGTACATCCGAGATACCACTCGACATAAGCTTGTTAGCGGACAAAATTGAGTTATTTCACCTGGGGCAATCCACTGTTTTGAGTTATTTACTTTCTAGAGTCTAGTAGTGTATCCAAGTTGCATCCATGAAAATAAATTAAAAATATTCACTAGGATTTTTACGGTAGATCTCCAAATTCTTATCAGAAACGGTTTTTTTTTTCAACATTTGATTAGGTGTCATTAAACGCGGCACCCAACTTGCATAGACCATGTGAAAGCCCAGAACATCAATTAAAATATTACCTCCGCGTTCTTTTGATATGTGTACAGCTTCTGCTATCTCAAATAACTTTAATCTGCAGCATTACAGTGCTAAAACATGAATTTGTTCAATGATCTCTGGAGTTGTGACTTCCACAGAGCGAGGCTCATCACTACCGTACGTCCCATTTAAACTCTGCAACCCACGTTTTACTCGTTGTATATGAAGAAGCAGAGTCAATATACTGTCAGTTTCCTTCTTGATTTGTTTAGACGTTAAGCCTTTCAGTTGGAACAGTTAATCTCTGCTCATTTTTCCTAATCCTCCATTTCCGTGAAATCTCTACACCTGCTCTGAGTAAAACGCTTTATCCAAAAACTGAACAAGCTACTGACCTGTAACTATGGACAAAAGGTGGTCTAGATTTAAACTATATCATGCTATCCGACAAACTGCCCCAGTGCCGCCATCTGTATGTGAGGCCCGGGACTTATCGGCTTACCTCGTACTTAGGTATATGCTGTTGTATTTAATTCGGTTCAGAATTCAGGAGCATATTACACACCTGCATGGTGAGTAACGGCTACAGAAAAAAGTGCCCGACTTCTTATTTGCTTATAGGAATCGAAATATTTGCATACTTTTCTCACTCGAAATCTACTTCGCGCAGAGTAGTGATCATAAGGCTACCTACAATATTCTTATTTTAGGGGGCGGTTAAGTAAACGATAACACCCACTGCCTTCTATGGAAGGGAAGGAAGCTTGCCTCACCATCGCTTTCACCCCATCTTCCCTCACAGAGGTTTACATTAGAAATGAAGTAGCTTAGGGACGGTATAGTTAAATCCACAACCTGACACTTATATATTAAAAAATAAGACCAAATATGTCGCACTTGATTTTCGTTACCGTCTTCCTGCTTAAACTTGTTGAGTTTTGGTATGAAATAACAATAAACACATACAACAAATTTCTTTGCCACTTTCTTATTCAGCCATTTCTGACTCAACTTTAGAGCCATGATCATAGATTTCGTGTAGTTATAAATTATGTCTAACCTAAATTAAACTGATATAATGGTAATCTAGATATATCGTAATTGTACTTGCTTATGTCAAGTCATAGTTAAAGCACTATATATCTCTGAAACGTTATACGCTGTTACACATCATCAACTACGTCCATGGATTAGGTTGTAATAAACAGTGGTTTCAAGTTCAGATTCTTAGTGTTTCCTAGGTCAAATGACACATTTCCCTCCGTTAGGTGTATACTGTAAAAAAACAGCTGAGAGTATATTCTTTTCTGGGTGCTCCAATGTCAAGATGTCATATTTCTTGAATGATTTGATAATTAAAGTCCTCCAGATGGATTGGTAATATCGGCCAGTTTTCAGGTTAATGCAGAGTGAGTTAGAAAGCCGTATCCAGGTAGCTGAACCAAAACGAGATTCGAACTGAAGACCTCTGGTATACTACGCAGACACGTCTCTTCTTCACATTTAGGTGGTTAGGCTTCTCTCTACTACCGCTCTGTTTACGTGTTTCTACTGATTATGCCTACATGAATCCTTTTGTCTCCTATAGCAAAAAGTCCAGTTCATAGTGATATCTACATTGCTTTATCTGTCTTCGAGTTAAAAACGTTCAACTGATCAAAGAAATTTCATCTCTTTGGTCACTATTTGATCTTTTTTCTCTTCTTTGCTGTAAAAACCTATGGTTCATGGAGCAGTAATGGAGCAGCTGAGTTAATATAAACGATCAGTTGGGTTTCCATCGTTGTCATTTTATTCATTTTCCCTTAACTGTTCTACAAATTCTTAAGATTTTGTGGTTTTGTTATACTTTCAACAAAAGTATCATCCAATGACAAGGAGTAAGATTAAAATTTAAAAGTGAAATTAACATGAGCAGCAGCACAAATCTGGCGGGCTGTTTGGAACAGCCCGAAGGGTGGTCAAATCGTGTACCTGCTCTGGGAAGAGCTTAACCACGTAGTGGCGGGATGTGGATGTTGCAGAATGACGGGTGTATTTTAAGTGGGGTTAGTGTAGGGAGGTAGCTTTTTGCTCCTCAGGGAATGATGAACCGGGTGCTACGGACAGCGAGCACCGCTGGTGGGTTAGTTAATAAACTAGGAAGAAGGTATGTATAATTTTGAATATTCCATAATAACAATTTTGGAGTAGCTGAAATTTAATTTAGGCTGGAATGGAAATTAACATGATCGTATTTTTCGCCGAGTTATATTCAAAGACGCCTAAATCTTAACGATAACTTCTGTGATGCGCAATGGAAATATACCGTATTCTAGTCCCATCAACCTTAGAGCTTAACTGAGTAGCTTTAGTATAATATTTTTCGCCCAGGCAGTTAATACCAAGACCCACAACTCCAGCTTTAAAACATAAACACTGTAAAAATAAAAATGGGTGATAAATGAGCATATGCTGCCATCTACCCGTAGAACAGATGCAGCCGACTAGACCGAAATAATGCCATCTGCTGGTACAAAGTGGAAAGAGAGGAGGCTCATTTGTCCTCGCACTGGCGCATTTCCCTCAGCACTAATGAGACAGAGGTTAACATCTTCTGTTTACCTCCTTATAGAAATCCTCCTACACTGAGGCTGCTGGGGGAACATCCTTCATGGTCACCAACCAATGTGCCAGTGAAATATTTCAGGGTACTTCTGGACACTCGACTTACTTAAAACGCCCACATCTGTCAGTCTGTTACACTTGTGTTTGTCACTATGGAAACTTTTTCCTTAACTCAACAGGCGCGTAGCGGTTAGTTATGAATCCTCCCCGCTGCTTTACACATATCTAAGAACTATTTACGGGTAAGTTTTGAGGTTTAATCTGTACTTACACAAGTTTCATTGCCCGGTCAGTGTCATTCGTTTCAAAATTTTAAACAATTCATTCCCATGACTCTCCATTCATACTTCAGTAAATTATTAATGTACCTTTTAGTTGAGATAAAACAGCACCCACACCGCTTTGTTGTCTCTATTCTTCAGTTTGTGTTCAGTAAAGTATTCTAAATTACTTTGCACTAATATGAAGGGGGCTGGTTATACCAACATTTTTACATTTTCTGGTAGACTAGATGGCGGGGGGGGGTAACCGGAGATCCCGGAGAAAGCCCGCCCCAGACCCGTGTTGTCCATCTCAAAGCCCACTTTGCGGTCGTCTGGGAACGAATCCGGTTGGTTACCAATAACACATATAAAAACGAAGGGTAATCATTTTAAGCCTGAGCAAAATAATATGTTCTTATTGGAAAGTTCAAGTTATTCAAAAGTAGCAACTCGTTCGTTCACCGCGGATACAAATGTGTTTGACAAAAACTGTCTTCTAACGAGATCTAAATTGTTTGCATTGTAAGAGATTGTCCATCGTTCACCATTAATGGATCAGGAACTGTATGCCGCTGTTTTTATGCTGTTTGTTTTTCGAAATGTGTCTTTTGGAGATATGCCATGGTGCCGGCTCTGCAGCGCAGATGGTGCCATGTTATTCCTCACGATCAAGCGATCCCGAGTTCGAATGTCGATAATCGGAATTATGTGGAAGGGGCTCGTTCCAGGGTTTTCCCTTATCCTGAAAAATGAATGTCTTCTAACTCTTAAGCTCTATGGACGCTGGACTCCTTTGAGCATAACTTCACGTATTTCTTTCATCGCTTGATATGACTTATATTTGGAGGACGTCAAATAAAAACACACACGTAGCTGTTTGTAAAATTTGTGGCATCACAGTGCCTCTAAACGTATTTAATTCCAGTGAAATATCGCCGTCGAACATTTTGAATGGAATGCTATATCATTAAACAGGGGCTCATATTAATCAGAATTTGTAGACTCCTTTCATAGTGTCAAAATGTTGCAAACCAATCCGATTAATGTGGAGGGGATATGGTAGATACTTTTGTGTTGAGTCAGCTATAAGATGCTGAAATCAAGTAGCAGGTTTGTAAATTTGGCAACATGTTCTTTGAGTTCTTCGGATCTCTTACATTCCTTGTTCTCTTTCTAAAATTCTTTCCTTTGACATGCAGTATGTCTCATAAACATAATTTTCAGTGAAACTGTAGAGTCAGATTGTTGGTTGAAAGCAATACTTACTATAATTACCTAGCATTGATAGTAAAGGATAGTTTAAAGGAGTGCTTTCTCTTGCCTATGTAGTTACTTATATATTTGTATTTGTACTTTTACTTAAGCAAGGCCTTAGGTTTTGGAGTTTTAAGCCATTGGAGTAGCTCTGGTTTGAAGTAAGTGTGAACATTAAATTGTATTTTAATGGCTAAATGTTTCAGTGTTTATTGTTTCATTACTGTGTTCAAAATAAGCCGAACTACCACTTGTTTCAGAAGAGTGTCTCCACAACACCCCATTTGGAACACACAGACAAGGTTTAAGCTTTTCATAAGAAGGCTATATTGAACATTTCTAGAGCCCATGTTGGAATAAAAAATCTCATTTTCATTCCCATACTTCTAGAGCATGTCAATGCTATGATGGTGGTCGCTTTACACTACATTCAGAATTCACTGTTATGGGTGTGACTAAAAATTATGAAATTAATAAGTTCTTAAAGTGATCCAGAATTAATTACATAACCTCTTTATATAGAATACAAGAGCGTTATGTGGCTATGAACATCGCTTGGCGAAGCTAATTGTTAGGCATTTGCAAGTGAAAACAAACTAGTAGCAAGCTAGCCCGATCTGAACCATCGAAGTTATACCTTCTGCAATTTTCTCCATTTCCAACGCTCTGGAACGCTGCTGAAGTTTCCAAAAGCTGTAATAAGCAAATACTCTAGCAAGTTGAGCGACCCTCGCAAAGTGAGTGAATGAACGTCTTTGTCGTACCGACTCTTTGTCGTACCGTTTCTGGTACGACAAAGAGTCCTGTTTTCCGATTGAGTTTGGACCACCTCGGTGACGCGTAGCAAATGCTATTACTGAAACAGATTATAGTCGTCGTGGGTTAGACTCCCCAGCAAGTGATATATCCGGAAGTAGAGTATACGTAGTGCCGAGTATTTTGTTTACGACACGATAAAGGTGATGAGGTATTTCGAACCAGTTCACGTTAGTGAAGTGATAGAGTAGGCCATGGTAAGATTCATTGAAAAATGAACTTGGTGACAGTGAGTGAAGTGGCAGTTTAAAAACTGGAAGAAATCCCAACATTTTAAAGTTCACATTACCACCTGAGAGACCATCATAGTTAAAACTTAATGGAGTGACAAACAACTCGTTGTAGTCAGATATCAGCGGGCTTCCCTGTGTATAGTCTATAAAACGAGTAAGGCGTGTGGTAACTCGAAGTCGCCGTGGGAAAGGACTGTGGAAATATCTCTAATGGTCTTAAAGCAAAAAGACATTCCTTCCTTCACCTCCATCTCGGTTACAAATCAGTGAAACGTTGTTCCATCACAAGGCTGAAACACATCACACTTATTGAAGTTGACTAGACATGGTTTTTGTTATAACATTAAAACACTGAATTGAGAAACCTCTCATTTTTGCCATATTTATAATCAACAGTGTGCTCAAAATAGGCAGTTGTTTAACTTCTGTTGAAAATAATGAAATCGTTGAAGTTAAAATGTTTAACTACGTAGTTATTTCTCAGGATTGTGCAATTGATGCCTCAATTAAGTGTTTTAATGGTATAACATAAAGCATGTACTTTCAGAGGCATTGTTTGATTTTAGATAAAACAGTTCAACACAATCTGCAATTATTAGACATAGTTGAAGAGTCTATCGTCAAGAACCTTTCAGGTATTAAGGTTTTCTTGTTTTTATCCAATGCGTATGATGTCATGGGCCACAAATGTTGCTTTGTAAGTAAGAAAAATATGGATTTCTTGGAAAAATCAATCATTTGATAAATCCATACCTATCAAAGAGAAAACATAATGTAGAATTGGAGTTTCTTGAATCTTTTTTTTTTATTTATCGCCCTCCAACGTTACATCATATCGGACGATGAATGGAATGGCTAAATTGATGCTCAAACGAGCCCGAGATCCTTGGAGCTTAGAGTTACCCGACATTCATTTTTCTGGGTAAGGGAAAACCACGGAAATGACCGTATCCAGGTAACTCGTCCTGATCGAGATTCGAACTCGGAACCTCTTAAACGTGAGGCAGTCACTCTACCACCACGCTAACGAGGCGGGCTCATTGGTTATGTTATATTTGTATATTATAGACTTTTAGATACGGATTGAATTCCTAACATTCAACCCGTTATAGAAATTCCTGTCAAACCAGAAGAATAGATTGATGAAAAGGCTTTAAAGCTTTAAGGTTTTTTATTTATAACTTATTTGCCTGGTACCGGTACAATGGACCCGGCTTACAGGCTCTAAATTTACATGGGTTTATCATTCTGGGTATGGTTTTTTATTGTCTTTGGGATTCTCCTAAAACCCATACGGCGACCTGTTCTGAGGCCGCCGAGAACCAGTTTTATCTCGTTATTTGTCTATGTCCTTCTTTTTCTTGTTTTTATATTTACATATTTACACTGCGCTTATCTTGCGCGCGCGCAAACACACACACACAAACACACACATACACGCACACCCCTGAGCATACCACATACGTCCCAATATCACACGCTGTACAGACTTGGCTATGTACAATATTTACAATGTTGGCAGTTAAGCTGTGCGGCAGCGGATAGCTGACTCCTGGGCTGCCGATGATGGCGGCCTCTGCCGGGGAGCGTGGCCTGAGCCAGGAAGGGTTGGGCGCGTATAATTTTGCAGTCGTGTTGTTTTTTTACTTTTGTTTTTCTTCAATATGCTTTGATTCTGGCGTGTTTTCGGTGCTTGCGTTCGCCTTTCCCAATATTGTGTATGGTGGGGTTTTGATGGTTTCGGATGCGCGCCCAGGTACAAGAGGCACGTTTGTTGATGGCCTCGTTGATGTAAGGGACGTGGGTTTCTTGGTGAATGGTGGCAGTAGTTTTTGGATAGGTTTTGTAGGGTTTGGAGATACTTTAGGGCGGTGTTGGAGGCGTTGGCCCAGACCACGCCGGCGTACAGGACGACGGACAAAATAAAGGATCTATATAGGATGATCTTCGAGCGCAGCTTTAGCTGTTTGCTCCAAAATATGGGGGCACACATCTATAATCGCTGCCGCCCTTTGTTGGCGCTATCTTTTACGTGGGTAGTCCACTGCATCGTGCGTCTCAAGGTCACGCCGAGGTACTTGACCTGCTGACGGCAGTGCAATACTTGACCATCGACCGTTAGGTCCATTGCCAAAGGGAGCCGCTTTGTAAAATGTATAAGGTAGCATTTGTTCGCATTAATTTTGATTTTCCAGTCATGAAGCCATGAAAGGAAGCGGTCAATGTACCGGTGCATCACTAAAAGTCCATAACGAGGATTTTTATTATGGCTGTACATTGCAGTGTCATCAGCATACATTGCAACTTTGCATCTGGCGTCCACGGGGAAGTCATTGGTGAAGAGTATATACAGGAAAGGTGACATAATAGCCGATTGTGGTACGCAAGGCTGCATCACTCTCTCTTTGAGGAGGAGCGACCCACTTGGACGTAGAAGCGCCTGTTTTTTAAAAAATTATGCAGCAATGGCAGTGAATCTTGGTGGCCGTGAAACTCTCGGTGCAGCTTGTAAATCAGGCCGTTTAGGAGCATTTCGTACAATATAGTATTTTTGATCACCTGTAGATATAACAAGATTTATGTCACAAATAATCAGAACTATTTACCTAGAGAAAGTACTGCATTTCACCAAATAAAAAACAGCTGAGAGTATATTCTTTTCTGGGGGGTTGGGCTTCGCTGTCAGGAAGCATTTGGCTGTCATGATGTCATATTACTTGAATGCTTTAATAATTAGTCCTCCAAATGGATTGTTAATGTCAGGCAGTCCTCAGGTTAAGGCAGAGTGCGGAAAAAAGCCTTATCCAGGTAGCTCAACCAAAACGAAATTCGAACTCAAGGCTTGTTGTGTACGAGACAGACACGTCTCTTCTTCACATGGAAGTGGGTAGGCTTCTCTATACTCCCGCTCTGTTTACGTGTTTCTAATGACTATGCCTACATGAATCCTTTTGTCTCCTATAGCAAAAATTCCAGTTCACAGCGATATCTACATGTGTTTATCTATCTTCTAGTTGAAAACTTTCAAACTGATGATCAAAATTCCATCTCTTTGGCCACTATTCCATCATGTTCCTCTTTTTTCTGTAAAAACTATGGTTCGTGGAGCAGTAATGGAGCAGCTGATACCATATAAGAGTTCAGTTAGGCTTCTTTGTTACCTTTTATTAATTTCCCTCTTAATTGTTATGCAAATCATTAACATTTTGTAGCTTTGTTATAGTTTCAACAAAAATATTAACCAATGAAAAGGTTTAATTTACAAAGGGAAGTAACATGATTCATTCATTCAAGCAACTGGCGGCTGACTGAGGGTCAGCACGATGTGTGTCATTCGTGTACCTGTCCTACACGGACTTAACCACTTAATGACAGGAACTGTGGGGTTTTGCAAGTTGGTGGTTTAAGATAATGTAGATGAAAAGAAGGGAGGTATCCCTAGCTCCTCATGGTAGCCAACTCGGGTGCAACGCTATGTTAGCACCGCTGCAGTTATATTCACAGTCGCAGATATCTGAGCGATAACGTCTGTGATACGCAATGAAAATTTACCGTATTATAGTCCCATGAAACTTAAAATTAAACTGAGTATCTTTAGTATAATATTTTTCGTCCAGGCTGTTAATATCAAGGCTCAGAACACCAGCTTTAAAATATAAACGCTGTAAAAATAAAAATAGATGTTAAATTAGCATATGCTGCCATCTACCCGTAGAAGAGAAGCAGGCGACTACACGCAAATAATGCCATCTGCCGGTACTAAGAGGAAAGAGAAGAGGTTCATTTGTTCTCGCACTAGCACATTTCTCTGAGCACTAACAAGATAGAGGTTAAGATCTTCTCTATACCTCCTTATAGAGATCCTCTTTCACTGAAGCTGCTGGGGGAACGTCCTTCATGTTCAAAAGCCAATGTGCCAGTGAAATATTTTAGGGTACTACTGGACACTCGACTTACTTAAAACGCCCACATCTGTCAGTCTGTTACACTTGTGTTTGCCTGACTATCGAAATTTTGTCCTTTACTCAACAGGCGCGTAGCCTTTGGTTATGAATTTTCCCTGCTGCTTTACACATATCCAGTCAGTCCCATTTTTGTGTACATATGTTTATTATGCAATTCTTTTTTCGGTAAACTTTTTTGTGCCGATGAACATTTTATTATGGTTTTATTTTATTAGTTGCCTAGAACAATCCTTTAGCATTTTAAGAGCAATATCGCTAGGTAAAGAAATTTCTAAACATTAAGGCCAACAGGGAGGGAAATAAGGTAGAACCCTAACTAATGTATGGGTAAGATCGTCACAGATAGTTTACCATTCCCCGTCTCCCGCATACTCTATCAGCGTTTCCAAGGTTCGCTATAATCAAGTTTTGCCTTCCGTCACTAACATTTAGCTTGTTTTATTTTCATTTTTTGAATACAAAGTGATTTGCGCTCTGCATACAACTAAACAAAAACGACACCATCGCGCATCTCTCACGCTCACAAATCATTTTACAATTAGTCCAACACCAAGGCACCTTACACACAGACCGTATGACACTGTAGTTTCGCTTCCGAATCGTTTCCATTTATATCGGCCGCGATTAACCGCCCTATTTATAGGCCAGCGCACTTTAGCGAGAATTATATCGAAGTGTAACGAAAAGTCTCGAAACTTGTGGACCTTTCGAGTTCCGAGTATTAACAACAGGTGTCGCTTGGAGCCTTGGCCCTAACAATATGTATGTATTTGTTTGTTAGTTATCAATTTGCCACGTATTAGATTTAAAATTATATGTTTGACGTACTTAATTATAAATTTAAATCTGAATAATAATAACACAAAGGACTAAAGTATTTGTATGGTTTATATTTGCAACATACATGAAAAAAGGGTCGGATGGTCGCGAAATATTTTTTGATACTAGGGGAAGTGTCATTAAAAAGGTTGAAAATCACCGCTTTAAAATATCTGCACTAAGGTCCTGTGCCTGGTAATTTAGACTCCACAGTTCTTATTGGTTGTTTACTAAAATTAAAGTGTTTCATTTGTAATTCCAAGAAAATCCCTTTTATTTTTGCCTTAATTATACTCAACAGGGTGTTTAAAATGGGAAGTTATTTAACTTCATCTGAAAATAAAGAAATCGTTGAAGTTAAAATATTTAACTAGTTATTTCTCAGGATGGTGTAATTAATGCCTCAATTCAGTGTTTTAATTGTATAACATAAAGCATGTACTTTCAGAGACATTGTTTGACTTGAGACAAAACAGGTCAATACAATCAGCAATTAGGAGTTATTAGACATAGTAGAAGAGTCTATCGTCAAGAAACTGTCAGGTATTTGGGCTTTCTTGTATTTATCCAATGGGTAAGATCTCATGACTTTTAGTTATCCAAATACGAAATATATATGGATTTTGTGAAAAAATCATTCATTTGATAAACTCATACGTATCAAAGAGAAAACAAACTGTAGATTTGGAGTTCCTTGAAGGTAATAAATGAACGGATATAGGTCAAAAGATAGTGCAATTGATATAGGAGTGTCAGAATTCTCAACCCTGGATCCGTTGTAGTTTTCAATCTGAATAAACGATATGGCATTATCTGTCAAACAAGCATACATGATTCTTCTTCTTGAAGATACCATTGTGCTGATAAAGGAATCTGCATAAAACAGCAAATGAGGTAAAGGCTGAACTGTACTCTTAGTTTCAAGCAATCAGGCTAATTATAAATATAAGTAGAGCCACCGCTATATCATTCCATACCTATAAAAATACAGCAGATCTTTCACCGCAAATCCATTATAACACACGCGACATAAAATATAAGATGGATGTAAGGGTTTTTGAAAGTATTCTAAACGAGAAATTAAAATGGAAGAACCATATTCAAAAATTAATACCTAAATTTAATTTTGTTTGCTTATTACAAAGATCTATTAAACATGAAGTAACCTTGAATTTTCAAATGTGTATTATGCAAATTTCCACAGCCTTATGTCCCATGGCATAATAGCTTGGGGAGCATATTATGAAAGAGAGTAAATACTTAAACTGCAGAAAATGGCAGTTAGAAGTATAAGTGACAAGGAATATCGGTCGTTCTGAACAGTTATTTTCAGAGAGCTAAAAATATTGCCTCTTGGCTGTATATTTATACTGGAGGCATTAATGCATATAGAAAAGTTACAATGAGTTTGAAGAAAATCAAAAGCTTCATCAACAAAACACCTGACAAAAGAATGCATTGCGTATTCAGTTCTGTAGACCATTTATAGCACACGTTTTTCTTTGTAGTTTAAACATATCTATGGTATTTTAACAATAATATTTAGAGACATCCTTGATAAAATAATACATAACGAAAGTCATTTTATGCAAAGAGCAGTTTGTAGCTCAGATTTGTTTTTGCCAATATCTTGCTCTCATTCGTGGAGGTCCTAAACTTAAACACATTCTTTAGTTTACCTACCTTTCATGTATGAATTATGCTATAATATAAGCACATATAAGTGTGCACTATTGATTATAATTAAACGTCACATAAGATGCTATGTATCTTATTTAATGACATGATTTATCCTGTTGTATACTTTAAATTTTCTTGCTTATTTCCCAGACCGACGCACCAGAAGTGCTAAGGGTCACATGACTTGCGTTGTGCAAGGCCTACATAGGATGTGTGGAGCTGTTCGGTCACTGTATCCCAATGTGGACAAATTGGTATTCAAGGAAAGAGGGTTTTTTTAATGCTCTTAAGAATGTTTATCTGTGTAGAAACAAAAACCTAAATTTTGAGATACTACCAACAACAATTGTTTCTCGCTGGGACTCTGGGCTTTCAGCAGCGGTGTACTGTGTGACATTTTGACAGGTGTAAGTTGATTTTAGATGAACTGTACAAAGATGAAGTTTCATCTACGGTAATTGTTTATAATCTCCAATGTGACAGTTATTTAAGGAATGACGTGGCGTGTATTGATGCTAATTTCTTTCTTGTGCGATTTCATTAAAAAATTAGAGGAAACGATCCTTTGAGTGTTAAACAAATCTTTTATAAAAACACTCAGTACAAGTCTAAAACCTAAAACATCAAAAATAAAGTTTCAATCGGTGTTTGAAAAGAATAAAGGATTTCGAATTATGAGATAAGTTGCCAAAACTCCAGAAGACCATCACGTAGACATTGAGAGTAAGCACAAATGACGCTACTTTAACGAAATATGCAGAGTGAAGTCTTGTGACGTAGCATGCTCGTTCTCCCGATAACCAGAAGAGCTTGGTAAATATCGGCAGAGGTTGCTAATGGACAATTTACAGAAGGAATGTGTTGTATACTGTAGTTATAAATAATTTCCAACAATTGACATCTGATATCAACATTCCTTTACTGATGTGCTACCAAAACGTTTTCTTTACTAACAAGAAAATTGGAATCTTGAAGTTACATTTCATTTTTTGGACGTGGACATGTTCTAAGGAATTCATTGGTTACATTATTTGTTTTTTTAACTACGTCTTCCAACGTTAAGTCATAATCGGACGATGAATGAAATAGGTAAATGATGCTCGAATATGTCCGCAGTCCATGGGCTTAGACTTACCCGCCATTCGTCTTTAAGGATAAGGGAAAACCCCGCAAGAAACCTTATCCTGGTAACTCACCCTGACCAAGATTCGAACTCGGGACCTCTTGAACGTGAGGTAGACTGGCTACCACCACGCTGAGGCCGACTCATTGGTTATGTTATATTTGTATATCATAGATTTTAGATAAAGATTGAATTCCTAATATTCAGCCCGTTACAGATATCGAATGTACTTACCTGGCGTAGGGGTTACCGTGATCAGAAGCTGATAAACCAGCTATTAGTCTTATTTGAACCTCTTTCCGGCGCCTTTGGTTCCAAGGCATGCAAATGTATATCCCGATATTTCCGAAATTTGCGTGTTTAAATAGAAATTCGTCTATTTGTTAACCAAATGATCGTTTTCTGGCAGAGCTTGCAAGTTTACATAAATAAGCAAGGATAAGTTAACAAAATATTTGTGATTTAGGTTTTGTAGTGGAGAATAAGCCGGTAGCGCTATCTGTTGCTAGTGTTGCGAGTTGAGACTTGCTCTCTAATTTTACTGGCTTGGCGGGAAGCACGAACTTCGCATGTTATCCATCTCCTATGATTAGCGGCTCGAGAAAAATTAAAGCACTAACATTCCAGTTTTTAGGTGCATTTCCTACAATATCGTATTTTTGATCGCCTGTAGCTATAACAAGATTTATCATGTGAAAAAATATCAGTACTATTTACCTAGAGAAAGTACTGCATTTCACCAAATATGGCTACTGAGACTTTACCGGAAATATATGTTTGGAAGTGTTTATGTTTTTGGAAAACCATTAGTTGAAGTAACATTAAACAAACGCCTAAATTATTTAAGTTAATTGATAGAAATTAATAATTCCCTAATACTAACCGTGTTTAGCCTAAGGTTTTGTATAGATAGAGTCAAACCGAAAGATTCAATGCCACGGCCGCGATCTAAAACACGCAACTGCTGGTTTCCGTCCTGTCGAGCTACCATGGCCAACATGCCGTCATGACATTAAATTCTTCAATAGACTCGTATATTTCCCCGGTAAACCACTAGGGGCTCTTGTATTCGAGGTACAGCGTTTTTGACGATATACTATTGTAAGTAGTAGAGAATATTAGAGAGTGTGACTCAAAACTAGATTTAAAAGGCGCTGCTTCACCATTCATAAACGAAACATGACATCGCAGTAAATTTTGACATTAATGTTGCCATCATAAACATTCTATACGAAACATTTATTGCAAAATAAGTACAACTGTTGCTAAGAGGGAAGTACGGAAGAACCTGAAAAAGGATACAAGGCACAAAAAAGAGTAAAAAGGGTTAAAAGAATAGCAAAAGAAACATAAACTATCAACGCCAAAAATTTAGTTAAACACAGTCAAAATTGAACTGTATTTGAAGGAAAGTATATGAAGTTCGCAGAAGTTTTGAGTAACAAAAAAAAAAAAGCAAACAGATCTCAATCATTTATCTCCTAAGTTATTCCTATCTAGGGAGAATAAAAAAATGAATGAATAAATAAACAAATGACTTATTTAATAATAAATACAAAATAAATATAGAGAAATATAAATAGATATATATAAAATAATTAATTACTTAACAAAAGGCACATAAATAGCTAATTAGATAGTTAAATATATAAATACATAAATACATGCAAAAATATAACCAAATAAATATACCAATATGCAAACAGATGAATAGAAACACAGATAGATACATAGATAATTGGATAGTGAGATAAACAAATACTAAGCAAATAAATAGATAAACATAAATAAAAGAATAAAAAATAATAATTAAATAATACATTAATAATGTTAAATAGCATTAACGTCGAAAAACAACCAACATGTCGAATATCAATTAAACATGACAATTTACTGTTGTCATCTTGATTCATATACAAATGGCGATGTGGCGCCCTCACGAATTAGTTTGGATTAATATTACTCATTCTTTTAGATATGTCCCATGATTTCATTTCCATCACAACTGCGTAAAATTATCAGGATAGTTTTAAAATGTATATAAATGATATAAAAGGTATAGGGTAGAAAAAGTGGAGGCAAAATGAAAACAACATCGAAAATTCCTTTGTTTTGCAGCACTGCGAGCTTTAATAGCTAAACACTTTATCTGTTCATAAACAATTGAGGATTGTGGAATGAAAGAATAAAAGACGGCAAAGAAAATTGAACTATTTTACCCTCGTAGAAAGAGGTTAGGTTGTACTTCACTTAGTTCAAACTTGGCAAATGACAAATAAATTGAACAAACTAAAATGTTGCATAGCGTGAACAATGAACAGCAACTAAAATGTCGAATGTCAATTAAATATAAAAATTTTCCGCGAAGATCTTGTTTTGTTTACGAATGGCGAGTTAGCGGCCTCTAGAATTAGATTTGTGTACTACTCCCTGTTCCTCCAGATTGTTTCTTCTGTGACTGCATCATGACTATAAACAAAAGACAAACAATAAATAAACGTAAGGTGTTGCATTACTTAAAACGCAACCAAAATATGGAATATCAAGTACATATAAACTTATTATTATTTATCATTATTACTATCATCGTTATTATAATATTTTAATTATTATTATAGTTGTTTTGTTTTTTTTTGTTTATAGATATTACAAAGGCAAGTCGCTTTTTTTTAATTTTCTCTGAAGAAAATGCGTCGTTAGCTATTTATCTCTTGGTCAAACAAAGACAATGGAGATTTAAAGTCATAACGGAGCGAAATGCTCCTAAAGCATTTTACTATCATATAAGGCAATTGTGTTTTGCTATATAATCCCGTTAGATCTATCAAGATAACTTGTGTCAAATGTTTATGTCCATAAATATGAAGCACATAGAGGAGTAAAAACTTTTACCAGAGTTTTGTGCAAATTTGAGGAAAGAAAGTATCTTTTTTGTATACAGAGGACTTAAAAATATGTATTCCTAATGAAAGGTAATTGACGAAAATTTGGGTGAAATGCAGGACTTTCCCTAAAATAAATATGATGTACAGAAAATAAGCATTTATTAAAAAAAACATTAATAACCAATTAATAACCACATAAATAACTGGAACTTGAAGCGGATTTCAACGACTTCACGTCGGCTCAGTTGCATTTAATACAAACTTTCAGCTAAAAGATATCTCGTGAAGTTTCAGCCAAAAAGACTTAGTGAAGCAATGCTAATTGTACGCCTAAAAGCGTGACATTCTGTCGAAATCCGACTAGATGCAGCCTTTTGAAACCCAAAAGATCTGATTACAATGATCCCTTCTGAGAATGTAGCACGCGCTATGCGACATCATTGGAAACAATAATCGTCAAGCTATAACGGCAGGTGCCAAAAAAGAACCGTAATGCGTGTACCATGCTAACAGGTGCTTCCGAAGGTCGCTGTTTCAAGTGTGGTGGAGAGGCAAAGTGAAGCCAGGGGTCACGTGACCTATATTTGGAGTAGGTTAAGGAACCTCAAGTATGATAAAGGTGACTCCGATCCCAGGTGACCTCAAAGTGGGATTTGTGGTGGAGAACATGGCGCTGGGTGGGTTTCCTCCGGATCCTCCGGCTTCCCCAACCATCATTCCACCAACTGCTCCATCAATCATTCATCTGAGGTCAGATACTTCGGCTCCCTCGCTCTAGGTTTCTTTCTTGTTTTTGGATTTTTGTAATTTACGTCCTCCAACGTTAAGTCATATCGGACGATGAATGGAATGTATGAAATGATGCTCAAGGTAGCCCGGGGTCCAAGGAGCTTAGAGTAACCCGACATTCGTCTAGAAGGATAAGGGAAAACCCCGGAAAAACCTGATCCAGGTAACTCACCCTGTCCGAGATTCGAACTCGGGACGTCTTGAACGTGAGGCAGACGTGCTAACACCATGCTACCGAGGCGGGCGCTCGCTCTAGGGAACTCAAGCGCCTCCGAACGTCAGCATTGACTTGAAAGGGAGAAAAAAGTTATTAGTATTGCTCTTATTTCTTTCACATATATTGCACAGACAAACTTTTTTTTTAATTTCTCAAAAAGTCGTCAGTAGCTGTTTATCTCTTGGTCATGGGGATTTAAAACAATAACAAAGCGAGACACTCCTAAAACATTTTACAATTGTATATGCCGATTGGGTATTCCTATATAATCCCATTGGATCTAAAAAATAAATTTTGTTGAATGATGATCTTCATGAACATGAACCAGATAGAAGAATAACAACTTTTGCGAACGTTTAATGCACGTTTGAGGAGAGAAAGTTGTCCTAGTGTCTTTTATTGGATACAGAGAACTTCAAAACATATATATTTCTAATAGAATCTTATTGACGACTATTTGGGTAAAATTCAGATCTTTCCCTAAGTTAAATATGATGTACAGAAAATAAAAAATGTAATTCAAAATATTCGTATCGCCATTACAAAGATAGCATACATTCCAAAGACGTTGAAAACATCTTGACAACATTGACTTTGTTTTTTGGAGTTGGTTCACCTGGTTCAATCCACTGTTATGACTCTTATTTACCTGCTAGAATCTAGTAGTGTATCCAAGTTTCATCCATGATAACAAATTAATAAAAAATTCACTAGGATTTTTACGGTCGAGCTACAATATCTTATCAGAAACAGTTTTTGTTTGTAACTTTTGATTAGGTGTCATTAAACGCGGCATCCATGTTGCACAGACCATGTGAAAGCACAGAACATCACTTAAAGTATTACCTGCAAGTTCTTTTGATATGTTTATAGCATCTGCTATCTCAAATAACTTTAATCCGCGGTCTTCCAGTACTAAACGTTGAATTTGTTCAATGATCTCTGGAGTTGTGACTTCCACAGAGCGAGGCTTATCACTAGCGTACGTCCCATGTTAAATTCTGCAACCCACCTTTTACCGGTTGTATATGAAGGAGCAGAGTCTTTCAATGTACTTTCCATTTCCTTCTTGATTTGTTTAAGCGTTAAGCACTTCAATTGGAACATTTAATCACTGCTCAGTTTTCCAAATCCACCATTGTCGTGAAACCTCTACACTTCCTTGTTTCAAATACCTTCATCCAAAAACTGAACCAGCTACTGACCGGTGACTATGGACGAAAGCTAGTCTAGATTTAGACCACATAATGCTATCCGTCAAAACCGGTACAGTGCTGCCATCTCTATGTGAGGCCTGGGATTTTCCGGCCTACCTCTTAGTTATGTATATGCTGTTGTCTTTAATTCGGTTTAGAATTCAGGATCACATTACACACCTGCATGATGTGCGACGGCTACAGGAAGAAAAATCAGATTATTTATTTGCTTTATATGAATCGAAGCATTTGCATACTTTCCTCACTCGAAAACCACTTCGCGCAGAGCAGTGATCATAAGACTACCCACAATACTCTTATTTAAGGATGCGGTTAAGGAAACGATAACACCCACTACCTTCTATGGAAGGGAAGGCAGTTTGCCTCACTATCGCTATCTCCCCGACTTCCCTCGCAGAGTTTTGCATTAGAACTGAAGTAGCCTGAGGTACGGTACAGATAAATCCACAACCTGGCACTTATATATTAAAAAAAACCAAATATGTCGCACTTGATTTTCGTTACCGTCTTCCTGCTTAAACTCGTGAAGTTTTGGTATCTGATACCAATAAACACAAACAACAAATTTCTTTTCCAATTTTTTTATTCACCCATTTCTGATTCAACTTTTAGGTTCATGATCATAGATTTCGTGTAGTTATAAATTATGTGTAACCTAAATTAAACTGATGTGATGGTAATCTAGATTTAAGGTAATCGTACTTGTTTGTATCAAGTCCTAGTTGGAGCACTATAGATCTCTGAAACGTTATACGATGTTATACATCAACAGCTACGTTCATGGATTAGGTTGTAATAAACACTGTTTTCAAGTTCAGCTTCTTAGTGTTTCCTTGGGCAAATGACACCTTTCCCTCCGTTAGGTGTATACTGTAAAAACAGCTGAGAGTATCTTGTTTTCTGGGGGGGGGGGCCCTTCGCTGTCAGAAAACATATGGCTGTCATGATGTTCTATTTCGTGAATTACTTAATAATTATAGTCCTCCAGAGCGATTGGTAAAATTGGGCAGCTCAGGTTAGGGCAGAGTGCGGAAGAAAGCCTTTTCCAGGGAGATCAACCAAACCGAAATTCGAACTCAGAACCTCTTGTATACGAGGCAGACCCGTCCCTTTTTCACATGGAAATGCGTAGGCTTCTCTCTTCCCCGCTCTGTTTACGTGTTTCTACTGATTGTGCAGAGATGAATACTTTGTCTCATATAGCAAAAATTCCAGTTCATAGCGATATCTACATTGCTTTATCTATCTTGTAGTTCAAAACGTTCAACTGATTAAAGGAATTTCATCTTTTGGTCACTATTTGATCTTGCTTCTCTTCTTTGCTGTAAAAACTTGTGGTTCATGGAGCAGTAATGGAGCAGCTGATTCCATATAAAAGATCAGTTGGGTTTCCATTGTTGTCATTTTATTAATTTTCCCTTAACCACTCTACAAATTCTTAAGATTTCTTGGTTTTGTTATATTTTCAACAAAAGCGTCAACCAATGACAAGGAGTAAGAGTAAAATTTAAAAGGGAAGTTAACATTGATTGATTGATTTAGCTTTATTAGAGTATTGGCCTGGTGCCGGTACAATGGGGCCCGGCTTACAGGCTAAACATTTACATTGTTTTATACATATTATACATATTATACGCTGATAGTCTTTTAGGTTTGCGCAAAACCCATCCGACGGCCTTATTTCGGCCGCCGGGAACAGCTTGGCATGGTCCTTTTTCCATTTGCTTAGTGATTGTTTTGATTTTATTTTTGTTAACTATATATCTACATATGTACAAGGGCGTTTATCTCACGCCCGTACATGCACACACTCACTCACACCTGTACACACACACACACACACACACACACACACGCACACATACACACCCACACGATCACTTTACACTATTTACACTATTTACACGTTTGTCTTACTGACATCATGCAGTAAGACCACGGCAGCTGCATTGGTGACGATCTCCCCTGCCGTGAGCGGGGGCCTCTGCCGTAGGTTTGTCCGGCCATGGGCCGGGGGATGCTGGGCGCGCAGACTGGGCGAGCCGCGGTCGTTTATAATATCTTAATTCTTGAATGTTTAAGATGTTGCGGCTCGCCTTTGCCAATATTGTTTATAGCTGGGTTCTTGTGTAGTCGTATACGCGCCCAGGTGGAGGAGGCCCGTTTCAGGATGGCCTCGGGTATGGTTGGGTAGTTGGTTTCTGTGTGAATTTGGCGGTTTGTTGTTCGGAGAGGAACGGATAGGATTTTTCGTAATGAAAGGTTCTGGACGGTTTGGAGGTACTGTAGGGTGGATTTAGAGGCGTTGGCCCAGACCACACATGCGTACAGGACCACCGATAAAATGAAAGACTTGTACAAGACAAGCTTCGTCTTTAATTTGATTTGTTTGCTCCTGAAGATGGGGGCGCATAACTTTAATCTCTGCCGCCCCTTGTTGGCGGTATCTTTGATATGGGTTGACCAATTCATGGTACGTGACAACGTCACGCCCAAGTACTTGACTTGCTGACGGCAGTGCAATTGTTGACCACCGACCGTGAGGTCCATAGCCAAAGGGCGCCTCTTTGTAAAGTGAATCAGCTGGCATTTATTTGGATTAATTTTTACTTTCCAATCATGGAGCCATGAGAGGAAGCGGTCAGTATATCGCTGCATTTCTAATAGGCCGAAACGATATTTTTTGTGGTGGTTGTAGATGGCAGTGTAGTCAGCGTACATGGCCACTTTGCATCTGGCGTCCACAGGGTAGTCATTTGTGAAAATTATGTACAGAAAAGGCGACACGATGGCCTCTTGTGGTACGCCAGCCTGCATGGATCTTTCCTTAGAAGAGGAGCCACCCACTTGGACGTAGAAGCGCCGATTTTTCAAAAAAACTGTGCAGCATAGGAGTTGAGATTTGGAGGCCGGGAAAGTTTTGGTGCATCTTATAAATAAGGCCGTTGTGCCAGCACCGGTCGAAGGCGGCTTCTACGTCCAAAAATAACGCCAACGTTGAAGCCCCATTGTTAAATTGCTCGGTTACGTTGTCTGCTAGTCTGAGGAGCTGAAGCTCGGTAGAATGTCCTTTTCTAAAGCCAAACTGAGAATTTGAAAACATGATCGTATTTTGCGCCAAATTATATTCACAGTCACAGAAATCTAAGCGATAACTTCTGTGATACGCAATGGAAATATACCGTATTCTAGTCCCATGAATCTTAGACTTTAACTGAGTAGCTTTAGTATAATATTTATTGCCCGGGCAGTTAATTTCAAGGCTCACAACTCCAGTTTTAAAATATAAAGACTGTAAAAATAAAAATAGATACTAAATTAGCATATGCTGCCATCTACCCGTATAAGAGTTGCAGCCGAATATACCGAAATAATGACATCTGCTGGTACAAAGTGGAAAGTGAGGAGGCTCATTTGTTCTCGCACTGGAGTATTTCCCTCAGCGCTAACAAGACAGAGGTTAAGATCTTCTCTTTACCTCATTATAGAGATCCTCCTTCACTGAGGCTGTTGGGGGAACATCCTTCATGGTCACCAACCAATGTGTCAGTGAAATATTTTAGGGTACTGCTGGACACTCGACTTACTTAAAACCCCACATCTGTCAGCCTGTTACACTTCTGTCTGTCTGACTATCGAAACTTTTTCGTTTACTCAACAGGCGCACAGCCGTTGGTTATGAATCCTCCCTGCTGACTTAAACATATCTAAGAACTTTTAGTTAATTGATGGAAATTAATCATTTCTCCACACTAGCCGTATATAGGCTGAGGTTTTTGATAGATAGAGTCAAAATGAAAAATTCAATGGCATGGCCGGGATTTGAACCACGGATTTCCTGGTTTCCGTCCAGTCACTCTTATCCTTTGAGATACCATGGCCAACGTGCAGTCCTGACATTAAGTTCTCCAGTTGACTGACATATTTTCCCGGTAGACCCCTATGGGCTCTCGCATCTGGGATACACCGTTTGTGACGACTTACTATCGTAAGTACTGAAGTCCCAGACTTCATCACTTAACTCTTATTATTTTAGTTAATTGATGGAAATTAATCATTTCTCCACACTAGCCGTATATAGGCTAAGGTTTTTCATAGATAGAGTCAACATGAAAAATTCAATACCATGGCCGGGATTTGAACCACGGATATCCTGGTTTCCGCCAGATCCAGGTTTGTGGATCTCGTCACAAACGTTGTATCTCAGATGCGAGAGCCCCTAGTGGTCTACCGGGAAAATATATGAGTCAACTGGAGAATTTAATGTCAGGACGGCACGTTGACCATGGTAGCTCAAAGCTTAAGAGCGGCTGGACGGAAACCAGGAGATCCGTGGTTCAAATCCCGTCAATGGCATTGCATTTTTCATGTTGACTCTATCTATGAAAAACCTTAGCCTATATACGGCTAGTGTGGAGAAATGATTAATTTCCATCAATTAATTAAAATAATAAGAGTTAAATGATGAAGCCTGGGACTTAAGTACTTACGATAGTAAGTCGCCACAAACGGTGTATCTCAGATGTGACGTCCCCTTGAATTTTTCATGTTGGCTCTATCTATATCTAAGAACTATTTACGGGTTAGTTTTGAGGTTTAATCTGTACTTACACAAGTTTCATTGCCCGGTCAATGTCTTTCGTTTCAAAATCTTAAATAATTCATTCCCATGACTCTCCATTCATACTTCAGTAAATTAATAATGTACCTTTAAGTTCAGATAAAACAGCACCCACACTGCTTTGTTGGCTCTACTCTTCGGTTTGTGTTCAGTAAAGTATTCTAATTTACTTTGTAATAATAGGAAGGGGGCTCGCTATACCAAAATTAGTAGATTTTCTTGTAGACTAGATGGCGGGGGAAACCGGAGATCTCGGAGAAAGCCCGCCCCAGACCCGTGTTGTCCACCACAAATCCCACTTTGCGGTCGCCTGGGATCGAATCTGGTTGGATACCAATAACACGTATAAAAACGAAGGGTAATCATTTAAAGCTTGAGAAAAATATTATGTACTTATTGGAAAATTCAAGCTAATCAAAAGTAGTAACTCGTTCGTTCACCCCGGAAACAAATTTGTTTGACAGAAACTGTCTTCTAAAGAGATCTAAATTGTTTGCGTTCTAAGAGATTTTCCAGCGCTCACCACTTATGGATCAGGACTTGTATGCTGCAGTACCTATGTACCATATTTAGTACTGACAACTTTTTGTTTTTGGAGATATGTCTTTTGGAGGTATGTCGTGGTGCCGGCTCTGTAGCGCAGATGGTGCCGTGATATTTCTCACGATCAAGCGACCGCGATTTCGAATATCGATAATCGGAATTATCTGGATGGAGCTCTTTCAAGGGTTTTCCCTTATCCTGGAAAATGTATGTCTCGTAACTCCTAAGCTCTATGGACCCTGGAATCCTTTGAACATAATTTCACGTATTTCATCCATCGCCTCATATGACTTAAAGTTGGAGGACCTTAAATAAAAATACACACTTAGCTGTATCTAAAATTTGAAGCATCACAGTGACTCTAAACGTATCTAATTCCATTGTAATATCACCGCCGAACATTTTTAATTTAATGCTATATCATTAAACAGGGGGGTAATATTCATTAGCATTTGGAGACTCCCTTCAAAATATCAAGGTGTTGCAACCAAGTCTATTAATGTGGAGGGGATATGGTAGATACCTTTGTTTTGAGTCAGCTATAAGATGCTGATATCAAGTAGCAGGTTTGTAAATTTGGCAACATGTTCATTGAGTTATTCCGTTCTCTTACACTCCTTGATCTTATTCTAAAACTATTTTCTTTGGCGTGCAGGGTGTCTCATAAAAATAATTTTCGGTGAAACTGTAGAGTCAGATTTTTGGTGTACATGAAATACTTACTATAATTACCTAGCATTGATAGTAAATGTTAGTTTAAAGGAGTGCTTTTTCTTGCCTATCTAGTTACTTATATATTTGTATTTATACCTTGACTTAAGTAACGCCTTACATTTTGGATTTTTAAGCCATCGGAGTAACGCTGGTTTGAAGTAACTGTGAACATTAAATTGTATTTTAATAGTTAAGTTATTCATTACTTATAGTTTCATTACTGTGTTCAAAATAAGCCGAACTACCATTTGTTTCAGAAGAGTGTCTCCAAAACACTCCATTTGCAAAACACAGACAAGGTTTAAGCTTTTCATAAGAAGGGTATATTGAACATTTCTAGAGTCCATGTTGGAATAAAAAATCTCATCTTCAGTCCCATACTTCTAGAACATGCCAATGCCGTGCTGGTGGTCGCTTTACACTACAGTCAGAATTCACTGTTATGTGCGTGACTCAAAAATATGAAATTAATGAGTTCCTAAAGTGATCCAGAATTAATTACATAATCACTTTATATAGAATACAAGAGTGTTATGTGGCTATGAACATCTTTTGGGGAAAACCAATTGGCAGGCATTCGGAAGTGAAAAAAAAAACTAGTAGCAGGTTGGCCCGATCTAAACCACCTAAGTCATACCTTCTGCAACTTTCTCCATTTCGAACGCTCTGGAACGCTCTTGAAGTTTCCAAAAGCTGTAATAAGTGAACACTCTAGCAAGTTGAGCAAGCCTCGCGAAGTGAGTGAATGAACGAGTTAGCCAATCCGTTTCTGGTACGACAAAGCGCCCTATTTTCCGATTGAATTTGGACAACCTCGGTGACATGTAGCAAATCCTATTTCTGAAACAGATTACAGTCGTGCTGGTTTAGACTTCCCAACAACTGATATACCCGGAATTGAGTCTACGTCGGGCCGAGTGGTCCTTTACGACACGAGAAAAGAGATGAGGTACTTCGAACTACTTCACATTAGTGAAATGATAGTGTTAGCCATGGGAAGATTCATTTAAAGTTGAACTAGGTGACAGTGAGTGAAGTGGCAGTTTAAAAACTGGACGAAATCCCAACATTTTAAAATTCACATTACTACCTGAGAGACCATCACAGTTAAAACGTAATGGAGTGACAAACAACTCGTGGTAGTCAGATATCAGCGGGCTTCCCTATGTATCGTCTAAGGCGTGTGGTAACTCGAAGTCGCTGTGGGAAAGGACTATCGAAATATCTGTAATGGCTTTAAAAGCAAAAAGATTTTCCTTCCTTCACCTCTATCTCGCTTACTAATCAGTGAAACGTTGTTCCATCACAAGGCTGTAACACATCACACGTATTCAAGTTGACTAGACATACTTTATGTTATACCGTTAAAACACTGAACTGAGGCATTACTTACACCATCCTGAGAAATAACTAGATAAATATTTTAACTTCAACGATTTAATTATTTTCATCTGAAGATAAATAACTGCCCATTTTGAACTCCCTGTTAACTATGACCTCTGCGAATTCGTGATGGCAACTTTAAAATAACTAAGTGTGTGTGTGAAGTTTTGTTTCCTGCTTAAAAAAACTGCAACGGAGAAACACCAAATGCTTCAGAAGACTTTTCCGGAGGACTCAATGAGCCACGCACAGGTTTTTTAGTGGTTTGGGCGCTTTAAACGTGTTGAGGTGTGTTGAAGACCAAGCTCGTTCTGGACGCCCTTCAGCATCACGAAATAAGGACAACATTGAAAAGGCGCGCCAAAAGATCAACGAGGATCTTCGCAAAATTATCAGCCAAATTTCGGCAGCGACAGGAGTCATTTGCTTCTCGTGCCAGCGGATTTTGAGTGAGGTTTTTCACATGCGACGTGTTGCTGATAAATTTGTTCCGTTCCTTCTCACACATGAACACAAAACCATCCGCATGAATGTTTGTCAGGATTTGAAAACAGAGATTGCCTATGATCCAAACTTCTTGAACTAAGTCACTACAGGTGATGACAGTTGTTGTTTTGGATATGAACCAGAAACCAAGCAAGCGTCAAGCCAGCGGAGGTTTCCCAACTATCCCAGGTCAAAAAAGCAAGACAAGTGAAGTAAAATGTGAAGACGATGATCATTGTCTTTTTTGATGTTCGTGGAATTGTGCATCGGGAATTCGTACCCCCTGGCCAGACTGTTAACCAGCGTTTTTACTTGGACTATTTAAGCCGTCTGCGAGAGGATATGAGGAAGAAGCGCCCGGAAATTTGGCAATCAGGTAACTAGTTTCTGCATCACGGCAACGCTCCAGCACACACGGCTTTACGAGTGACTTCCTATTGGAAATCTCGGAGGTATTCTGTAGTTCCCCACGCTCCGTATTCGCCGGACCTAGCCCCGCGCGACTTTTTCCTATTTCCACAAATGAAAAAAACCGTTAAACGGAAGCGTTAGGACGATGTGGAGCCGGTAAAAGCAGCATCGCAAAGGACACTGGGCAATATCAATCATGAAGGGTTCCAAGCATGCTTCCAACAGTGGGAAAAGGGATTCGACAGGTGCATCGCATGTAATGCAGAATACTTTGACGGTGACTGCAGTAATTTTGTGAAAAGCTTCATCAATAAAGTTTTATGACAACGATCCGGTTTCTTTTGGAACCCCCCCCCCCTCCTATATGTTTGCAGATGCCGTTTTATAGCCGGTTTCGTTCTACATACAACAGGGATCCAGTCACGCGTGTTTAAAAATTAGTCAACACAAGTCGCCTTTCAAACTCCATGCTGATCCTATAGAACAGGAAGAGGGCCACCGTATTTAATATACACCGATATAGCAAAAATGATACTAAAAGCAAAGAACATCTAGAGAAACGTCAAAGGAAGAAGTAAATGGTGCTCTTTAACAATGAGTTTTGAGTATTAGTTGCAAGCGAGAGAAATCTTATAAAATTTATACAGAACGAAAAGTATTTCTGAGACCTTTCCCAGACAATTAAAGCTGCAGATTTTGTTTGTTATGCAAATATGTTGAACCTATGGCATCTTTATAAACTCGTTAGAGACTTTTTACCCCCTCCCCCTCACAAAAAACGACAAAGTTTGTCCATTTGGTGCCAATATTTTCTCAAATTCTCTTCCAGCTATAGCTGTGTACCCTTTTGCCCTTATAGCTTAACGTTTACTTACTTAAAGCTGGCAGGGCAAGTATTGCATTCTTCCCGAACATTCGATTCCGACATTTCACCAAAGTACTTGTTTTGAGATTCTCTGAATCCAATTTTCTCTTGTGAAAAATGGCGCTAGCGATTTTGATTGAAATCCCAAAAATTCAAGGTATTCTACACAGCGGGATGGCTCAGGTGGTTTAGTCTGTGGCCCGCACAAGGGAAGTCCGGGTTCGATTCCCGTGACCTGCCCAACTACCTGACCCATGCGTTTCTTCGAGGATTTTTCCGGTTCGCTGTGCGAAAGCTGGGTACATTAATTACATCCCCTAAGTTTCCTGTCCCTTCATTTCATTCCATTATTATTTGATATCATCACACATCTGGTGGTCTCCTTCAGCATAGAAGTGTCGGCGGGGGTTTCGGCGCTGCATGGCAGGATGGTATGCTCCTTGTAAACACTTCCTCCTCGAGTATGATGGTTTCTCGTCTCCTGGCCGACCTGGTGGGCTGTTTCAATGTGGGATGCCGGTTGTCGTGGTCCCTTGGTACAGCCGCCCTCTGTCCGATATCGCCTCAACCTTCCCCTCTGGGTTTCCCATTTGAGGCTTAGGTACAATAAACTACAGGTTTCGGCGCAGAATTCACTCGATAGTCATCTTAATCCTAAAATATTTTTATGAAAACTAAAATGTTTTTCTCGAATTTTCCCGGATTCCTGAAACCGTGTACATTATGGACGAGCACTAAATAGCTGGTACACTGTAAGAAATAAAAAAGATGTAACTGCACAAAAACTACACACTTAGTACACTTAGCTCCATTTATACTGTCCTTAGAGCTTGAGGTGACATTTGACAGCGGGCGTGTCCTTAGCAGGAAGGAATTGTTTGGAGCGTTCTGCTTTGTTGTTCCATCAGGCAGTAGGGAAGTGAGCCTTTAGGTGAAAAGACAAAAGTTCCTTTTCTTAAATTATGTCCGGTTCATTCTAATACGTTTCTAAAACGATTATGGTTTAGTTAAGCAACCTGACAGAAATTAAAAGCAGAACTAGTTCTAAATTTCCAATTTGCTGTTTCCAACGTATTTGAGAACTAATTGGGAACCGTTCGGAACTGATGAAATAGTTTTCGTTCAGGACTAGGGACTCCAGATGTTCTGATTATTCAGAATCCATAAAACGTGTGCTGTATGGATCTGTATAAATGAACCGAGAATTGAGAAAATGGAAATTGAAGGAAAATAACATTTATCGAAGAGAATACATTTCTCTGTATTTTACTCGCCAGAGATATTCAAACACGCAGTTTTATAAAATAATATTTCTTTTTATAGGTGTTATTTTTGTATTAGCAATATTACGCCAATATTGATCGTATTCACTATTTCCATTTTCAAAATTCAGATACTGTAAAATGTTGATCTGCCGAAGCGGTGTAATAACTATAAAATACCGATGTTCGTGAACAGAGAGTATAGGGAATGAGATATACTCTCTGTATTCAGAAATTCAGCAGCAGCGGAGACAAGAAAATTTGAACCAACAGTTCGAGTAGAGTTGCGAACCCCCAACAGTACAAAATGTCGGACCAGTTTGATTGGCTCACGTGTATAACATAATTTTGGTATTCGAAACAGTTCGGAATGAGTTCAGAACCTCTTGTTGGTACGAACTGATCGTAAACATTCTACAGACATTTATAAACGATTTTGCCCAAATATCGTTTTAGCTCCGCAATGTTTAAAAAGCACTCTTGTGCTCTCTTCTAACGTCACTGAAACCTTCCACTTCCCCTCCCTGTGTTCTTTGTCACTTTCCTGTTTTTGAGTATGAAAGTTAATGCCTCAATTTTAGGTCGGTCTGTTTTAAATGTGAACTTCAATTTCTAATTTTAACGTGCTATATAAATATGCAAATATATATTTGATGTTGCTTTATTCATGGGCTCTTCACATGCGCTGTTCAAAGCGAGTGGTTAAAGCAACGGGTTGCTTAATATATACCTCTCGGGGGTATATGGGCGTTTGAACGTGAATATATAGGCTGCAGATTTTCTTGTTTAATGTACAACGAATGCCGCTGTGAAACTACATCTGCAAACATATATGTTGCATTTTTATGGAATGGAGAGATATACGTTGTGTAAGAGTGACCTGACAATGTAGTGGGGAGGATGTGGGAGACTGAAGAGGCCTACGTCATCTCGAGTCTTTATTTACAACATCCTTTGTTCTCCTATAGGGATTTGATTATTGACAGTGTTTTGTTATTTTTAGTTTCGTTATCTTGGTGTACGGAGAGAATAAATGTTAACTACTAGAAATGCTATCATTTTAATATATTAATAACCCTGCACGCAACATTTGAGCCGACTGAAATAACATCAGTTACTTTTAGAAACATGCGTTACACACGAAACAATATCTTAGTTATAAACAGCTTTTGCTGTCCAGAGATGGCTCCACCTGTAATATCTTAAACAACGAGAAAAAGCATTGTCATAATGTTCAAAGTTTTATAAGATAGTCATTTATGATCTTTATTTGTGACTTAGCTTTCAGTGCTGTTTATGCCGTGAAAAAAAGAAGTAGCTAGAATGGACACAGACCCAATGTCGAAGTAACAAATAATTGAGGATGAGAACGGAAGTATTCTAAAGCGTGTACTTATAAACAGTATTCGCTTACTGAAAGTGTGAATGAATTCAAATGTAAGCATCCAAAATCAATAGTACAACTTGAATCTTTTGAAAATAATACATAACGCTTGAGAGGTCAGTGAGCATCAGTACAAATATTGTAAATCCACAGGAGAAACGAGCTTATTTGGTTTCATAGAGAATTTAATATATATGTTCTAAAATTGCATTTCTTGAAGCACTTAAAACTACTCAAGGTTGTATGTTAGTTACAGTTCCATTAAAACGGGAACAGATTCTATAATTGTACAATATTTTTTCTACTACGATAACTTCTGTATATGATCAGTTATGTCTATTAATGTATCATTAAAAGTTTGATCAGAAGGTTCCCAAAAAAGGTTTTGCACTCACTTGTTGTGTGTACACTCTCCTGTGTGAACAATTTTTACATCCGCTTGTTCTTCTAACTACTTCATATTAATGAATATAAGCATTTCCTAAACGTTTTATTATATATTTTATATGAGCTTGATGAATAGGCGAATATCTGTACTCTCCCTTGTTTAAGCATATTTATATAATGTAGATAGAAGGCTAACCGCTGCAGTAATGGCTTAAACAAGTGTGAGCACAGATATTAACCTATTCGTCAAACTTCTATAAAATAATAAATAATAAAACATTTATGAAATGCTTATCTCCATTAAATATAAGTGAGTAGGAGAACAAGCGGTTGTAATCATTTTTGAACCAGGAGAGTGTACACAAACCATGTGAGTGCAAAACAGGGTTGTATTCAGTATGGAAGAATGGATACAAAGATAAATTTCCTAACGGAGTTGACCATGTCCCACACTTCACTACTGCATCCCCACTCACGACGATTATGGCAGAGCAAGGAAATAGTCCTTGCCAAGTCCCCTTGCTGTACTATTTAACTTCATATTACAGTACAAATGGGATTAACAAAGGGCATATTTTGTTATATTTCACATGATAAATTACAGTGGTAATTTTAGTTATGTCATTCACTCTAGGAAATTTATCTTTGTATCCTTTCTTCCATACTGAATACAAACCTGGGGGCCAGGAAGCCTCTGCGGGGGGTGGGGTGCCGTGAGAGGTCGAGAGAACTCTATAAAAAAACCAAAAATTTTTAAAAAGGTAGGTATATTAAGAGAAATTTAAGAAAATAATACTCGTTCTGTTATTTCTATAACCACATTAAAAGTCAAAATGCAACTGTATTTGAAGTTCGCGGAAGTTTTGACTTAAAAAGAAAAGCAAAGAGATCTGAATCATTTGGGGTTCATAGAAAAGTTGGTTGATTGCCCTTCAGTTATTTCTATCTGGGTGGCATAACAAATAAATGAATAAATAAATACATATCTTGATTAAAAATAATTACAAAATAAATATAGAGAAATGTAAATAGATAGATAGAAAAATAAATATATAAATTAATTAACAAAAGGCACATAAATAGCTAAATAGATAATTAAATAGGTAAAAACATAGATACATAATTCGACAAAAAGATAAATAAATGTATAAATAAGCAATTTTGGAGTAGCACAAATGTGCATGAAAAATGCAAATAAATAACTAAATTAATATAGCAATATATAAATAGATAAATTGAAACACAGATAGATTCATAGGTAATTGGATAGTGTTATAAATAAATATTAAGTAAATAAAAAGAAAAATAAGTAAAAGAATAAATAATAATTAAATAATAAATAATTTTAGATAGCGTAAACAATGAAAAACAGCCAAAATGGCGAATATCAATTATACATGACAGTTTACTGTTGTGATCTCAATTCATTTACAAATGGCGATGTGGCGCGCTCAGAAAATTAGTTTGGAGTAATGTTCCTTATTCTTTTAGTTTTGTCCCCTTATTTCATTTCCATCACACGTGCGTAAAATTATCAGGATAGCTTTAATATGTATGTAAATATGAATGTTATAAAAGTTATAGGGTAGAAAACGTGGAGGCAAGGTAAAAATAACATCGAAAATTCTTTTGGTTTGCAGCACTGGGAGCTTTAATAGCTAAACACTTCATATCTTTGGCGGCAATACATTATGCTTATAAACAGTTGAGAATTGTGGAAGGAAAAATAGAAGGTAAAGAAATTTGAACCAGTTTACCTTTGTAGAAAGAGGTTAGATTGCACTTCACTTATTTCTAGCTCGCGAGATTACAAATAAATAGAACGAACTAAAATATTGCATAGCGTGAGCAATGAACAGCAACTAAAATGCCGAATGTCAATTAAATATAAAAATTTACCGCTAAGATCTTGTTTTGTTTACGAATGGCGAGGTAGCGGCCTCTGGTATTAGATTTGTCTACTACTTCCTATTCTTCAAGATTGTTTCTTCTGTGACAGCCTCAAGACCATAAACAAAAAACAAAACAATAAAAAAGCATAAGATGTTACGTAACCTAAAAGGCAACCAAAAATGGGATATGAATTAAATATAAAATTATTTTTATAATTGTTTTTGTTCTTGTTCATAGATATACCAGAGGCAATGAAAAGTCGTCGTTAGCTGTTTATCTCTTGGAAATGCAAAGACAATGGAGATTTAAAGTCATAACATAGAGAAATGCTCCTAAAACATTTCACTATCATATAAACCATTTGTATTGTGCTATGTAATCCCGTTAGCTCTATAAAGATAACTTGTGTTAAGTGTTTATCTCCATAAACATGAAGCAGATAGACGAGTAACAACTTTTTCCAACGTTTTGTTCCAGTTTGAGGTAAGAAAGTCATGTATCCTTTCTGGATACAGAGGACTGCAAAACATGTATTTCTTATGAAATGTCATTGACGGATATTTGAGTAAATGCAGTAGTTTCCCCAAGTTAATAATGATGTACAGAAAATTACAAACATAATTCTAAATATTGGTATCGCCATTAAAATGATAACACACATCCCATAGCTGTTGTCCTGCCCAAAGAGAAATGAGCTGGTATTGCTCATTAAAAGGCAAACTATTTTTAGAAAAGTGGGTTTAATAATAATTGTTTAATATATGATGGTTGTGGCTCCAACAAGACATACGCTGTATCAAAGCAATTGACCTAAAACAAATACATCGCTACACATATGACTGGATCTTGATGCAGATTTCAAAGACTCATTTGCTCATTTGCATTTAATATAAACTTTTAGCTAAAAGATAGCTCGCAAAATTGGATCCGAAAGGAGTTAGTGAAGCAATGTTAATTCTACGCCTAAAAACGTGAAATTCTGTCGAAATCCGTGTATATGAAGCCTTTAGAAACACAAAAATATAATTAAAAATGTCCCTTCTGACAATGTAGCACGATCTCTCGGACATTATCAGAACCAAGGTATAACGGCAGGTGCTCAAACAAAAAAGAACCGTAATGCGTACACCATGCTAACACGTGATTCAGAAGTCCGCGCCGTGGCTCAGTGGTTATACCGCTTCGCTCTGACCAAGCCGGCCCGGGATCGATCCCAGGCGACAGCAAAGTGAGTTTTGTGATGGACAATACGGAGCTGGGGCTGGTTTTCTGCGGGATCTCCGGTTTCCCCTGCCATCATTCCGAAAATTGCATGTGTGAATCAAAATTCTCCTATTATTAAACCAATCGTTTTCTGGCACAGTTTGCCAGTTTGCATAAATAAACAAGGACACACTAACAAAATACTTGTTTAGTTAATTAGGAGTCGATTAATGACACAAAACAACACTTACTTTTGTGTTTTATATTTAGTAACGGAGAATAAGACGGTAGCGCTATTTGTTGCAAGGGTTGCGAGTTGCGGTTTTCTCTCTTACTCTACTGGCTTGGTGGCATGTAGGAACTTGGCATGTCATCCAACTCCAATGATTTAGAGCTCGATTAAAATTAAAGTATTAACATTTCAGTGTATAGGATCATTTCGTACAATATCGTATTTTTGACCGCCTGTAGATTTAACAAAATTTATCATGTTACAAAATATCATTAGCATTTACCTAGAGAAAGTACTGCATTTCTACAAATATCGATACTGAAACTTTACCAGAAATATATGTTTGGAAGCGTTTACGTTTTTGGAGAACCATTAGTTTATGAAGTAACATTAAGCAAACACTATAATTATTTAAGTTAATTGAGAGAAATCAAGAGTTGCCTAACTCTAGCCGTGTATAGCCTAAGATTTTGTATAGATAGAGTCAAACTAAAACATTTAATACCACGGCTGCGATCTGAAACCCGGTGCTGCTGGTTTCCATCCTGTCGCTCTTACCATAGAGCTACCATGGCCAACATACCGTCATGAAATTAAATTCTTCAATAGACTCGTATATTTCACCGGTAAACCACTAGGGGCTCTCGTATTCGAGATACACCGTTTTTAACGACCTACTGTTGTAAGTCCTGCGCAAAGAGAAATGAGTTGGGATTGCTAATTAAAAGGCAAATTGTTTTCAGAAAAGTGGGTTTAATAAAAGTTGTTTAATATATGATGGTTGTGGTTCCAACAAGAGATATATTTTATCAAAGCAATTGACCTAAAACACATACATTGCTGTACAATCGCTATACACATACAATCCGGGTATATGAAGCTTATAGAAACACAAAAATGTGATTAAAAAGGTCCTTGTTATTTGTCAGTGTTTTACTTTCTCCTTCGTAATTAAAGGAGATCGGAATTTAAGAGACATCAAGGAGAACATGTCTCTAAAACATATGAGTATCGCTTAAGGGACACTGGGACTGAAATTTCTATTTTCTATATTATTATACTTAGAAAATTCAAACTTTGGACACCCAATGGGTTTTATATTAGAAAATAGCACACCAATGTTTAGTAATTTCTGATCATTAGTTTCGAAGCAATTAAATTTTTATTTTTATTTTAATTAAAGTTCATGGCAATGTTAAAGTTAATGCATGTTCTTCAATAACCATGCTAGTGGACTAGCTCTGCTATTTTTTCATTAATATACACTGATACGCAAAATGTGCTGATTATTTTCACTAATGCATAGTCTGCTATTTAAATTACTATTTACACTATGGACTATACATATTTTGCACTTTGTTCGTCAAGTCTTGCAAATTTCTTTTGGTTTTTACAAATTTAGTTTGAATAGCATTAGCATGTTCATCTATGTCCATTTGCAAATGTAAATCTGAAATATTAGATGTTCCTAAATGACCAACTGTACATACGAAATGGAAATCTGCTCCCAATTTTTGCTTTTCCATCTAGCTGCACAATGTTTTCTTACAGCTTCCTTCTTTTCGTTATTTGTATTCACTGGCTTATGCCAACATGATGAAACAGCATGCATTATGCTGTTTATATAGTTAACAATACCCTACACTACAGGAGAAACAAATATTTTGCATATACGCCTATTTCATATTTTAAAACGAACTGTAAACAAAAGCACATTTCCCTCATGAAAGTCGCTATTATACAGTAGAGCAAACACAGGCAGTCAAAACAGGAATGAATCTACAAGTATTCGCTGAGTTTGTTGCAAAGAACACAGCATAATCACAGATATTCTGTACTGTTTGTGTTTTCTTATTGGCTAAAGCCTCAAGTTGTGCTGACGACCTTTTATACTGCATTTATGTTTGAATGCTTCTCATTAAACACTTTGTATTCAATCCATAATAATAGTTTACAAAACTGTCTCCAGATAGCAGCACTAAGCTATGGCGCCAGTTTTGAACGCAATTTTAGAGAAAAAGCTTCCGAAAAGCGATCAGAATTGGCATACTGACTGGGGGGGGGGGGGGGCGAGATGAGCCCTTAAACAGCCTTGCGTGTAGATACACCCTAAAACCCAATTGTAGTAGAACATGATTGACAAAAACAGGCCATCATGCAGGATAAGGAAGAAAGGTGGCATTTAAATAGCCACGCCCCGAACTTTTAAACCCTGCGCAAGACATTTCAAAATGGTGGAATTATAAAAGTCTCACCATAATTCAATAAAGATAGGCTTGGAGAACATTTGTTTATATAAATCTAAAAAAGGTAATTTTAGAGAATTTTGGGTTATTTTTCAGTCCCTGTGCCCACTAAAGCGATATTTTCATTTTCATTTGTACCTACAAGAAAGTTAGGAGTAAGATATGTTTTGCAAATGTTAATTCAAATGGGTAAATAACGTTTGCAAAATAGTTTATACAGAGTAGAGAAATTCATGAGAGTGCAACATTAAGTTTCTTTAGTATATACGAGGGACGGATAGTAAGTCCCAAGCCTCACAAAAAAGACATTAATTATTTTTCTCTTTATTTCTCAACATAATTCCCTTAAAGGTTAATACGTTTGTCACATTGATTTCCTAATTTAATTAAACTATCTCTGTAGTTCGATTTATCGTGGTTCTCAAAATAGCTCTTTACTGCATAAATTACCTGTTCGTTGTTGTGAAATCTTCTTCCTTTAAGAAAGTTTTGGAGGTTCGGGAACAGGTGGTAGTCACTAGGTGCTAGATCAGACGAATAGGGTGGATATTCAAACAATTCGAACTTTAATTTGCACATTTTTTACATTGCAATAACTGAACGATGTGCTGGAGCATTGTCGTGAAGAAACAAGACTTCTTTCTTTGCCAAATGAGGTCTTTTGCTTTTCACCTCATCACTCAAACGTTGCAGTAATCTTGCGTAGTAGTCACCAGTGATACTTTTATTCTTTTCCAAGTAATCAATAAAAACAATTCTCTGTACGTCCTAGATAACACTCGACATAAGCTTGTTAGTTGACAAAACTGACTTTGCTGATTTGGAGTTAGTTCACCTGGTGCAATCCACTGTTTTGACTCTTATTTACCTTCTAGGGTCTAGTAATGTATCCAAGTTGCATTCATGGTAATAAATTTAAAAAATTCACTAGGAGTTTTACGGCAGAGCTCCAAATTCTTATCAGAAACAGTTTTTCTTTTTAGCTTTCGATGAGGTGTCATTAAACGCGGCATCCATCTTGCACAGACCATGTGAAAGCACAGAACATCACCTAAAGTATTACCTGCAAGTTCTTTTGATATGTTTATAGCATCTGCTATCTCAAATAACTTTAATCTGCGGTCTTCTAGTACTAAACGATGAATTACTTCAATGATTTCTGGAGTTGTGACTTCCAGAGATCGAGGCTCATCACTACCGTACGTTCCATGTTAAACTCTGCAACCCACCTTTTACCGGTTGTATATGAAGCAGCAGAGTCTTTCAATGTACTTTCCATTTCCTTCTTGATTTGTTTAGGCGTTAAGCCCTTGAATTTGATCACTGCACATTTTTCCAAATCCTCCATTTTCGCGAAACCTCTGCACCTGCCTTGTTTAAAATGCCGTTATCCAAAAATTGAACGAGCTACTGACCTGTAACTATGGACCTAAGCTAGTCTAGATTTAAAGGATATCATGCTAGCCGTCAAACAGGTACAGTGCCGCCATCTGTATGTGAGGCCCGGGACTTACCGGCCTACCTCTTACTTATGTGTATGCTGTTGTATTTAATTCGGTTTAGAATTGAGGAGCACATTACCTACCTGCATGATGTGCGACGGCTACAGAAAAAAAAAATCAGACTATATATTTGCTTTATATGAATCGAAGCATTTGCATACTTTTCTCACTCGAAAACTACTTCGCGCAGAGCAGTGATCATAAGACTACCCACAATACTCATATTTAAGGATGCGGTTAAGGAAACGATAACACCCACTACCTTCTATGGAAGGGAAGGAAGTTTGCCTCACTATCGCTATCTCCCCATCTTCCCTCGCAGAGGTTTGCATTAGAACTGAAGTAGCCTGAGGTACGGTATACATATATACAACCTGACACTTATATATTAAAAAAACCAAATATGTCGCACTTGATTTTCGTTACCGTCTTCCTGCTTAAACTCGTGGAGTTTTGGTATGTAATAACAATAAACACATACAGCAAATTTCTTTGCCACTTTCTTATTCAGCCATTTCTGACTCAACTTTTAGTGTCATGATCACAGATTTCGTGTTGTTATAAATTATGTCTAACCTAAATTAAACTGATATGATGGTAATCTAGATGTATCGTAATCGTACTTGTTTATATCTAGTCCTAGTTAGAGCACTATAGATCTCTGAAACGTTATACGATGTTATACATCATCAACTACATTCATGGATTTGGTTGTAATAAACACTGGTTTCAAGTTCAGCTTCTTAGTGTTTGCTAGGTCAAATGAAACCTTTCCCTGCGTTAGGTGTATACTGTAAAACACAGCTGAGATTATATTCTTTTCTGGGAGCCTTCGCTGTGAGAAAACATTTAGCTCTCATGATGTCATATTTCATGAATTCCTTAATAATTAAAGTCCTCCAAAGCGATTGGTAACATCGGGCAGTTCTCAGGTTAGTGCAAAGTGCGAAAGAAAGCCTTTTCCAGATAGCTCAACCAAACCGAAATTAGAACTCAGGACCTCTTGTATACGAGGCAAACACGTCTCTTCTTCACATGGAATTGGGCAGGCTTCTCTCTTCTCCCGCTCTGTTTAGGTGTTTCTACTGATTATGCCTACATGAATGCTTTTGTCTCCTATAGCAAAAATTCCAGTTCATAGTGATATCCACATTGCTTTATCTATCTTCGAGTTTCAAACGTTCAACTGATCAAAGAAGTGTCATCACTTTGGTCACTATTCGATCTTGCTTCTCTTCTTTGCTGTAAAATCCTATGATTCATGGGGCAGTAATGCAGCAGCTGAATCCATATAAAAGATCAGTTGGGTTTCCATTGTTGTCATTTTTTTTAATTTTCCCTTAACCGTTCTGCAAATCCTTAAGATTTTGTGGTTTTGTTATATTTTCTACAAAAGTATCATCGAATGACAAGGAGTAAGTGTAGAAGTTAAAAGGGAAGTTAATATTATCGTATTTTTCGCCGACCTATATTCACAGTCGCCCAAATCAAATCGATAACTTCTGTGATACGCAATGGAAATATACCGTATTCTGGTCCCACGAACCTTAGAACTTAACTGAGTAGCTTTAGTATAATATTTTTCGCCCAGGAAAGCTTATTGGTAGGCATTCGGAAGTGAAAACAAACTAGTAGCAAGCTAGCCCGATCTAAACCACCGAAGTTATACCTTCTGCAAGTTTCTCCATCTCGAACGCTCTGGAACGCTGTAATAAGCGAACATTGTAGCAAGTTGAGCGAGCCTCGAGAAGTGATTGAACGAACGAGTTAGAGAATCCGTTTCTGGTACGTCAAAGAGCCCTGTTTTCCGATTGAACTTGGACAACCTCGGTGACATGTAACAAATGCTATTACTAAATGGATTACAGTCATCCTGGGTTAGACTACCCAGCAAATGATATATCCGGAGGTAGATGCTACGTCGGGCCGAGTATTTGATTACGACACGAGGAAAGTGATGTGGAATCCCGAAATAGCTCACAGTAGTGAATTGATAGAGTTAGCCATGGGAAGATTCATTGAAGTTTGAAGTAGGTGACAGTGAGTGAAGTGGCAGTTTAAAAACTGGACGAAGTCTCAAAATTTTAAAATTCACATTACTACCTGAGAGTCCATCACAGTTAAAACTTAATGGAGTGACAAACAACTCGTTGTTGTCAGATATCAGCGGCCTTCCCTGTGTATCGTCTATAAGACGAGTAAGGCGTGTGGTAACTCGAAGTCGCTGTGGGAAATGACCGTCGAAATATCTGTAATGGTTTTAAAGCATCAAGAATTTCCTTCCTTTACCTCCATCTCGCTTACAATTCAGTGAAACTTTGTTCCATCACAAGCCGGTAACACATCACACTTATTGCACTTGACTAGACATACTTTATCATATACCATTAAAACACTGAATTAAGACATTAATTACACCATCCTGAGAAATAACTAGATAAATATTTTAACTTCAAGGATTTCATTATTTTCAGCTGAAGATAAATAACAGCCCATTTTGAAAGCCCTTTTGTATATAAATAAGCCAAAAATAAAAGGGTTTCTCTTGGAATTGCCAATGAAACACTGTAATTTTAGTAAACAACCCAATAAGAACAGTGGAGTCAAAATTACCAGGCACAGGGCTTAGTTCAGATATTCTAGATCAAAATTTACCAACTTTTATCATGACACCATTATTTTCGAAGAGTTCAATTTGTTGTAATTGATACCGAAATTAAAGCAATGCCATAAGTAAAGAGACATGATGGACTTCAAAGAGTTTGTATGCTAGTTGTTATAACAAAACAAAATGTATCATTATGAAAATCTAATGGTAATTTATATGGAATTCATGCCTTCAGCAAGCGAAAACTGTTTATAAGTACACGCATTAGAACACTTCCATTCTCACATTCAATTATTTGTTACTTCGACACTGCGTCTGTGTACATTCTAGCTACTTCTTGTTTTCACGCCATAAACAACACTGAAAACTAAGTCACAAATAAGGATCATAAATGAATATCTTATAAACATTTTAACATAATCACAATTTTTCTTTCCTTGTGTAAGATATTACAGGTAGAGCCATCTCTGGACAGCAAAAGCTGTTTATAACTAAATTACTTTTTCGTGCCTAACGTACGTGTCTAAAAGTAACCTAAAGTATTTCAGTCGGCTTAAATGCTGCGTGCAGGGTTATTGATGTATTAAAATGAGAGGTGTTTGAAAGTATTCTAAACGAGAAGTTAAAATGGAAGAACAATATTAAAAAATTAATACTTAATTTAATTTAGTTTGCTTATTACAAAGATCTATTAAACATGAGATAACCTTGAATGTCCAAAGAAATCTGTATTATGCAAATTTCCACAGCCTTATGTCCCATGGAATAATTGCTTAGGGAACATATTATGAAAGAGAGTAAATACTTAGACTGCAGAAGAGGGCAGTTAGAAGAATAACTGACATGGGCAATCGGTCTTCCTGAAGAGTTCTTTTCAGAGAGCTAAACATATTGCCTCTTGGCTGTATATTTATACTAGGGACATTAATCCATTTAGAAAAGTACAATGAGTTTGAACAAAATCAAAATCTTCATCAACAAAACACCTGACAAAAGAATGCATTGCATATTCATCTGTGTTGACCATTTATAGCACACTTTTTTTGTAGTTTAAACGTATCTATGGTATTTTAACAATAATATTTAGAGACATCCTTGATAAAATAATAAATAACGAAAGTCATTCTATGCAAAGAGCAGTTATGTATTTTGTTAAAGTGGTTAGAGATATATTGTTAAAATTAACCTAACTTATGTAAAGGTTTACTTCTGGAGTTGTGGGGTTTTATCCTTGGTATATAACTGCATTATATGAGCGTCATTTGCTACATTCCAAACAAATCCTCTCTCCCGCTCTCTCTCTCTCTCTCTCTCTCTCTCTCCCTCTCTCTCTTGTACACACACACAGAACGTTTTCTATAAACACCATGTAATCCTATTTCATGATTATATCTGCTCCTCACAATATATTTTCATAAGTATTCTACTTATTCATAACTCAGTTTTTTCATCTACTTCACATTTTCATGTTAAACATTGACGAGATTGAAGTACATTAAACATTTTGGTGAAGACCTTCTACTCGAATAAAGAATATTAAGTGTAATAAACGTAAATAATGTTAATTAGATCATTCATAATTAATACCGTACTTACAGATTGTAAAATTGCATTCGAGACTTAAAAACCATAAACTTACAAAGAGTGTAAATCTTAGACATGGATAACTGAAAATTAATAAAATATTCCATCAACTTTATAATTGAAAAAGTTAACGCTAAGAAAAGGCTACTAACCTTATCTAACGTCTAGTTTATTGTTAAGAATATCACGCACATGAATAGAAAATATCAATATTAGAGAAAAATATTCAAGAAGTAAATTTTTGGCTGCATCCTGATGAATGTCCAACAGAGAGATCAAAATTCTTCTTTGTACACAAAGAACACCATACAGCGCACAAATTCAAAAGTAGAATCATAACTTTAATTAGCCAATGACATTTCTCGATCCAGTACACTAACGCCCCAAAGCATCATCTGGCACTGAAAATAATTGTCATTTTCTCTATGTAGCCCTCACTAGTGTAACAGATGTTAAGGGAAGTGTATCTGTTACAACTTTATATTACATGTTACATAATGTAAAGTAATTGCTATGTGATATTTTAAGCAGAAGGCAGTCTGGTGTTTGTCATGTTTATCTGAACTAAGGCGAATACTTTAAAGGAATATCACAGACTATGTTATAAATAATAACTAAACACTAGTAACACAACTTCACTTATCTTATTTGACTCCTGGGACCGGTTTCAAAGCAAACATCTGCTTTATCCTCAGCCATTCAGCTTGACACTCGCCCACTAACTGACGGACTGACCTTGACCACTACCGGAGTTTGAAGGATAGCTCCTTATCTAACTGCCATCTATCGGGGACAACACAAACTTATTGATGATGTCTATAGGAGGGATATCAAAATTCATTACGCGATCCTTATTTTTCAAAATAAATATCTTCTCCCAAACCATTAAATCTATCGGTTCCTTCAATTGTTTCAATAATTTAACTTCTGGATCTACTTCATGATTATATGACCAAAAATGATCAGCCACTGCCGATTTCTCGGTCTGTCTATATTTAATATTTCTAAAATGTTCTTTCGCTCTGGTTTCTAAATTACGCTTGGTTCTACCAATATAGATCTTATCGCATTCTAAACAGTTAACTTGATAAATACCAGATTTTTTGCTGTCTGAAATTTCGTCTTTTTTAGAAAACTGTAGCAAATTCTTTATACTGTAATTATTATGAGGTGCTAGTATTATACCCACTTCTTTGAAAATCTTTTGGAACTTTTTATTTGCCCACGGATGATAAGTAAATTTTTTGAAAATATAATCCTCTTTTACTTTTTTAAGAGTGGAAACATCATTAACATTTTTTTGATATTTAAATTTTTCCATTCTTCTGATGATAAAATCTTTATTAAAGCCGTTAATTAAAGCAGTGTTTACAATATGTTTATATTCCGCATTAAATTCTTCTTCATTTAGAGGTATGTTTATCAATCTGTAAATCAAACTATTAAAAACAGCAAATTTATGTGACATAGGGTTAAAACTTTTATTTTTGATATAATTATCCGTGTGAGTTGACTTTCTATAGATGCCAAAACTTAATTTATTGTTATTTTTCATTATTTTTAGATCTAGAAAAGGGATGTAGCCATTGTTTTCAATTTCTATTGTGAACTTTATAGCTTTATCCTGTGAATTTAGAATATTTAAAGCCTCGTCTATATATCTTTCAGGAACTCTGGCAAAAATGTCATCTACGTATCTATACCATATTTTAAAAATTGAAGGAAAAGATTTAGTGACTTCTATTTCAAAAAAACTCATAAATAGATCAGCAAGAAAGGGTGAAAGGGGACTACCCATGGCTACTCCTGAAATTTGTTGAAAAATATTTCCATTGAAAGTAAAGAAATTTTGATCTAAACACAGATTTGTAAGTTTCATAAAATCTTCTATTGACTCCTTATCCAAATCATTAGAACTCAACCATTTTCTTAAAAACGTTAGAAGTTTTTCCTTGGGAATACTGGGAAATAGGGCAGTTACGTCAAAGGAAACAAGCCTATCATTTTTTGACAATACTATATTGCTGATCTTGTTTACTAACTCAAATGAGTTTTTTATACTTAAGCTGTTAAATCTATCAAAAGTATTAAACCTTTTGTTTAGCCATTTTGCCAAATTATACGTGGGTGAATTTATAAAATTTACAATCGGTGTCATTTTATTGCCAGGTTTATGTATCTTAGGCAAGGCATACATCCTAGGTAACACTGGGTTACTGACTTTAACCATATGCTGTTCCTTTTTAGGTATGACTTTTACCTCATTAAGTGTTTTATTTACATTTATAATGCACGATTTTAAAGGGTCATTCTTAATGCTTATGTAATCTTCTCCTTGCAGTAAAAGTTCCACTCTGTTGTTGTACTCGTGTTTGTCTAATATTACAACTTTGTTCCCTTTATCAGCTTTAGTAAATATAACATCTTTTTCTTTTAATGATTTAATGATATGTTTATTGTAATTTTCTTTAGGGTGGTTTTTATTTAAATTTTGCAAGATTTTGCTACATTTCATTTTAACCAATGCTTTATCATTTTCTTTTAAATCCTGACTTGCGATTTCAATGTCAACGACGTAATCTTCAATATTTTTTGAAAAACCTATACACGTTTTTATGCCTTTGTTTAGAAAGTTGGTTTCTTTTTCATTAAGATTACAAGTTGAAAGATTAATCACATTATCCTTTTTATTATTATTTTGTGTCGTTGCTTTTATTTCTTTTTGCTTTTCGCACAATCTTTTTAATTTATCCTTTAATCTTTTTGTTTTATTCTTCATACTGAAATTAAGATTTGCCAATAATTTATATTCAAAATTAAGCCAACCAATGTTTCCTAAAACCTTCATTAATTTTAGATCGGCAGTGGCTGATCATTTTTGGTCATATAATCATGAAGTAGATCCAGAAGTTAAATTATTGAAACAATTGAAGGAACCGATAGATTTAATGGTTTGGGAGAAGATATTTATTTTGAAAAATAAGGATCGCGTAATGAATTTTGATATCCCTCCTATAGACATCATCAATAAGTTTGTGTTGTCCCCGATAGATGGCAGTTAGATAAGGAGCTATCCTTCAAACTCCGGTAGTGGTCAAGGTCAGTCCGTCAGTTAGTGGGCGAGTGTCAAGCTGAATGGCTGAGGATAAAGCAGATGTTTGCTTTGAAACCGGTCCCAGGAGTCAAATAAGATAAGTGAAGTTGTGTTACTAGTGTTTAGTTATTATTTATAACCTAGTTTACTTCACTGTCAGCAGCTTCAGTTTTTTACATAAATATCACAGACTTTCACAATCATTAGTAAATAATAGAAACAGAGGTTTCGGAAAAGGGAGACAATTCGTATTTGGTAGGTCGGATCCTCGCCCCCCGTCACATGTACACTCTGATTTCCGACTTTCAATTTTGCAAAACTCTTTAATCTTAAGAATACTAAGGACTATTCCTATGTTTGTGTTGACTTCAGCAGAATAACCTGTAGTTAGAAGGGCAGAATTTTTGAGTTACTGTTTAATCTTTTAGCTGTATCACTAACATCTACATCTACAACGGAAGGTGTAATGACCCAACTTCAGTAAATGCTTGACTTATATATAAAGTAGATACAGAAGTAAGCTGTTGGGAAAGAGCACATATGTGTGTACAGAGTATTTAGTTACTGTTGTATGTCACGCACAGGACGAATCGTGTAGTTACAATAACTGTCCGGCAGAGCAATGCTACCAAGCTGCTAACCGAGTACCACCTGTATTGTCTTATACTCTGGAAGATGCTTTGCAAATGTTTACAAAATTTATGGCATACTGCAGCTATATCCTTTATATGAAGACTAGCATTAATTGTTTATTACCAACACCTGATAAAAAGAATAGCTAAAATATAAACAAAGGCAATAATAAATTAATAAATAATTTTGTGTAAGAGTAGATGTCTCCTAAAGGAAATATATTTTCAGGCTATTCGGTTTTCTCAATTATGTTTCCATGCATATGCGTTTATTTGCAAAATGCAATGGTATTTGAAGATCTTTCTGTTTAGTCAATATATCTGAGAGTCATGATATTTTAACGTAATCAGATGATTACAAAAATGGTCTATAGACACATCCAACATACATCATGTTTAACATGGGTAATGGTTTAACAGGAGTGTGACAGTATAATAAAAAGGGGTGCCTGAAGTGTTTCTAAATTAGAAAAATTCACCCAATACGGATCGAAATTCATAAAATTATGTGTTTTATTAGTAGTCTGTCATGTGCATATGTTGGTTACACTGATGCTGTACTGGCTGGTTTTGAGAATGTGAAACAATAAAATAGCGTATTCATCTGTGAATATGGCTGGAAGTATCTTTTAAAAAGGAAGTGTAATGTACTTGGCTGCCCTGTTACAGGGAGAAACGAGGAAACAAAGGTTGTTCGTTTCCAAAGAAATCCAGAAAGTTAAGATACATTTCAGAACAGGAATGATTAAGCAGTAATAATATTTAGAATTTCCTTTCTAACGTTATTTTGCCACGTGAACTGTAAGCTGTAAGCGAAACATATTTTAGCTCTGGTTACTGGTTTTATAATGCAAATAAAGTGGTGCAATGCAAAAATTAGCAAATGAAACTCCTACATATAGGTTTAGATGTTAAATTTCTGTATCTTAACTATAATCATAATTTCATAATTCGTGTTTTTTAAGATTTGTTACGCTACGGTTGTTTGATTTTGTTGGAAGACCGCATATTACACCTAGCTCGAAGAAATTAAACATAATAAAATGTGATGTAAGCCCATGTCACTACATTGGTAATGCAATGGAACCATAATCTGCATATGTAGTAGTTTAGACATGGAAAGCATAGCTATTTTTATCACAGAGTAGTTGCATCATCATATTTGCTGCTTTGGCAAATAACTTGCTTTCCTAGTATTGTGATCTCACATTGCAAAGTTTGTTGTAAAGATGGTAATTGTAGCATACAAAACTGTCAAGATCTTTCACTGATTATAATCTAACCTCACATATCTAAACTTTTTGTCAATTGTTGCTCATCTTATTTAATTGTATTAAATGTGTCAATTTTCCTGTTACATACCCTATCTTTTATTCCCTTTCATTTAAATGTGTTCTTAATTGCTATCTATTTGTTAATATTATATTTTTACAACCTATTGTATTATTTTTTAATTGTTTTCCTGGATTAAGTGATATAAATATAAGAACTGGTAATGCACATTTTGAAAGAAGGTATCTGCATTGGTTCCTATTGTTTGTTTCAGAGAGCAGAACCCTCAGAAATATCAAACCTGCAGCTGTAGTTCGATAGTAGTGGACGAAACTTCTGGAAAATCCAACTCCAGCAAACCATGGCATAACAGCCCGGAAATAACTCCTAGTTATATTGACTCCAGCCGTGAAATCCTACGCTCTCTTATGAAATTACAATAAATTGTGTCCATTGCAAATCCAATATAAAATGTTAAGACATATTGGCAAAAGCCAAGAGAAAGTTGATGGCAAAAACATTTGATATATTATAACTATCCCTGTCTCGTTTTCCACATTGTCTGTATATAATACGCCCTTTATGTTCAATTTTCAAGTATATATGCTATTAAACTGTATACGTCTTTGATATGTTCACTGTTCACAAGCCTTTGTGGCTAAAGTAAACTCGCTGAATGGAAATCCGTCTAGTCTACTCTTTACATAATCATACATGACTAACAAAATGTACATATTGAATTTTTGGGAATATCAGTAAAGTCCTCTTCATTTGGAATGAATTCTGTATGACCGTTAAACCATGATTGAAAGACATACTTGTGAATTAAAAATGTAGTTTCCATAAAATATGCTTTTTTTTATTCTGAGGCATTAGCCATATCTGAAATTTTGATTATTAATTTATACTTTCCAGTAATGCTTTACTGTGTTTGGAAATAGTTACCATTAAGTTTCTTGGAATCTCATGGAAAAAGGAGGAATTTTAAAGCTTACATAATGCTTCTTAAAGTAACGCTAGTTACGCTAGTATCCTTCTTGTACCTGCAACAAAATATGTTAATGAAAGCATTTTGTAACAGTTTATCTTAAATAAATGAAATTAATGGAAAAATTAAAATCTGGAAGAATTGTATGCAAAGGAGTTATACAAATAAATGATTGTGTCTAGAATCGGTCATGGGAATGATTAGTTTTTTCCTTTTTATTGAAGCAATCACCTGCTCTTGTATGTGCTTGAAATTTAACTGAAAGTGTAATGCTGTGAACTTTGATTTGACTTAATTTTGTTATCAGGATTAACAGGATTGACAGCAGCGTGTAGTTATGGCGCTTACAAATATAAGAATCGTGGCACAATGCCTACCTCAGTATATCTGATGCAGCTTCGAGTAGCGGCACAAGGAATTGTTGTAGCATGTCTGGCAGTTGGTGTTGGCTATACATTAGTAAGAGAATTTATATTTAAAACTTATAAGAAAGATATATAAAACACTTTTTGGAGCACAGTAATTTATTTATACAATACTACCATTGTAAACATCAGCAACAGTAGGCAACATTTTAAGGAGGAGGAGGAAGGAAAAAATGTCTTTATTTTGTTTACTAACTAGTGTACTGTGATGTTAATATGCTGCTGGATCAGCTTTGCTTTACAGTTGCTACAGTATTTGCAGTGCATTTGTTAAATGCACCTCTTGTGATGTCACAAATACTATGTATTTTATTTTAAAATAAATGGATTAATTTTTGGTTGAGAGTAGTCACGGTTTATATTCTCTGACGTTGGGGAGGAGAACAACCAGGGAGCATAATCAAAGAACAACGTATTTAACAATGAAGATGGTACATTATGAATTTCAGCAGTGACAGGTTAGTATGAATTAGATTAATTTCCATATTTTGTACATTATATTAACTATCGTGAAGGAATGAGGTTGCCAGGCAGTGGCGTACAGGATCTGAAGAATCCTAATGTCACTGAAGACTGCATTGTTATCTTCAAAGATATATTCAAAGCTTCTTTTTTGTTGGTTTCTTTTGTGTTTGTATAGACATTGGATATTGTTTAAGGATGACATAATTATAAGAATGCCTAAGTCCTATCCTCACTGTTTGCTTTCTTACTTGATTGCAGAGAGAAGCAATAGAAATTTATGAACACGAGTAATTTTAAGTTACAAGGAAGACGATTTCTGTCTATATAAGGAATGGAAAAGAATATATGTTAGAATGTATATAGTATATGTTAGAAACAGAAGAAGTGAGGAAGACTGCATACAAAACAGCGGAGTCAATCAGTGCTGTGCTCCATCTGATTTCAACTTATTACCAGGTACCTCCATGCACTACTGTGTGTCTAGTGCCACCATCACCTTAGCCTCATTTCATATGAAATGAAATGTGTAGTATTTAACGCCCACTTTTATTACATGTGGCATTGGAGTTGGTGACACCGATGATATATTAAATGAAGGTTGAGCACTGGTGGAATGAGATGGCAGGGGAAATCGGAGATCCCGGAGAAAACTCGCCCCAGCGTCGTGTTGTCCACTATGCGGTCACCTAGGATCAAACCCTGGTCAACTTGGTGAGAGCCAAGCAGTCTAAGCACTGAGCCATGGCACAGCCTCCTCATTCCATGTATGGTCTACTTAGACTTCAGATCTATCTTTTAAGATGCTAAGGACAGAGTTAGTCAAAATGTCTTGGTCCTCAAGATCCTCTAGAAGAGGAGCGGGCTAAATAATGGCCCGTCAAGAAATTGACTGTAATGAGTAAAAATGAGATACATTTCTTAAAATGGATCACAATCTCCGTGTATGATTCAAGTTGCCGATGATCAGGATCCTGAAATGTAGACAAAGAAAATTTACTTCTCACAAATGTGTTGCATCTCCTATGCTTGAAATGTAAGCACTGCGGTCTGGCATCTATCAATTATCGTCACACCTGTATAAATAAACCATTTAATCAGGGGAAAATTTTGCAGGTAGTATGCTGTACCCTTGTCTTGTACATTTCTTCTGGTTTAGTTTAATCCTAAACCTTAGTGATGGGGGAAGAAACTGAAAATTTCAAATGTATTGCATTGATAGATATGCTTTCATCAAGTTATATTATATGTCTCATCTTTTAAGATTGTGCTTGAACAAAATTACATTTATTTTATGCATACAATACAAATATCATAACCTATTAAACACAGAGTTAACGAAATAATATTGAAAAAGGTAACAAAATAAAAAAGACCTTCCATATGGAAACTGTTAGCAAGTGGTTAAATGTTCTTTAAAGTTTGCTTTTAAATTGTTTGAACTAATCCATCGCAAAATAAGTTTCAGAATTAGTAAATTTATGTACAATGAATATGATATTTTGGCTATTTCTGCATATACATAACAGGTAGCTAAATGTATATTTTCAGGATTCTGTTTCATAAATTTATCTAATTTGTAGATCTTCTGTAGTTCCCAAATTACTTTTTAAACATAATTGTATAATAATTAATAAAGCATCATTTATTTTTTAATAAATTAAATATTCATTTACTGAATTCTGCAAGATATAATGTAATGGCTTAATTATTATGATGTATGATAATTGAGTATCAGGCATAATACTGTAGCATATAGAGTTCATTATATAGTAACACTCCTTTCATAAAGCCTTCTATTAAAAGGAAAACATCATATTTTATCTTTGGGTTATTAAAAACTAATGATGAATGTTAGTTGCTATAACAAATGAGAAGTTTACTGTGCGCAGTTTTACTTTTCCTGCTACATACAGTAAGAAGAGGAAGGATTATATTTCACCCAAAATTCTGATATTGAGGTTCCACTGAAAATATACTTGAAGCTCCTGGAATTCATAAAAGCAGTTTAACTTTCTCACTGCATATAGTGACCGTGCATAAAGGATCCCCAGGCGGCTGGCTTTGTACGGAAGGACTGTTCTTACCTCTAACCACAATGTCATAAACATCTTAGGATTCCTAGAGTCAACAAGAAAAATTCAATGTCATTGCCGGGATTTGAACCACGGGTCTCCTGGTTTTCGTGCAGCCAATCTAACCCATTGAGCTACCATGGGCAACTTGCTGTCATAACACTAAATTCTAGTGTGAAGAAATGATCAATTTCCATCAAGTAACTAAAATCTTAGGATATGCTTACCGGGTTGGAGGGGTGAAGAATGTTAGACACGTGTTTACAGCTAAGAATACCCAGGGGTGTTGTTTAAAATAACGTTCAGAAGTGGGGGAAAAATTCAAGCTGAATTCACTGTACGGAATAGTCATTGATCTTTTCATATAAATTTTAAATAATTAATGTATCCCATACTAGTACATAATGTTACAACGCTTTATAACATAACTGAAAAGGAATATATTACCTATACTGTTATGGTGTTAGTACTTATATTACCTACAAAAACTAAATGCGTATTATTAACATAATATCCAAGGAAAGCGTAGTAAAACAATTCGATACCTTGTTGTAGGACCATAATTACAATAAATAGAGTCAACATGAAAAATTCAATGCCATGGACGGGATTTGAACGCCTGGTTTCCGTCCAGTCGTTCTAACCCATTGAGCTACCATGGCCAATGTGCCGTCCTGACAATATGTTCTCCATTTGACTCGTATATTTCCCCGGTAAACCACTAGGAGCTTTTGCATTCTAGATACACCATTTGTGGTGACTTACTATCGTAGGTAGAGTTAGATTACTTCCGTAAAAACCCTGGCATAATGCATTGCTTACTTTAGGAGCGACTCTCACCACCGATGGGCTTGGGTTAAGCGTGAGGTGATTGGGGAAGTTCCTCGATGCCGTCCAGCATGTCGTCTGCACATATCCTGCTTTTTGTGTTCGCTGTGGGGCATTTTTCTCTAGTCACATTGTGATATGAAGCATTGTCTATCACAAGAACAGACTTCTCTGGAAGATTGGGCTTTAGTTTTTCTTTAACTACATTCTAACTGATAAGTTTCACAGATTTAGTGTTCCCAACAAAGCACGTGATAACCAAGTTCACTCGTCTAGATGAGAATACACACTGACCTTTGCGCATACAGGTTGACGCATACGGCTGGTTGGGAGGGAGAGAGGCAGGAACTGGCATACATGAGGCGCCAAGCGCATATTGAAAACCAGCTCGCCCGCGGGTCACCCAGGGCATTTATGGGAATACGGCTACTCTACTTGAGCCCAAGGCTTCATCATTTAACTCTTATTTTAGTTAATTAATGGATGTTAATCATTTCGTCTAACTAGCCATATATAGGCTCAGATATTTGATAGTCAACATGAAAAATTCAATACCATGGCCAGGATATGAACCTGGTTTCCGTCCAGTCGCTCTAGCCCATTGAGCTACCATGGCTAATGTGCCGTCTTGGCATTAAATTTCCTGTGACATGATAATAGCTTAAGGATATTGCATTTTAATGAAAATTGTTTGAGCTATTTTGGAGAGAATCAGAATTTTAGAAGGATTTTTCATGTAAAGGTCAGCTTGGAGTAGTGGAAAATTCCTGAAAATCTCATGGTGCATTCCTGGAAGCTGCTGAACTTATAATCCACTTTTGTATTTTACTGACCTTCGCTTTGGGTTACGTTGTTCACATACACAAAAATAATGGCTTTGCAAAGACCTCTATTTTCTTTCTGGATTCAGAAAGACATGTATGTCTGCTGAAATCTCCAAATCAAATTTTTGGGTACAATTCAATATCTCTGCTATTAATGATATATATATATATATATATATATATATATATATATAATATGATAGATAAAGCAATAAACAGCGGCTACATTCCAGAAAAGTGTATGTCATAAGAGAAGAGAAGTAAAAACTTTCGAAAACTAGAGCAATGACAGGAGAATAGATAGCATTGTTTTAGTTTTTTTTCTCAAGATGAAATGCTGCTAAGCTGCCTGACAATGAATTTCATGCTCTGTATTAATTTCCGCTGCATTAACGGTCATCAGCATTGCATTGGTATCTCTGGCATTGAACAGAATTTTCTTCCATTTTTATGATGTATTAAGTAACAATAGCTTATATCATTAATTGGCTACTTTTGTAACACAGTCTTATACGAAAACAGTCACATTTTGTAGATCTCTGTTTGTATCTCCACTATGTCAAAACCTTATATCAGTTACTGTAATAACTATTAGAGATTAATTGTTTGTTAATGCCATTTACAATGGATATGTATCTATACTTCTAATTAAATATATCTAAATAAATTATATATGAGAAAAATTTGATCTGTAGCACTTGCACACCTGTCTCTAGTCTTGTCCATGGTTACTATAGAAGCCCTTCCCCTATTTTCTGTATATCAGTTGATATAAGCATTTTCATAGATAAATTTAGTGCTCATTTTCTAGTAGGTAAAAGCAAAAACTGACCTTTATGCAATAGTCAGATATTTTAGATACCCCATTGAATTACTAAGTGATGGATGACTGGACTAAGCTACGGAGTACATTCGGCGTGGAAGTCAAAGTGGTCTATTGTACCTATGCCCCAAGTGCGGCATCCTTGGGAGAAACGTCGAGGTGAGAAGACAAGAGGACTCCTGTCCCAAGGAGCCATGTCGTTGCGGAGGGTAGAGTTCGTGCACTTTACCGGTTGGGAACTCCTGACAGGCCAGAACAACCGGCATACAATCTTACTATGGTCCCCACCAGACCGGGTTCACAGACCGAAGACCGCCCTACCGGAGGAGGAAGTTTTACCAAGAGCATATTGTCTGCCATTTAACGCCGAGACACCCGCCGACACTTTTCTACCCTGAAAGAGACCTCAAAATTAGAGATGTGAAGTCATAATAGAGGAGAGGACATTTGGGGGATGTAAAAAGCCTACCCAGCATTCACCTGGCGATTCGGGAAACCCCCTAAAGAGCCCACAGGCGAAACCGCCTGAGCCATCGCGCTCAGAAGTTGCTAAGTGACCACTAAAATATCATTCTCTTTGCATGGACAAGAAAGACTAACACTGCCATTTGAGAAACGTATATAGCTGTTGTAAAATTAAACAAGTAACATGGAATATCTCATAAATGGTCCATCCTCATTAAGAAATGTATTTAAGATTAATTCTCAGGTTTGACTATATGTATGCCTTGTTTTCTAAAATGCCCATCCAAAATGAAGATGACTTATGGAGATCGGTGCTGATTCTTGACATTATTACATAGAACAGAAGAAAGATGTGTGGTCCACTTATTAGAAATCAAAATGAATATGTCATTTTTTGTACAACAAAATAGAGGATCTTATGTTAATTTAAATTAAAATAGTAACTAATTTCCGAAGTTAAGAGCAAAATAAATAAGTAAAATGAAACTTGCAGTTGCATCTAAATAATGATGTTGGTTGTTAAATACAAAGTTATAACATTTGAGAGAATATACCTATAAATAGTCATTCATCTGAGGTTTAATTTCTGTAGGTGTTATTCTTATCTTTAATATTTGGTTATTAGGTTAATGAAGGCTTTCTATGGATTTCTCTAGACCAATTCTTGGATACTTTGCAGGCATATGTCATGGCAGCAAGGAAAAAAGAGAAATTCACAGCCCTTGTGCACCGCTGATATATAAAATGCTCCATAACATAAACGATTAACAGCAACCAATCGTCGAATGTGGAATAAATCTCAAAACTTACTGCGATGACCTTGTTTGTTTACAAATGGATTGGTAGCGCCCTCAATGGGTAGGAATACTCTATTATTACAGGACTACTCTCCTTATGACAGCATCACTATCATAAAAACATTAAATAAGTTATGAATACATATATAATACTCCATAAAGTATACAAACAACAGCTACAAACATGTTGAATGTCAAACATCTAAATTTCTTGGAATGGTTTTGTTTACACTGGCGAAGTAACGCCCTCGAGGTCTAGTGCTGGGTAATGTTAATGTTAATGTCCAGGTTTATCTTCTAGTGAAAGCATCATGACGATAAAAGCACCAATTAGGTAAATAAATATATAATACTCCATAATGTAAACAATAAACGGCATCCAACATGTGGAATGTCAAATAAGCGGCAAAATTTACTGCGATCGTCTTTTGTTTCCAAGTGTTGAAGTGGCGCCCTCAAGAATTAGTTTTGAGCAATATTCCCTATTCTAGTTTTTTTTTCTTATGAAAGCATCAAGATCATAAAATGCACTAAATAAGTAACAAATAAATGTATAGTACTCCTTAATGTATACAATAAAGAGAAACCAGAACTTGAATATCAAATAATTGTGAAAATTAACTGCGATGACATAGATTGTTTACAGCTGGCGAGGTAGCGCCCTCAACAATTACTTTTTAGTAATGTGACTGAGGGTTCGTCGAATTAAAAGTCCAGTTTTCAGAAATTCAAAATGCTATTTATTTCCGTAGAAACACGCTTTGGTCAACCCTTACAGTAGCTGAATTACGTAATATATACAAATACAATCGACAGGGTCGTTGACCACAAACATAGAGTTTACTTTGAAAACAGTTGCAGGCACACGAATCCAGTTACCACTCTCCAATACGACTGTCCACTCAACTAACCGCGGCTTCCTTTTATACGACCATTCATATTTCTAGACATTTCTGAAATGTTCTATGACAAACATGAAATCGAACTTTCCAGTCAGCCATCTGTCTCTATCTGCTTCGGTAAGGTTTTATCTCCGCGGCGCACTATATGTCCCTTTGTGCGTCCCGACAATTCCCTATTATTCTAGGACTTTCCTTCTGATGAAAGTGGCATAATCATAAACAAATTGAATTAGTGACAAATAAATATATATTGTACAATAATGTCAACAATAAACATCAACCAACACATTTTATTTATTTCTTACGGTTTATTAATTATACAAGTTATTATCTACACGGAGAACTTGATAGGCTGTTCCCAGAAAAAATTATAGCACACGTATTTGTAGCTTAAACATATCTGTGATATTTTAACAATAATATTTGGAGACATCTTTGATAAAATAAAACATAACGAAAGCCTTTCTATGCAAAGAGAAGTTTGTAGCTCAAATTTGTTTTCGCCAATATCTTGCTCTCATTCATGGAGGTCCTAAACTTAAATACATTCTTTAGTTTACCTACCTTTCATGTATGAACTACTGTGTGATATAAGCGCATATAAGTGTGCACCATTGTTTATAATCTAACCTCACATAAACAGCTATGGATCTTATTTAATTATATGATTTATCTTGTATACTTTATCTTTTCTTGCTTATTACCCAGACCGACGCAGCAGAAATGCTTAGGGTCACATGGCTTGACTTGTGCAAGGTCTACATAGAATGTGCGGAGCTGTTCGTTCACTGTATCCCAATGTGGACAAATTGGTATTCAATGAAAGAGGTTTTTTGTTAATGCTCTTAAGAATGTTTATCTCTTTAGAAAAGAAAACCTCAATTTTGAATTACTACCAACAGCAATTTTTACTCGCTGGGACACTTGGGTTTCAGCAGGGGTGTACTATGTGAGACATTTTGAGAAGTGTAAGTTGATTGTTGATGAACTGGACAAAGATGATGTTTCATTTACGGTAGTTTTTTTATAATCCCCTATGTGACAGTTATTTAAGAAATGACGTGGCGTATGTTTTTTTTTCAGTGAGATTGATCGTAACAGCGGTAAACGTCTTAATGTCATAAATCACACATGATTTTGTTTATGCTTTGTATGATAATACACCTTGTTTGCTGGTTATTTTTTGTTTTTTTTTATATTTATTTACTTATTTTTTTACATATTTTCTTTCAAGTCATAGAAACTACAATCAACTGTTGTTTGCAACATAAGTCAAGCTAATACAGTTAAAAGTACAGTGTTAAGCTTACAATTAAAACACTCAGAAATATGATAAAATGGATTAAGAAGGTGCCAATTTTTCAAATTTTGTTTGAAGTATTTGAGGCTACAGTATTGAGCTTCTATAGCCAGTCTATTTTTTCTTCCATTTGCGTTCATCTGAGCGGATAGTCCTTGCAAAGGATTGCCTAACTATCTGAAGGAACACTGTTCTGAGCAACTTGTGGCGGGGCAAATTGATCTTGCTAAAGGTTGTCTGCGCTCCATGAAAGCAGCCAGTCTAGATGTTGGGATGGAAGTTGACTTCGGAACCAGTGTAATGGAGCTCAAATCGGATGATATAAGGCTCCATAGAATCACTGAGCCCCGCTGTGATTAGCTTCCAACGTTCCCTTCGCAGGAATTCAAACCATTCCCTCTGTAATGCCACATTTCCAGGATTTTTCTGCATTATCCAGTGTAACGGTCCCATTAACAACCAGATCGCACACCTGTAGAGCGCCGTGTCTTTAAAACTGAATTCCAGTCTCTGTAGCCTTCGAAGACATGGTGGAAACTCCGGCGGACACCATTTTACAATAAAGTCTCTGAGCACCATCCAGATATTATGCACCTGTTTGCAAGAGGCAATCCTATGTTCCAAGGTGTCTATTTGTGAACAAATTTGGCATCTGTTACATATTGTACGGCCATGTCGCCATAATTTCTCCGCTGTTGGTATGGTCTCGTTTAATACTTCATATGCTGTCTCTTGCCAATCATTAGGAACAACTTTATTGAACAGATTCTTCCATATCAGTTTCCATTCTCTATTCTCTTTCTCTTCAATCCTGGGTGCACACTGCGATGTATTGAGCAGCTGATACTGTTTTCTCGTTGATTCAAAAACTGTGAGGTCAGCACTGGTGTCCAGCAGATTTCTCAGATGGTTAACAATGGGTTTGAATCCCGGATATATCCTCTGAGCGTGCTGTATCTGATCCTGCCAGAAACTCCCATCTATCGATGAACCATTACCACCCAGTGATCTGACAGCAGCTTTGCCTAATAAGGCCATGCATTTCTTGACGATGTCCACCAGTCCACATCCACCTTTGGATTGCGGCAATCGTAACTGTTCTCTGCTCACCCTGTAGGCTTTCCCAGTCCATAAGAAATAGCCAAGCAGTTGCTCAAGTCTCTGTGCTTCACGTTTCGGAATTGGCAGTATCTGCGCTAAGTACCAAATTTGACTGAGACCATAGATATGTATGTACCAAATTCGCTGCATCAAATTCAGGTTCCGAGCCCTCTCCAACAATAAAGAGTATCGCAAGTGGTTGATTTTCTCTCTCCAGTTGTAAACTATAGTGGCTTCCATATCTCCCATAAAAGAGATACCAAGTATCCTGGTGGTGGTAGTACATTTCATTCCCAGTGTTTGTACTGGTTCCAACCACTGTCCAATCAATAATATCTCAGATTTGTGTACGTTTAACGTTGCACCGGACATCCGTGTATAGATCTCCAATCCATTCCGTAGGGCTGCCATATCGTGATTGTTTGTCGCTACAATTGTGACATCATCCGCATAAGCAATGACTTTAAAGCGTTCATTGTACACAGTAACCCCATGTAGCGTATCTTGCAGTCTTTGAAGTAGGGGGTTTAACGCTATAGAAAAAAGCCCCATTGATAACGGGCAACCTTGACGCACTGACCGGCCTATTCGTATTGGAATGGAAAGCCAGCCATTCCATAACACCCGGGATTTTGCTGTACCATAAAGGCCTTGTATAATTTTAATCACGTGCATTGGAAATTTCGCCGCCTTTAAACATTGCCACAAATACGCATGTTGCACTTTATCAAATGCTTGTTGGAAATCCAAGCTTATCAAGGCCGCCACTTGCTGTTCCCTTTGCAAATGTATGAGGACATCGCGCAATTCTCCCAGCATAACAATAATATTGCGCTTCGAGATCGCCGCTTGGTTGCAGTGTAATATTTCTGTATACGCTTCTTTCAACCTGTTTGCTCTGACTTTGGTAAATATCTTATAGTCAGCATTCAACAATGTTATTGGGCGAAAATCCTTCATAGTAGTAAGCTGTGCTGTCTTTGGCAACAATGTGATAATTCCATCTGCAAACGTTTCGGGAAACTGCGCTGTTTCCCACAACTCCACCAAAACTGCCATCACTTCACGTTTTATAATGGGCCAACAGGTCCTATAAAATTCATAGGAAAGGCCATCAGGACCTGGAGACGTATGTTTACTGGTTTTTTGTATGACTTCTAATACTTCTTGTTCTGTAATGGTTCGGGTGAGTAAGCCGGCCGTTTCCTGGGTAACCCCAGTTGTAAACAGCGGCCACGCCTCATACCGCGGTGGGGTACCTTCATCTGATCCCTTGTGAAATAAAGTCTGAAAGTGTTCTGCTCTAAGGTGAAGGATAGACCTGGTCCCTGTAAATGTGTTTCCAGTGTTCACATCTTGAAGTGTACGTGGGCATCGGGTACGCCCCTTCTTTCGTTCCTTTGCAAAATAGTGAAAGGAATTCCATTCTTCCTCATGTGGGTGTTGAACCTTTGCTCTGATTTTATATCCATCCAGATGCTGCAGTTGTTGCATTTTGATAGTTTCTTTCACCTGCTTGATCTTGACATTTACATCGTAACCTTCCCGTTGCTTCGTATACAAGTCCCATAGGACTTCATTGTAGAACTGTAAAAGCTCCTTTCTTGTCGTTGCCTTCAGAATTCCTATCTGTTTAAAAAATGAACGAATAGCCGGTTTTGCCGTTACAGTCCACCAGTCACTCTTCCTAGATGCATTGCAAAAGGAGAATTGTAGCCGTTGCCATTTCGTCTGAAACTTCTCCAGAACGTCGGCATCCTCCAAAATGGAATTATTGAGCTTCCAGTATCCCCGTCCGGCAACTTCAGCACAAATGGCCGCAATTTGTATTTGGCAGATCACTGCGTGATGATCACTGAACGCCACAGGTAGAACGCAAATTCGGTGTACAGAAGTAACTATCCCTGGCGAGATATAAACCCTATCTATCCGCGAGGCTGATGTGCTCCTAATAAACGTGAATTCCACTTCATTTCCATGCTTTAGTTCCCATGCATCCTGCAGTTGTAGTTGCGACACCAAATTCTGGAGCATGATGCTAAAATTGGGCGCCCCTATTTGGTCCTTGGCACAGAGAGTGGAATTAAAGTCACCTGCTAATAAATATTCCTTACCATACAACAAATGTGTAGTTAAAGCGTTCTGAAAGAACTGCTCTCGTTCTTGTCTATTTTGCGTTCCGGACGGAGCGTAAATATTTATTAACACTGTGTCGTCCAATGTCGCTGAGATGATCCGGCCAGATGGGTCCATCTGAAAATTCTGTAGATGAAGTCCTTTCCGGTATACAATGGCAGTGCCCCTTCCTTCTACGCCGAGATTCACCTTATAATCATAAGAGTAAAGCGTATCCAAATTGAATGTGTTCACTTCCTGTAGAAAACAGATGTCAATGTTATTCACCAGCAGAAAAGTATTGAGCAGTTTCTGGGTCACTATATTCCTGCAGCCATTCACATTTATGGTGGCTATTGTTCTTAAATATATCATCCTAATGAGGGTAGTTGTCACTGCTGGGTGTATGTTGCTGGCTGAGTGCCTACTCCTGAGTAGTCTGCAGCTGTGACTCTTCCCTTACTTGGAGATCAGACGCCGTCTCCTGCCGTGTCCAGTCCTGCACTGTGAGATACGGTGAACCCGATTCTGCATCTTTCCGCACCAACTGAGTGTGTTGCTTTCCCCCGTTCGCCATTGCGCCCTCATCGGCAGTCGACGGACCACTATCTTTGTAACTCTGTTGCATTTCACGAACTTGGAGCCGAGGGTCACGCACAGAACGTCGCGCAGTTGAAGCCCCGTCCGTTGTAACCTTCTGCGGACTGACGACAGCACCTTCACCCGCCGCCTGGTACCCGGTCCTTTGCACAGGCTCTGACGTTCCACCCTCTTCCGAGTTCCTCTTTCCCTTGTCCTCACCTGTACGGCAAACCTTGTAGGAAAGCTGGTTGTCTCGCTCCTCCCTGACGCTGCTGTCCAAATGTGCAGCAGCTATTGTTGGCTGGTTTGTTGCCGTCGTGGTTGCGGGCTCTGGTGGTAACATCTGTCTTCCAGGCTGTTCTGCAGACACACACGCAGCCAGTTCCTGCTACTGTTCCATCTGGCTGCTCCAAGACGTTTCTGCCTTATTAGCTTTGCGTGACTTTGCCCTCTTGACTCGTTTCTTTTCATTGGAAGGTGTCTCCTCCTCTGTAGCTGTCTCAGACATCAGTGAGGCACTTCCAGTCTGCTCCTTCTCCTTCGTGGTGTGCTGAATGCCTCTTTTCCCAGGACTATCGCGAAGCACGGTGGCATAATCCTTTTTCTCCACTGTGATCAGCTCCTCTGGTGTCGGCTCCTCTTGTTGTTGTTCACCCGCCAGTGCCGGCAGTGGATTGTCAGCCATGGGTTGGTCTTCCTCCTTCTGCACGCTCCCTGCCACAGATGTGGTTGCCGTGTCGTTCCTCGGTACCGCCTCGGCCGGTCGCAACTGTGTCGATCGGTGTGGACATATCTCCTCTAAATGTTCTGTACTATGGCAGATATAACACGATCGGGGTTGGCCAGCATATGACACCCATAAACGGTAGCTGCCGATCACGATATAACTGGGCACATTTGTCTTCAGCTGCATCTTTACAGCTCTTATCCCGTTGTACACCAGCACACGGTACTGACGACCCCATTGCTCTTTTCGAATGTCATACACCGTACCGTAATTTTTCAGTGCTGCTTTTAGCACTTCATTTGGGAGCTCTGGTGGTACATCAAACACACGCACATTGATTGCATTCCCGGTAACATGTTCGATTTTTACCTTAGTAACTTCCCCATTCATATATGTGAACGTTGTTTCCTCTGGAAAAGTGTTTAAAATTTTCTCCATTAACAAAGCCGATATCAGTTTTATGTAAATTGCGCGTTCACTGGCGATTAACTGAATGGTATCCACTTTTTCCGCATTTAACCGTAACTTATCTGCTATGAAATCATGCACCTCATAAGCTGTGGGCTTCGTCGCATTTAGCGTGAATTTTACCCTGATGGTATTTTTCCTTTCATACATTTCCATTTTCCACAATTAGTGAACTTTGACTAGAAATAAACACGGGAAGGTGTGGGCACAATTGTGCTATCGGTGAATGCCGCTCTGGCACTCAGTACGTACGTCGCCGCGACCCGAGATGTAAACAACACACGTCACACAGCACGTCCGCTCTGTTCAGGCGCTGAGGCCAGACCTATGTTGATGCTAATTTCTTTCTTGTGCGATTTCATTCAAAAAATAAGCGGCAACTATCTTTTGAGTGTTAAACGAATCGTTAATAAAAAACACTCAGAAGTCGTAAAAATAAAAACATCAAAAATAAAGTTTCAATCGGTGTTTGAAAAGAATACAGGGTTTCAAATTATGAGACAAGTTACCCAAACTCTAGAAGGCCATCACGTAGACATTGAGAGTAAGTACTAATGACGCGACTTAAACAAATTTTGCAGAGTGATGAGCGCCATTCGAAAGGATTGCCGTCGACATAGCTGGACCAGTCCCAGCATCCGACCGAGGCAACAAGTACCTGGTGGTGGTCATGGATTACTTCACCAAGTGGCCAGGGGTGTATTCCATGCCGAACCAGGAGGCAAAAACAATCACAGACTGCCTCGTGGAGCAAGTGTTCTGCCGATTTGGGGGGCCGTTATAGCTCCACAGCAACCAGGGCATCAATTTTGAGTCCAAACTAATGAACTAAGCACTAGAAAGAGTTGGGGTAAACAAGACCCACACAACACCCCTACACCAGCAGTTGTACGGCATGGTGGGGAGATACATCAAGACCTTAGAAGAGCACCTGAGGAAGGTCGTGGCCAACCGTCAGCGAGACTGGGACGTCAAGTTGCCAGTGTTCTTGCTGGCCTACCGCTCGTCTACACACGACACCACTGGAATTTCGCCAGCCAGCTTAATGTCCGACCGAGAGTTACGCCTCCCCTGTGATCTGGCTTTTGGAAGCCCCCCCGGACGCAAAACAGCCAGCAACCGAGTATGTGCGGATCCTGGTGGACCATCTCCACGACATGCATGAGATGGCTCGTCAGAACATCCAGAAGGTGAGCGACCGCATGAAGATCCGATACGACCGGCAAGCCAACAGCCAAGGGTTCCAGCATGGTGACCTAGTCTTGTTGTACCACCCTACCCGGACCAAGGGACGATGCCCGAAGCTCTAGCAACCATGGCAAGGACCGTACGGGGTGGTGAAGAGGATTAACGATGTGGTGTACTGGATCCAGAAGGTGAGCCGAGACCACGCCGTGGCTCAGTGGTTAGACCGCTTGACTCTCACCAAGGTGGCCCGGGTTCGGTCCCAGGCGACCCGAAGTGAGATTTGTGGTGGACAACACGGCGTTGGGGCGGGTTTTCTCCGGGACCTCCAGTTTCCCCCGCCATCTCATTCCACCGGTGCTCCCTGTTCATCTCATGCATCATCAGTGTCACCGCCTGCGGTGCCGTATGTAGTAAAAGCGGGCGTTAAACACTACACATTAAAGGTGAGCCGAGGGAAGATGGTGGTACACTTGGATCGTCTGGCCCTCTACGATTGTGCTGTTCGGGACGACGAGCCTTGAAGAGGGAGCAGTGTCGCAGCGAAAAGCACAGAAGTATCGGTGCCGAGAGATAAGCGCGGCTTGTGTACACAAAAAGTCTGCAGATAAGGATAACAGGCGGACAGTACTTGCATAAGCAGATAAACATAGCGCTTGAGATAAATGACTTGCCGGCCCAGATAGGGCTTCACGTAAGGTATGTTCTAGTGATATCTCGCTTGACAGAGAATAGTTGCTTTTCTTATTTGCTCCAGAAGTCTCGAATTTATCAATGAGGTATTTAAGAGAGCGACGACTCGCCAAGAGTCAGTCGTGAGTAATAAACAGTTGTAAAGACATGTAACAAGTGTGTTGTAAACAGTGGCAGTTGAGTAAGCTGTTTGTTATTGTCATCGACCTTGGTGTTGTACATTGTGATATGTTATGTAATTCTGCTGCTACGTGGTGTGGTTCTACGCAAATAAAGAACATTTAGCATTTCGGCAAATTGGACTTTTAATTCTACAAACCCACAAAGTCAAAATATTAAATACGCTAGCCCCCTTCCTGTTCCATAAGATCAGCATTGAGTTTGAAATGCGACAAGTGTTGACCAATATTTAAACACGCGTGACTGTATCCCTGTTATATGTACAACGAAACCGGCTTTGAAACTACATCTGCGAACATATATGTTGCACTTTTATTGAATGGACAGATATACGTTGTGTAAGAGTGACTTGACAATGTAGTGGGGAGGATGTGGGAGACTGAAGACGCCTACGTCATCTCTAGTCTTTAATTACTACATCTTTTGTTCTCCTAGAGAGATTTGATTATTGACAGTGCTTTGTTATTTTTAGTTTCGTTATCTTGGTGTACGCAGACAATAAATGTTTACTACCAGAAATCCTCTCATTTTAATATATTAATAACCCTGCACACAACATTTGAGCCGACTGAAACACCTTAAGTTACTTTTAGTAACATACGTTACACACGAAGCAATATCTTAGTTATAAACAGCTTTTGCTGTCCAGAGATGGATCCACCTGTAATATCTTACACCAATAAAGAAAAATTGTAATAATGTTGAAAGTTTTGTAAGATAGTCATTTATGATCTTTATTTGTGACTTAGGTTTCAGTGCTGTTTATGGCGTGAAAACAAGTAGGAGCTAGAATGTACACAGACGCAATGTCGAAGTAACAAATAATTGAGTGTGAGAACGGAAGTATTCCAAAGGGTGTACTTATAAACAGTTTTCGGTTACTGAAAGTATGAATGGAATTAAAATTTTGTGTTACAAAAGCAAGTATTACAACTTGAATTGTTTGAAAATAATACATAACGCTTGAGAAGTCAGTGAGCATCAGTACAAATATTGTAAGTCAATAGGAAGAACGAGCTTATTTGGTTTCATAGACTATTTAAAATATTTGTTCTAAAATTGCATTCCTTGAAATACTTAAAAACATCTCAAACTTGTATGATTGTTACAGTTCCATTAAAACGGCAATAGATCCTATAATTGCACTATGTTTTATTACTACGATAACTTCTGTATATGATCAGTCATATCTTTTAATGTATCATTGACAGTTTGATCAGAAGGTTCCCAAAAATGTTTTGCATTCACATGGTGTGTATACACTCTCCTGTTTAAACAATGATTACAACCGCTTGTACTTCTATCCACTTCATATTAATGGAGATAAGCATTTCATAAATGATTATTATTAATTTTTTAGAAGCTTGATGAATAGGCGAATATCTGTACTCACTCTTGCTTAAGCATATTTATATAAAGTAGGTAGAAGGCTAACCGTTGCAGTAATGGCTTAAACAAGAGTGAGTGCAGATATTCGCCTATTCATCAAGCTTCTATAAAATAAAATATAACTGAGCAAGCTACTGACCTGTAACTATGGAAAAAATCTAGTCCAGTAAATCATGCTACCCGTTAAACCGGCCCAGTGCCGCCATCTCAATATGAGGTCCGGGACTTATCGGTCTACTTCGTACTTATGTATTTGCTGTTGCATTTAATTTGGTTCAGAATTCAAGAGCATATTACACACCGGCATATTACACACTTCCCTCCGTTAGATGTATATAGTAAAAAACAACTGAGAGTATATTTTTTTTTCTGGGGGGCTTTGCTGTCAGGAAACATTTGGCTGTCCTGATATCAGATTTCTTTAATGCTTAAATAAATATTCCTCCAAATGAACTGTTAATGTCAGGCAGTTCTCAGGTTAAGGCAGAGTGCGGAAGAAACTATAACCAGGTAGCTCAAACAAAACGAAATTCGAAATAAAGACCTCTTGTATACGAGGCAGACACGTCTCTTCTTCACATGGAAGTGGATAGGCTTCTCTGTACTGCCGCTCTGTTTACGTTTTTCTAATTATTATGCCTACATGAATCCTTTTGTCTCCTGTAGCAAAAAGTCCAGTTCATAGCGATATCCACGTTGCTTTAGCTATCTTCTAATTTAAAATGTTAAAACTAATCAACGAAATTTCATCTCTTTGGTCACTATTCGATCTTGTTTCTCCTGTTTGCTGTAAAAACTACGGTTCTTGGAGCAGTAATGGAGCAGCTAACTCCATATAAAAATTCAGTTTGGTTTCTTTGTTGGCTTTTATTAATCTATCGCTTAATTGTTCTGCAAATCCTTAAGATTTTGTGGTTTTGTTATACTTTCAACAAAAATATTAACCAATGACAACGAGAAAAGCAAAATTTAATAAGGGAATTAACATCATTCATTCATTCATTCATTCATTCATACATTCAAGCAGCTGGCGGCTGACTGAGGGTCAGCACGATGTGTGTCATTCGTGTATCTGTCCTACACGGACTTAACCACTTAATGACAGGAAATGTGGGGTTTTGCAGGTTGGTGGTTTAAGATTGTGTAGGTGAAAAGAAGGGAGGTAGCCATAGCTCCTCATGGTAGCCAACTCGGGTGCAACGCTATGTGAGCACCGCTGGTGTGATAATTTTAGGAAGAGTTTAATTTATAAAGTCTATTAATTTCAAAAAGTAATAATTTCAAGGTTGTAATAAGAATTTTATTGTTACCGGGTGTGCCCGCATGCCATGCGGGGAAGCCGGTAGAGCTTGTAGCGTCTTTCGGAAGTTCTATAGTTCCCTAGAGACCTAAACAGGGTGCTCTGATGTTGAGGCAAACTCGCGTAGAATGTTGTGTCCCGGCGCCTAATCACATCCTCCATATAGTGGAGAGATGAGGCTTCATGAAGGTATCTCACAGAAAACCTCCAGCAAACAGAACAGATGCCCCTAAGACATCTATTTTGTACACGCTGAATTTTTCGCAGATTGGATCCTGCGGCCATGCCCCAGATCTCACAAGCATAACGATTGATTGGAAGAATTAAAGCCTGAAAAAGGCGCAACTTAAGGGGTGTCGGCATTCCTGAGCGCATCATGGCACAAACAAGATAGAGGTTAAGATCTTCTCTTTACCTCCTTATAGAGATCCTCCTTCACTGAAGCTGCAGGGGAACATCCTTCATGGTCACCAACCAATGTGGCAGTGAAATATTTTAGGGTACTACTGGACACTCGACTTACTTAAACGCCCACTTCTGTCAGCCTTTTACACTTGTGTTTGCCTGAATATCGAAACTTTATCCTTTACTCAGCACTCCCGTAGCGGTTGGTTATGAATCCCCCTGCTGCTTTACACATATCCAGTACGTCCCATTTTTGTGTACATAAGTTTATTATGCAATTCTTTTCGGTATTTGTGTTGTTGTCCTCTCCAGTCATCTTTTAAAGAAATACATATTTCCAAACACACAAATAAATTTTTGTGTGCCGATGAACATTTTATTGTGATTTTGTTTTATTAGTTTGCTAGAAAAATCCTTTAGCATTTTTAGAAGCATTATCACCAGGTAAAGGAACTTCTAGGCATTAAAGCCAACACGGAGGGAAATAAGGTTGAACCCTAACTAATGTATGGGCAAGTTCGTCGCAGATAGTTTACCATTCGCCGTCTCCCGCATATTTTATCGGCGTTTCCAGGGATCGCGATAATCAAGTTTTACCTGCCGTCAATAACCCTTAGCTTATCTTATTTGCAGTTTTTGCATAAAAAGTGATTCGCGCTCTTCAAACAACTAAACAAAAACGACTGCATCGCACGTTTCTCATGCTCACAGATCATTTTACAATTAGTCCCACACCAAGACACATCAAACACAGTCCGTATAACACTGTAGTTTCGCTTCCAAATTGTTTCCATTTATCGCGGCCGCGATTAACCGCCCTATTTATAGGCCAGCGCATTCTAGCGAGAGTTATCTCGAAGTGTAACGAAACGTCACGAAACTTTCGCGGAAGCTATACAAGTTCCGAGTACTAGCAACAGGTGGCGCTGGGAGTCTTGGCCCTAACAATCTGTATGTGTATGTTTGTTAGTTATCAATTTGCCACGTATTGGATTTATAGTTATATGTTTTACGTACTTAATTATATATTTAAATCTGAATTCCAATAACACAAAAGCCTAAAATATTTCTATGGATTATATTTGCAACATACCTGAAAAAAGGTTAGACGGTCACCCAATATTTTTTGATACTAGGGATAGTGTCATTAAAAAAGTTTGAAAAACACTGCTCTAGAACATCTGAACTTAGATCCTGTGCCTGGTAATTTAGACTCCACTGTTCTTATTGTGTTGTTTACTAAAATAGCAGTTTTCATTTCTAATTCCAAGAGAAACCTTTCATTTTTGCCTTATTTATACTCAACAGGGTGTTTAAAATGGGCAGTTATTTAACTTCAGTTGAAAATAATGAAATCGTTGAAGTTAAAATATTTAACTAGTTATTTCTCAGGATGGTGTAATTAATGAATCAATTCAGAGATTTAATGGTATGACATAACGCATGTACTTTCAGAGGCATTGTTGATTTTAGATAAAACAGGTCAACAAAATCAGTAATTTGCGGTTATTAGACATAGTAGAATGGTCTATCGTCAAGAAGCTGTCAGGTATTGGGTTTTTCTTGTATTTATCCAATGGGTAAGATGTCATGACTTTTAGTTATCCAAATATGAAAAATATGGATTTCGTGGAAAAATCAGACATTTGATAAACTCATACGTAACAAAGAGAAAACAAACTGTAGAATTGGAGTTCCTTGAAGGTAATAAATGAACGGATATAGGTCAAAAGACAGTGCAATTGATATAGGAGTGCCAGAAGGCTCAGCCCTGTATCCGTTGCAGTTTTCAATCTGAATAAACGATATGGCATTATCTGTCAAACAAGCATACATGATTCTTCTTCTTGAAGATACCATTGTGCTGATAAAGGAATCTGCATAAAACAGCAAATGAGGTAAAGGCTGAACTGTACTCTTGGTTTCAAGCAATCAGGCTAATAATAATTATAAGTAGAACTACCGCTATATCATTCCATACCTATAAAAATATAACACATCTTTCACCGCAAATCCATTATAACACACGTGACATAAAATATAAGAAAGGTGTAAGGCTTTTTAAATGTATTCTAAACGAGAAATTAAAATGGAAGAAACATATTAAGAAATTAATACCTAAATTTAATTTAGTTTGCTTATTACAAAGATCTATTAAACATGAAGTAACCTAGAATATCCAAAGAAATGTGTATTATGCAAATTTCCGCAGCCTTATGTGCCATGGCATAATAGCTTGGGGAGCCTATTATGAGAGATAGTAAATACTTAAACTGCAGAAAATGGCAGTTAGAAGTATAAGTGACAAGGACAATCGGGCGTCCTTAAGAGTTCTTTTCAGGGAGCTAAAAATATTGCCTCTTGGCTGTATATTTATATTGGAGACATTAATCCATATAGAAAAGGTACAATGAGTTTGAAGAAAATCAAAAGCTTCATCAACAAAACACCTGACAAAAGAATGTATTGCATACTCTGTTCTGTAGAACATTTATAGCACACGTTTTTTTTTAGTTTAAACATATCTATGGTATTTTAACAATAATATTTAGAGGCATCCTTGATAAAATAATACATAACGAAAGTCATTCTATGTAAAAAGCAGTTTGTAGCTCAGCTTTGTTTTTGCCAATATCTTGCTCTCATTCGTGGAAGTCCTAAACTTAAATTTATTCTTTAGTTTACCTACCTTTCATGTATGAATGATGATATAATATAAGCCCATATAACTGTTCACCATTGATTATAATCAAACCTCACATAAGAAGCTATGTATCTTATTTAATTACATGATTTATCCTGTTGTATACTGTACATTTTTTGCTTGTTTCCCAGACCGACGCACCAGAAGTGCTAAAGGTCACATGACTTGCGTTGTGCAAGGTCTACATAGGATGGGCAGAGCTGTTCGGTCACTGTATCCGAATGTGGACAAATTGTTAATCAATGAAAGAGGGCTTTTGTTAATGCTCTTAAGAATGTTTATCTGTTTAGAAACAAAAACCTCAATTTTGAGTTACTACCAACAGCAATTGTTACTCGCTGGGACACTTGGCTTTCAGCAGCGGTGTACTCTGTGACATTTTGAATGGTATAAGTTGATTTTTGATGAACTGTACAAAGATGAAGTTTCATCTACGGTAATTTTTGATAATCTCCAATGTTACAGTTATTTAAGGAATGACGTGGCGTGTATTGATGCTAAATTATTTCTTGTGCGATTTCATTCAAAAATTAGCGGCAAATATCCTTTGAGTGTTAAACGAATCTTTTATAAGAAACACTCAGTACAAGTCTAAAAAACTAAAACATGAAAAATAAAGTTTCAATCGGTGTTTGAAAAGAATAAAGGGTTTCGAATTTTGAGATAAGTTGCCAAAACTCTAGAAGACCATCACGTAGACATTGAGAGTAAGTACGAATGACGCGACTTTAACGAAATATGCAGAGTGATGTCTGGTGACATAGCATGCTCGTTCTCCCGATAACCAGCAGAGCTTGGTAAATATCGGCAGAGATTGCTAATGTACAATTTACAGAAGAAATGTGTTGTATACTGTAGCTCTAAATAATTTCCATCATTTGACATGCGATATCAACATTTCTTTACTGATGTGCTACCAAAGCTATTTCTTTACTAACAAGAAAATTGGAATCTTGAAGTTATATTTCATTTTTTAGACGTGGACATATTCTAAGTAATTCATTGGTTATATTATTTTTTGTTTTATTTACGTCCTCCAACGTTAAGTCATAATCGGACGATGAATGAAATGGATAAATGATGCTCCAATATGTCCGCGGTCGATGGGCTTAGAGTTAACCGCCATTCGTATTTAAGGATAAGGGAAAACCCCGCAAGAAGCCTTACCCTGGTAGCTCACCCTGACCGAGATTCGAACTCGGCACGTCTTGAACGTGAGGTAGACACGCTACCACCACGCTAATGAGGCCGGCTCATTGGTTATGTTACATTTGTATATCATAGATTTTAGATACAGATTGAATTCCTAATATTCAGCCCGTTATCAAACCTGTGAGGTATTCAAAGCAAAACGTAGCCAATAAACTAGCTATTAGCCATATTTGAAACCCTTTCCGGCCCCTTTTATTCCACGGCATGCAAATGTATATCCCGATTTTTCTGAAATTTGCGTCTATAAATCAAAATTCTCCTATTTATTAACCAAATGATCGTTTTCTGGCACAGTTTGCAAGTTTACATTAATAAGCAAGGACACACTAACAAAATATTTGTATTTCATATTTTGTAACGGTGAATAAGACGGTGGTGCTATCTGTTGCTGGAGTTGCGAGTTGAGCCTTGCTCTCTCAGTCTACTGGCTTGGTGGGATGTAGGAACTTCGCATGTTATCCAACGCCTATGATTTAGGGCTCGAGAAAATTAAAGTATTGACATTCCGGTGTTTAGGAGCGTTTCGTACAATATCGTATTTTTGATCGCCTGTGGATATAACAAGATTTATCATGTTACAAAATATCAGTACTATATACCTAGAGAAAGCACTGCATTTCACCAAATATCGTTACTGAGACTTTACCAGAAATATTTGTTTGCAGGTGTTTATGTTTTCTGGAAAACCATTACTTTATAAGGTAACATTAAACAAACACTAATATTATTTAAGTTAATTGATAGAAAATAATAGTTCCCTAACGCTAACTGTGTATAGCCTAAGGTTTTGTAAAGATAGAGTCAAACTGAAAGATTCAATGCCACGGCCGCGATCTGAAACACGCAACTGCTGGTTTCCGTCCTGTCGAGCTACCATGGCCAACATGCCGTCATGACATTAAATTCTTCAATAGACTCGTATATTTCCCCGGTAAACCACTAGGGGCTCTTGTACTCGAGATTCATCGACTTTAACGACATACTATCGTACAATATTAGAGAGTCTTACTCAAAACTAGTTTTAGAAGGCGCTGCTTCATCATGCCTAAATGAAACAAGACATCGCAGTAAATTTTGACATTAATGTTGCCATCATAAACATTCTAAACGAAACATTCATTGCAAAGTAGGTAGAACTTTTATTAAGTGGAAACTACGGAAGAACCAGAGAAAAGATACAAGGCACAAGAAAGAGTAAAAAGGGTTAAAAGAAAAGCAAAAGAAACATAAACTGTGAACGCCAAAAAATTAGTTAAACACAGTCAAAATTCAACTGTATTTGAAGGAAAGTATATGAAGTTCGCGGAAGTTTTGTGTAGCTCCTCAGTTATTGCTACCTAGGTAGGATAAGAAAATGAATGAAGAAATAAACAAATAACTTATTAAAAATAAATACAAAATAAATATAGAGAAATATAAATAGATATATAGAAAAATAATTAATTAACAAAATGCACATAAACATGGAAATAGATAATTAAGTATACAAATACCTGGATACATAATTCGATTAAACGATATGTATATATATATAAATAAATAATTTTAGAGTAGCACAAATATGCAGGGAAATGCAAAAATATAACCAAATAAATATACCAATATGTAAAGAGATAAATAGAAACACAGATAGATACATAGTTAATTGGATAGAAAGATAAACAAATATTAAGTACATAAATAGATAAAAATAAATAAAAGAATAAATAAATAATAATTAAATAAGAAATAAATAATTTAAATAGCATAAACAACGAAAAACAGCCAAAATGTCGAATTTCAATTAAACATGACAATTTACTTTTGTCATCTTGATTCATATACAAATGGCGATGTGGCGCCCTCACGGATTAGTTTGGAGTAATATTACTTATTCTTTTAGATTTGTCCCATGGTTTCATCTCCATCCCAACTGCGTAAAATTATCAGGATAATTTTAAAATGTATATAAATATAAATGTTATAAAAGGTATAGGGTAGAAAATGTGGAGGCAAAATGAAAACAACATCGAAAATTCGTTTGGTTTGCAGCACTGCGAGCTTTAACAGCTAAACACTTCATATTTTTGGCGTCAGTACATTATGTTTATAAACAATTGAGAATTGTGGAAGGAAGGAATAAAAAAAGGCAAAGAAAAGTGAACCATTTTACATTCGTAGAAAGAGGTTAGATTGTACTTCACTTAGTTCTAACTCGCGAGATGACAAATAAATTGAACAAACTAAAATGTTGCATAGCTTGAACAATGACCAGCAACTAAAATGTCGAATGTCAATTAAATAAAAAATTTACCTCGAAGATCTTATTTTGTTTACGAATGGCGAGTTAGCGGCCTCTAGAATTAGGTTTGTGTACTACTCCCTGTTCCTTCAGATTGTTTCTTCTGTGACGGCATCATGAAAATAAAAACCAAATAATAAATAAACGTAAGGTGTTGCATAACCTAAAACGCAACCAAAATATGGAATATCAAGTAAATATAAAATTATTACCATTTATTAATTATTATTACTACCATAATTATCATAATATTGTAATTATTATTACAGTTGTTTAGTTTTTGTTCTTGTTTATAGATGTTACAAAGGCAAGTGGCCTTTTTTTTTAATTTTCTCTGATGAAAATGTGTCGTTAGCTGTTTATCTCTTGGTCATGCAAAGACAGTGGAGATTTCAAGTAATAACACAGCGAGATGCTCCTAAAACATTTAACTATCATATAAGCCAATTGAGTTTTTCTATATAATCCCGTTAGATCTATAAAGGTATTTTGTGTCAAAAGTTTATCTCCATAAGCATGAAGCAAATAAACGAATAACAACTTTTACCAACGTTTTGTGCAAGTTTGAGGAAAGAATGTCATGTAGGTATCTTTTTTGGATACAGAGGAGTTAAAAACATGTATTCCTAATATAAGGTTATTGACAAATATTTGGGTGAAATGGAGGACTTTCCGCAAGATAAACATGATGTACAGAAAATAAGTAATTATTAAAAAAAACATTCATAACTACCTGAATAACTGGAACTTGAAACAGACTTCAAAGACTTCACGTCGGCTAATTTGCATTTAATACAAACTTTCAGCTAAAAGATATCTCGTGAGGCTACAGCCAAAATGAGTCAGTGAAGCAATGCTAATTCAACGCCTAAAAACTCGACATTCTGTCGAAATCCGACTACATGAAGCCTTTAGAAACCCAAAAAATCTGATTAAAATGATCCCTTCTGACAATGTAGCCGCTCCATCGGACATCATTGGAAACAAGAATCGTCAAGCTATAACGGCAGGTGCTAAAAATGAACCGTAATGCGTGTACCATGCTAGCAGGTGCTTCCGAAAGTCGCGGTTTCAAGTCTGGCGGAGAGGCAAAATAAAGCCAGGGGTCACGTGACCTATATTGGGAGCAGGTTAAGGAACCTCAAGTATGATAAAGGTGACTCCGATCCCAGGTGACCGCAAAGTGGGATTTGTGGTGGACAACATGGCGCTGGGTGGATTTCCTCCGGATCCTCCGGCTTCCCCAACCATCATTCCACCAACTGCTCCATCAATCATTCATCTCAGGTCCGACGCTTCGGCTCCCTCGCTCTAGGAACCCCGCGCCTCCTAACGTCAGCATTGACTAGAAAGGGAGAAAAAAGTTGTTATTAATGTTCTTATTTTTTCGCAGATATTGCTGAGGCAAACTTTTTTCTTTTCTGAAAAAGTCGTCGTTAGCTGTTTATCCCTTGGTCATGAAGATTTAAAACAATAACATAGCGAGACACTCCTAAAACATTTTACTATTGTATATGCCATTTGAGCATTCCTATATAATCCCATTGGATCTAAAAAATAAATTTTGTCGAATGATGATCTTCATGAACATGAACCAGATAGAAGAAGAATAACTTTTGCCAATGTTTAATGCAAGTTTGAGAAGAGAAGGTTGTGCTAGTGTCTTTTATTGGATACAGAGGGCTTCAAAACATATATATTTCTATTAAAATCGCATTGACGACTATTTGGGTGAAATGCAGGTCTTTCCCTAAGTTAAATATGATGTACATAAAATAAAAAATATAATTCAAAATATTCGTATCGCCATTAAAAAACAACATACATTCCAGAGATGTCTTGACAACATTGACTTCGTTTATTTTGAGTTAAGCTCTGAAACCCATCCTTTACTCGTTGCATATGAAGGAATAGAGTGTTCAAGGTACTATCCATTTCCTTCATGACTTGTATAGGCGATGAACCTTTCAATTGGTACATTTATTCACTGCTCATTTATCCAAATGCACCATTTTCGTGAACCCTCTACACCTGCCTTGTTTAAAATGCCGTTATCCAAAAACTGAGCAAGCTACTGACCTGTAACTATGGACAAAATCTAGTCTAGAGGTAAGCTACATCATGTTACCCGTCAAACCGGCCCAATGCCGCCATCTCAATGTGAGGTCCGGGACTTATCGGTCTACCTCGTACTTATGTGTATGCTGTTATCCTTAATTTGTTTCAGAATTCAAGAGCATATTACACACCTGAGTGGTGAGCGACAGCTACAGAAAAAAATGTCAGACTATTGATCTGCTTTATATGAATCGAAGCTTTTGCATACTTTCCTCACCCGAAAACTACTTTGCGCAGAGCAGTGATCATAAGGCTACCCACAATACTCTTCTTATAGGAGGCGGTTAAGGAAACGATAACACCCACTAGCTTCTATGGAAGGGAAGGAAGTTTGCCTCACTATCGCTATCTCCCCGTCTTCCCCCACAGATGTTTGCTTTAGAACTGAAGTAGCCTGAGGTACAGTATAAATAAATCCACAACCTGACACGTGTATGTTTAGATTTAAAAAAACAAAAAAACAAAACAAAACAAATAAGCCGCACTTGATTTTCGTTACCGTCGTCCTGCTTAAACGCGTGGAATTTTGGTATGAAATAACAATAAACACATACAACAAATTTCTTTGACACTTTATTATTCAGCCATTTATGATTCAACTTTTAGAGTCATGATCATAGATTTCGTGCAGTTATAAATTATGTCTAACCTAAATTAAACTGATATGATGGTAATCTAGATTTATCGTAATCGTATTTGCTTATATCAAGTCCTAGTAAGAGCACTATAGATCTCTGAAACGTTATACGCTGTTATACATCATTAACTACGGTCATTGATTAGGTTGTGGTAAATACTGGTTTCAAGTTCAGCATCTTAATGTTTCCTAGGTAAAATAACACCTTTCCCTCCATTTGGTTTATGCTGCAAAAAAACAGCTGAGAGCATATTATTTTCTGTGTGCTTCTCTGTCAGCAAACATTTGACTGTCATGATGTCATATTTCTTGAATGCTTTAATAAATAAAGTCCTCCAAATGGAGTGGTAATGTTGGGCAGTTCTCAGGTTAAGGCAGAGTGCGGAAGAAAACCGTATCCAGGTAGCTGAAGCAAAATAAGATTCGAATTCAAGACCTCATGTATACGAAGCAGACACGTCTCTTCTTCACATGGAAGTGGCTAGGCTTCTCTCTACTCCCGCTTTGTTTACGTGTTTCTACTGATTATGCCCACATGAATCCTTTTGTCTCCTATAGCAAAAATTCCATTCATAGTGATATCTACATTGCTTTATCTATCTTCTAGTTTAAAACGTTCAACTAATAAAAGAAATTTTATCTCTTTTGCCACTATTCAATCTTGTTTCTCTTGTTTGCTGTAAAAACCTATGGTTCATGGAGCAGCTGATTCCATATAAAATTTCAGTTGGGTTTTCTTTGTTGCCTTATATTAGTTTTTCTCTTAACCGTAAAACAACAAGAAACAACTATCCTTTGAGTGTTAATAAAAATCAATCAGAGGCCTTAAAAATGAAAACATCAAAAATAAAGTTTCAATCGGTGTTTGAAAAGAATAAAGGGTTTCAAATTATGCGACAAGTTGCGCACACTCTATAAGGCCATCACGTAGACATTGAGAGTAAGTACTAATGACGTGACTAACTAAATATGCAATGATTTCATGTGACGTAGCATTGTCGTTCTCCCAAAACCGGCAGGGCTTGGAAAATATCGGCAGAAATTGATAATGGACAATTAACAGGAGGAATGTGTTGTGTATTGTAGCTCTAAATAATTTCCAACAATTGACATGTGATATCAACATTCCCTTACAGATCAGCTTTCAAAACTGTTTCTTTACCTAGAAGAAAATTGGAATCTGGAAGTCACATTACATTTTTATACCTGGACATGCTCTATGGAATTCTTTGGTTATATTATTTTTGTTTGATTTATTTATATCCTCCAACGTTAATTCATATCGGACGATGCATGAAATGGGTCAATGATGTACAAAATGCATAAATAAATGAATGAATAGATAAATGAATAAATGCACAAAAGGGAATAGTGATAACACAAACAATATGGCACACGTCCGTCAAAACGCCAAATATCAGAGATGGTATATATCCCTTAGGAAATCTATGAATGAATGATCATAAGAGGTCCAGAGGTAGTCCTAGTCGGGCGGGGCTTTCCCCGTCCGGGTGTCATATGCCGCAGTACCTAGCCGCTTTGCGGCTTAACCTGCGAAATGAACTAGTAGATCCATGTTCTGCTGGGGTGTTTGAATTTGTTTACTGTTTGAAATTTTGGAGAGGTTTGGAATGGGTTGCCCCTCTTTGTCGTAGGCAGCTGTACTTAATCGTTCTCCCTTTTTGGGAGACACGAATTAGTTTTTTGCCCCGTTTTGGATACGGGTTGTGTAGCACTTGTCCTTTGGCGTAGAAGTTGTTCCCAGAGACATCTGGGGTTTTCCTTGGGTTACCCAAGGGGTCCCAGGACGTCTCTCGGCAGTCTGAAGGACGGCAAGCGCCTTTGATCTCTCGGGTCATACCTTCCCAGGGAGTTTACTAAAGGGTTGGGGTGAATCTGGATTTTCTCGTACATTGATCGTGCCCTCTCGCGAATGACATCGACAATGTACGGGATCTGGGAGTGCTCATGTAGGATATGAGCCGGGAATCTCCAGCCTGTATCGTAGATGATGCGTAGTGCCTTGCTCTGCAGCGTCTGGAGTCTGACGAAAGTGGTATTAGCCACTGTTCCCCAGATCTCACAGCCGTACAGAATCATAGGCGGAATGATCGCCCGATACAGTTGGAGTTTGAGACGCATCGGCATGGTTGATCTGAAGATAGGGTATAGGCTCCGGAGTGCGACGTGCCCCAGCTGGACCTTGCCCTTGACGTGCGGAACGTAAGTTAACTTGCGGTCCAGCGTCACCCCGAGATACTTCGCCGTTTGCACCCAAGGGATTCGACGGCGCCGTAAAACGAAGTTCTGCTGCAACCGGTTGGCTATGGTTTTCGCCAGGAGAATAGCAGAGCTCTTCTCCGGGTTAATTGCCATTCGCCATTTTGCGCTCCATTCGCCAATGGCCCGGAGCTGGGTTTGGATTTGCCGGAAGCTGTACCGTGTATTCCTATTGACTGCGAAGATCATGAGATCGTCCGCATACTGACAGGTTTGGGTGTTGTGATGAGTTGGGATGTCGGCCATGTAAGCTGTGAAGAGCGCCGGCGACAGCACGCTGCCTTCCGGTACTCCAGCGCCAATGGGCCGCTCGGTGGACAGCTTCCCCTCCATCTTTACTCGGAAGCTTCGGTTTCCGAGGAAACCGGCCACCAAGGAAATGTATGGACGGGGAATTTCATGCTCCAGGAGTTTGTAAATGAGTCCTTCATGCCAGGTAGTGGCGAATGCCTTCTCCACGTCGAGCAGCACTGCTACCGTTTTAGACCTTTCCTGGAAACCCAGGGAGGCCTTCTCGGCAACCCGCAGTAGCTGCTCGGTCGTGGAGTGGCCAGAACGGAAGCCAAACTGGTGTTCCGGGATTAGGCCCCTTTCCTCCAGATGAGGAAGGAGCCGGGAGAGGAGCAGTTTTTCGAATACCTTCGATAAAACTGGGAGAAGGCTGATTGATCGGTAACTGGAAGGAAAAACCGGATTTTTCCCCGGCTTTAAAACGCACACCACGCGCGCCTCCTTCCAGATAGCTGGAAAGTGGCGCATGTATAGGCACGCGTTATAAATCCGGGTTAAGTGAATCACGGCTCTTTGTGGAAGGTGCTTGAGCATTTCCGCTGTCACACGGTCCTGCCCAGGTGCTTTGTTGGTTCTTAGAGAGTTAAGCGTGGTCGCTAACTCTCTAGGGGTAACGATGGGAATGTGGAACTCCTCGTGGTCAGGGGGCGGAGCTTCTAGGAAGTCCTCCACCACCTGTTCCACGAGGTCAGCATGGTCATCGTCCATTGGCTCTACCCTGGGTTGGAATTGAGCCTCCAGATAATCTGCTAGCGCCTCTGCCTTTTCTTTCGACTCGTAGACGAGTCGACCTCTAGGGCTATGTAGGGGGTGCTGGTGTACGGTTTTGTCTTTCCGCAGGCTACGGACTATTCGCCATGGTTTTCTCTCCTGGAGATTGGTTTGCCTTAACATGTTTTCCCAGGCCTCTTTGCGGTGTGCTCTTAGGAGTCGTCTTGCCAGGGATTTGAACCTCTGGTGTACTTCTCCTATCCTGGGATGGCGAAATCTCTGCCACAGCTTTCTTACGGCGTTTTTAGCCCTTATGAGTTGTTTGATGGGTCCTGGGATATCTGTGGGGTTTGGCGTGTCTATTGGGATGCGGTGTGTGTGAGCACGGACCGCGTTGAGGATGGATGTGGAGAACTCCCTGGCTGCCGCCTCGAGCGACTCCACAGAGTCGATTCGAGGGCAGGCTTCCACGGAGTTTTGGATGTGAAGAATGGCGGCATCCCAGTCGACTTCATCCACCCAGTCAGCCGTTGCCAGAGCTGCGACGGTAACGTCTGAATTGATCACAACTGGGTTGTGGTCAGAATCCAGAGCATTCACCGCCGTGAGGTCCAGATGAAATGGAATATTCTTGGTGATTGCGAAATCTATGACGTCCGCCCTGCCACGAGGCGGGAAGTGCGTTGGACCCCGCGGGCCATGCGCATGAAGGGTTGGGTCTCCGCAGATGAAGCGGTAGATGCTCCTTCCCCTATCATTCTGGGTTCGGCTGTTCCATCCTGGGTGTTTGGCATTGAAGTCACCGGCTATGCACACTCGGTGGTCTAGGTTGAGGAGTGCCCTGTAATCCGCTTCATAGAAGGGATGGTTGGGCGGGTCATACACCGCCACAAGCACTAGGTCTGAACCGCCCAAGGAGAGCCTTATGGCGGTCGCCTCCAAGTGTTGAAGCGGGGGGATGGTAATGGGAGTATGGGTGATGTGATTTTTGATGAATATAGCTGTACCGCCGCCCCGCCGGCCGACTCTATCGGCTCGGTGGACGGCGTAACTTGGCAGGTTAAATTGTACACCAGCATGCAGATGCGTTTCGCATACCATAAGGAGGTCAATCCCGTGGTCACTTACAAACTCCAAGATGCCCGGTCTCTGTTCCCGGACTCCGTTTGCGTTCCAGAACGCGGCTCTCAATGTTCGCTGAGTTCTTCTCAACGCCATTTACGAGCTGGAGTCAGGGAAGAGGAGCCGTGCAGTCTGTTGCAAAATGCTGTGCTTTTGCAGAGCAGGGATGCGGGGATCTGTCAGTTGCTCCCTGCAGCGCCCCAGAATGGGGAGGGAGCGATGAATTAGTTCGGCGAACCAGGCAGAAAGCTTATGGAACTCCGCCAAGTCCTCGTTTGAGACGCCAGTGTCCCAAATCGGCGCGGGTGTTGTAGCGAGGGGTGCCTCTCCCTCATTGGCTGTTGCTGCCACTGTAGCTGGAACTGGTAGAGGGGGGAGAGCAGTTGCAGCAGGGCCGCTCTGTCTCCCCGCAGATTCTTGGGCTGGTTGCCCGGCCGTTGCTGCCGCAGTTGCCGGCGGTTTCTCCCGCCGGGCTGCGGTGGCCTTCTTCTGGCGAGGAGGCCGCTGTGGCTTTGCTGCAGATGCAGCTGGTGGTTGTTTGGCGGTAGATCCAGAGCTTACTGACTGGGTCGCTGCCGGAGTCTGGCTTGCCTCGGCCTGCTGCAGCACTTTTTCGTGCTTGCCCAGCGCCTGGGCAAAACTTACTCCAGGCCGAACCTGTGCTGGCTCCCTGTTTGCGTTCCTGCCCTGTCTTGCCTGCACAATGCGCAGTCTAGCGGGACAGCCGCCGTAGATGCCTATGTGGGCCTCTCGGCAGTTGGCACACTTTTTCTCCTCTCTGGGGTTCGGGCATTCGTTGACATGGTGAGGGCCTGAACATCTTATACAGGCGGTCTTCCTCTCGCACGCATGGCTCGAGTGGTGGAAGCCCAAGCATCTGTAGCATTGGGTTGGCCCCTCTCTGCCATGGTACGGTTCGATTCTGATCTTAGTGTTGTAGAGGTGGGACACCTCGTCAATTTTGGGGAGACCTTCTCCCTCCTTCTCCACTATTACGAGGAATAGTGGCATGGGGGTCCTTACGGGCTCCTTGCCTTCCTCGCGGACTTGCCTGGTCAGCTGGACCACGGTACTCGGCGTAATGCCGTGTTCTTCCGCCAGGCCCACCTTTATGTCCTCCGGGTCGGTGTCAGAGCCAAGACCTCGGATGACTCTGCGCACCAGGTTAGGTCGCTGCAGCGAGAACGTGTGGAATTCTATCCCCGCTTCGCGCAGCACCCCCCTGGCGGCTTCATGGTCCTCCGGGGTCGTGGTCTTTAGGATCACCCGACTTGGAAAACGGGTGGCCTGGAAGCTAGCCTGGAGCTTGGCCCTCAGTTCCCTCATAGCCTTTATGTGGTTGGGGAACGGGTCCGACACAATTGGCGGGATTCTGGCCGCCATTTGTGTGCGGGAGCTCTTGGCGTCCTCATGCACTGCAGGGGTGCCGGGAGCAGCACCCTCCGGCTTCGAACCGGAGGGCCTCTTGCGCCTTCCCTGCACGGTGACAAAGCCTTCGGCGTCTGTGTCGCTCTCCGGTAGGGGAGTTGTGACGCCCTGGAGGGGGGTGATGGTGTTGGAGCTCCCTGGTTTGGGGACTGGAGAGATCGGGACAGCTATCCCTTGGTTAAGAAGGCGGGAGGCCTTCTTCTGTTTCTTTTGTGCCTGGGCCTTGGCCTTCACGAGGTTCACCCGTGGGCCGGAAGAGGATGAGGATGCAGAGGTTCTACTAGTCATCTCATCAGGACTTACCTGGCGGCTGGTACTTGGCTTGTCTGAGTCTGTAGCAGGTGCCATCCGGCTCCCCACAGAGGGTCGAGCGCTGTTACACGCGCCGATTGGGGCGGACCCCGGGTCCCAACCTAAGTCGGGACCCTTGGCTTTGACCTTGTGGGCCTGCAGTTTCGTCTGTCTGTCTGTCGGTCCCAAGTACTGTGTTCCTCTGGACTCTGGAGTTGCTGCTCGCCGCGTTAGCTCTAGCAAGTCTGCTAGGAGAGGGTTGGCTGGGCTGCTGCTGCTTGCCAGTGCAGGAGAAGGCTCTGCTGGCTGGAAGAGGGCAGGCGCTGCTGTGCCTGCAGAAGAAGGCTGTTGCGCAGGCTACGCTGCGTAGAGAGAATGCGCTGCTTCGCCGGGCTGCTGCTTCCTTTATGGGCACACTCCAGAGCACGCGTTTTACAGTCCACGTGCTCGTGCCCTGAAGAACTGGCGCAACCGGTCTAACTAGCTATCAGCTAAATTTGAAGCCCTTTCCGGCCTCATTGATTCCAATGCATGCAAATGTATATTTCGATATTTTCAAAAATTGCGTGTTTGAATCAAATTTCTCATATTTATAAACAAAATGTTCGTTTTGTGGCAGAGTTTGCAAGTTTGCTTATATAAACAAGGACACACTAACAAAATATTTGGGTTTTATATTTTGTAACGGAGAATAAGACGGTAGCGCTATCTGTTGCTAGAGTTGCGAGTTGAGCCTTCCTCTCTTACCTTACTGGCTTGGCGTGAAGTACGAACTTCGCATGTTATCCAGCTCCTAAGATTTACAGCTCGAGAAAAATTAAAGTATTAACATTCCAGTGTTTAGGAGCATTTCGTACAATATCAAATATTTGATCGCCTGTAGATATAACAAGATTTATCATGTTACAAAATATCAGTACTATTTACCTAGAGAAAGCACTGCATTTCACCAAATATCGATACTGAGACTTTACCAGAAATATATGTCTGGAAGTGTTTACGTTTTTTGGAAAACCATTAGTTTATGAAGTAGCATTAAACAAAAACTATTATTATTCCTGTAAATTGATAGAAATTCATAATTGCCTATCACTAGCCGTATATAGCCTAAGGTTTTGTATAGATAGAGTCAAACTAAAAAATTCAATGCCACGGCCAAGATTTGAAACACGGAACTGCTGGTTTCCGTCCTGTCACTTTTACCCTTAAGCTACCATGGCCAACATGCAGTTATGACATTAAATTCTTCAATAGATCCGTATATTTATCCGGTAAAGCTCTAGGGTTCTGGTATTCGAGATACACAATTTGTGACAGCTTACTATCCGAATTACTTAGAGAATGTTAGAGAGTGTTACTCAAAACTAATTCTAGAGGGCGCTGCTTTACCATTCATAAACGAAACAAGACATCACAGTAAATTTTGACATTAATTTGGTATCATAAACACCCTAACGAAACATTTATTGCAAAATAGGCACAACTGTTGTTAAGTGGAAAGTAAGGAAGAACCAGAAAAAAGAAGCAAAGTACAAAAAAGAGTAAAAGGGTTAAAAGACAAGCAAATGAAGCATATACTCTAAATGCCAAACAAATTAGTTAAACATAGTAAGAATTCAACTGTATTTGAAGTTCGCGGAAGGTTTGAGTTAATATAGCAAAGAGATCTGAATCATTTGGGGTTCGTAGAAAAGATGGTTGATTGCTCTTCGGTTATATCTATCTGAATGGCATAACAAATAAAGGTTGAATAAATAAACAAATAGCTAACTTAAAAATAATTACAATATATATGTATATATATATATATAGAGAGAGAGAGAGAGAGAGAGAGAGAGAAATATAAATAGATAGATTGAAAAATATATATATAAATTAATTAAGAAAAGACACATAAATAGCTAAAGAAATAATTAGATAGATAAATACATAGATGTATAATACGATAAAAATATTAAGAAATATATAAGTAAATAATGTTAGAGTAGCACAAATATGCATGGAAAATGCCAATAAATAACTAAATTAATATAGCAATATATAAATAGATAAGTAGAAACACAGATAGATTCATAGATCATTGGATAGATTGGTAAATAAATATTAAGTTAATAAATATATAAAATAAGAAAAGAATAAATAAATAATAATTAAATAATAAATAATGCTAAAGCGTAGACAATGAAAAACAACCAAACTGTCGAATGTCAATTAAACATGACGGTTTACTGTTGTGATCTTGATTCATTTACAAATGGCGATGTGGCGCCCTCACGAATTACTGTGGAGTAAAATTCCTTATTCTTTTAGATTAGTCCCCTGATTTCATCTCCATCACAACTACGTAAAATTATCAGGATAGTTTTAAAATGTATGTAAATATGAATGTTATAAAAGGTATAGGGTAGAAAAAGTAGGGGCAAAATGAAAATAACATCGAAAATTCGTTTGGTTTGCAGCACTGCGACCTTTAATAGCTAAATATAATCTTTTAGGTGTTCTGTGTTCAGTAGTACGACTTGTATGCCTGATGCCATACCTCTGCCACCTAGCGAGTTCTCGTACTTGATCTAGCCTTTTAACACACTTTTAACGATTTGCTGGGTGTTTAATGTTATTAAATACATGGCAAAAGCTCTTGTGTATATTAATTCAGATGCACGAGACGTAGTTTAAGAAATAATGTAAATAAACCTTTTTTTTTAAATATGTCCGTTTTTACTGTACGGATGAGGCGTGTCTCTAATTTTTTCCTAATTTTTGGCAGCCAATCGCAGATCTAAGTACAAAAATCCGCCATTGTCTTCTAGCTGACGTTAATATACTGATATGATAGGTCCATTTATTCCGAGGCGTTTATTGAATTACTTTGCCATGTAAACTGTAATAGAAAGTTTGTAAAATCGCCTGGAAACCGGAATTCGCTCTCAGTAAAGGAGTCATACTTTTTTGAGGTGTACAATGGCGAGCAGTACAATTTGTCTCTTAAACCGCTATTCCTCTGAACTTTGCGCATTTCTCTTTCAAAGAACGTCAAGCAATAAAGATTACTAAGCGCAAAACTGGACTAAGGCTGACATGCCGCTTGATGGGAGGGTGACTCACCTGGTATAAAAAATCAATATTTACGTTGCCAATAGGAAATGGCATAGCACTCAACAGCACAGTAACCAACAAAAATAAGTTATTGATGAATCCTTAGCAAAATATACAAACTTATGAATTATTTATTGATTGAAGTATTAAATGATTAATTAGACATGTCAAAATTAAGAGACGATTCAGTTGTTTTTATTTACTGAGTACATCTTGACGTGATGCATGTGCTATATCCGCAGCTTCTTGAGTAGCAAGCTTGCTTATTGTTATAAAATGTTACTCTTTTGTAATAACTATGAAAAATAGAAAGATTCAACTCGTTCACGTAAACAAATAACGTAACAGCCAAGACATGTGTTAATTTAGTCAATTCATTAACAAAAGAGTGATTAAGAAGACTTTACCCATATAATTTATATGTAGCGTTTCATTTTCTCACAATTCATTATTTATTTCTAATGTCCAATAAAATTCGGAAAAGCAATTTTGATTTATGTTTGCCCCTGATTGCATCGTATTCCTGATACGTATTGCTTACAGTTCTTAGTACTCAGTTGCTATTTATTGGATTTAGAAAGTCTCAAATCATGAATCTCAATAACGCACTTTTAGTGAAACATGGTACTCCCCTATTTGTCAGCTATTTGTCTCTTTGTCTGTTTCGGTAAGCTTTTATCTCCGCGTTGCCCTATCTGTCCCTTTGTGCGTCCCGACAATTCCCTATTATTCTAGGACTTTACTTCTGATGAAATTGTCATAATCATAAACAAATTAAATTAGTGACAAATGAAGAGGTATTGTTCAATAACGCCAACAATAAACAGCACACAACACATTTTGTTTATTTCTTACGGTTTATTAATTATACAGAAGTTATTATCGACACGGAGAACTTGATAGGCTGTTCCCAGGTAAATTTATAGCACACGTTTTATTTGTAGCTTAAGCATTCCTATGGTATTTTAAAAAAAATATTTGAAGACATCGTCGATAAAATAAACATAACGAAAGGCTTTCTATGCGAAGAGCAGTTTGTAGCTCAGATTTGTTTTTTCCAATATGTTGCTCTGATTCGTGGAAGTCCTAAACATAAATACATTCTTTAGTTTACCTATCCTACATGTATGAATTGTAAGTAAAATATAAGCACATATAAGTGTGCACCATTGATTATTATGAAACCTCACATAAACAGCAATTGATCTTATTTAATTACCTGATTTATCCTGTTGTATACTTTACATTTTCTTGCTTATTTCCCAGACTGACGTAGCAGAAGTGCTAAGGGTCACATTACTTGCGTTGTGCAAGGTCTACATAGGATGTGCGGAGCTGTTCGGTGAGAGGTGTAAGTTGATTGTTGATGAACTGGACAAAGATGATGTGTCATCTACGGTAATTTTTAATAATCTCCAATATGACAGTTATTTAAGGAAACACGAGGCGTGTATTGATGCTAATTTCTTTCTTGTGCGATTTCATTCAAAAAAATTAGCGGCAACTATCCTTTGAGTGTTAAACGAATCTTTAATAAAAAACGCTCAGTGGAAGTCTTAAAACTTAATACATGAAAAATAAAGTTTCAATCGGTGTTTGAAAAGAATACAGGATTTCAAATTATGAGACAAGTTGCCCAAATTCTAGAAGGCTATCACGTAGACATTGAGAGTAAGTACTAATGACGAGACTAACGAAATATGCAGAGCGATGTCATGTGACGTAGCATGGTCATTCTCCCAATGACCGACAGAGCTTGGTAAATATCGGCAGAGACTTCTAAAGGACAATTTACAGAAGGACTGTGTTGTGTACCGTAGCTCTAAATAATTTCCAAAAATTGACATGTGATATCAACATTCCTTTACTGGTGAGCTGTCAAAACTGTTTCTTTACTAACCTGAAAATTGGAATCTTGAAGTCACATTACATTTTTTATACTTGGACATGTTCTAAGGAATTCATTGGATATATTATTTTTGTTTGTTTTATTTACGTCCTCCAACGTTAAGTCATATCGGACGATGAAAAAAATGGATGAAATGATGTTCCAATTTGTCCGGGTCCATGGAGCTTAGAGTTACCCGACATTCGTCTTTAAGGGTAAGGGAAAACCCCAGAAGAAACTTTATCCAGGAAATTCAACTTAACCGAGATTCGAACACGGGACCTCTTGAACGTGTGGTAGACACGCTACCACCACGCTAACGAGGCGGGCTCATTGGATATGTTACAGTTATATATTATAGACTTTCAGATGCGGATTGTGTTCCTACTATTCAATCCGTTACAAAAATTAAGATATGTGAAGATCATCATTGCAATATGATCTTTATCTTTATCGTTATTAAAGAATATGGCCTGCTGCCGGTAAAAGGGGCCCGGCTTACAGGGTACAATTTACATGAGCTTATAATTTTTGAGTGATATTTTGATTGTCTTTATGGTTTTTATTAAACCCATTCGTTTGCCTTATCGCGACCGCCGAGAACCGCTTAATGTGGTCTTCTTTTTTTTCTGTTTTGTTTTATTAATATAAATAACTATATACATATATACATGGGGGTTTATTTTACCCCCTTACATTGACTCACACACACGCATACATATCTGTACACACGGACACTCACACTCACACTAAACTGTGGGTAGACACGTTGTACAACGGAAAGCGATCCAGCAGCAATGAGTGCGGCATCTGCCTTGGAAATTGTGCGGCCATGGGCCGGGGTATCCTAGGTGCGCAGGTTGGTCCAGCCGCTATCAATTATAGGATTTTTATTCTTGCATGTTTGCGATGCTGCTGCTCGCCTCTGCCAATGTTGTAAATTATAGGGTGGCTGTGCCTCTTAATGTTTGCCCAGGTGGAAGAGGCCCTTTTTAGTATGGCCTCGGGAATGGTAGGGATGCACGTTTCCTGGTGGATTTGTGCGTTGGTGGTGAGGAGAGGGGCGGATAGGATCTTTCTTAATGAAAAGTTTTGTACCGTTTGGAGGTATTTCAAGGTGGATTTGGAGGCGTTGGCCCAGGCCGCACACGCGTAAAGGACCAGCGACAAAATGAACGCTTTATACAGGACCACTTTGGTCTTCAGCTGGATCTGTTTACTCCTGAAGATGGGGGCCCATAACTTTAATGGCTGCCGTCCTTTGTTGGCGGTATCTTTGATATGGGTGGACCAGTTCATAGTGCGTGATAGGGTCACGACTAAGTATTTTACATGCTGACAACAAGCAATGTTCCACCACAGACCGTTAGGTCCAAAGCCAAAGGGCGCAAATTAGTGAAATGAATAAGCTGGCATTTGTTCGGGTTAATTTTGATCTTCCAATCATGTAGCCATGAGAGGAAGCGGTCAATATACCGACGCATTTCCAAAATACCGTAACGATGATTTTTATGTTGGTTGTAAATTGTAGTATCTTAAGCATAAATAGCCACTGTGCATCTGGCGTCCACAGGGTAGTCATTAGTGAAAAGTAAGTACAAAGATAGCGACATGGTATGATCAATATGATATGAGCAATATGCAATATGATCAACTAGCTTTTACCCACATTTGAACCTCTTTCGGGCCCCTTTCATTCCAAAGAATACACATGTATATTCCGATATTTCCGAAAATTGCAAGTGTGAATCAAAATTCTCCTATTATTAAACCAAAGGATCGTTTTCTGGCACAGTTTGCAAGTTTGCATAAATAAACAAGGTAACACTAACAAAATATTTTTGTTTTGTATTTAGTAACGGAGAATAAGACGGTAGCGCCATCTGTTGCTAGAGTTGCGAGTTGTGGCTTCCTCTCTTACTCTACTGGCTTGGTGGGATGTAGGAACTTGGCATGTCATCCAACTCCAATGATTTACAGCTCGAGAAAAATTAAAGCATTAACATTCCAGTGTATAGGATCATTTCGTACAATATCGTATTTTTGATGGCCTGTAGATATAACAAGATTTATCATGTTACAAAATATCATTACTATTTACCTAGGGAAAGTACTGCATTTCACCAAATATCGATACTGAGAGTTTACCAGAAATATATGTTTGGAAGTGTTTACGTTTTTGGAGAACCATTAGTTGATGAAGTAACATTAAACAAATACTATAATTATTTAAGTTAACTGAGAGAAATCAATAGTTGCCTAACACTAGCCTTGTATGGCCTAAGTTTGTATAGATAAAGTCAAACTGAAAAAATCAATACCACGGCCGCGATAGGAAACTCGGAGCTGCTGGTTTCCATCCTGTCGCTCTTACCATAGAGCTACCATGGCCAACATGCCGTCATGAAATTGAATTCTTCAATAGACTCGTATATTTTACCGGTAAACCACTAGGGGCTCTCGTATTCGAGATACACCGTTTTTGACGACCTACTGTCGTAAGTACTGCCCAAAGAGAAATTAGTTGGGATTGCTCATTAAAAGGCAAATTGTTTTCAGAAAAGTGGGTTTAATAAAAATTGTTTAATATATGATGGTTGTGGTTCCAACAAGAGGTACAATTTATCAAAGCAATTGACCTAAAACACATACATTGCTGTACAATCGCTATACACATATTATCCGGGTATATGAAGCCAATAGAAACACAAATATGTGGTTAAAGTGGTCCTTGTTATTTGTCAGTATTTTACAGTACTGACACTTTTTTCAAATTGAAAGTCACATTCTTGTCATTATCTCTTCGCAATTAAAGCAGAATGGAATTTAAGAGTCATCACGGAGAACCTATCTCTAAAACATATGAGTATCGCTTAAGGGACACTGGGACTGAAATTTCTGTTTTCCATATTATTATACTTAGAAAATTCAAACTCTGGACACTCAATGGGTTTTATCTTAGAAATACCACACCAATGTTTAGTAATTTCTGATTAATAGTTTTGAAGCAATTAAATTTTTATTTTTATTTTAAGTAAAGTTCATGGCAATATTAAAGTTAACGCACGTTTTTCAATAACCATGCTAGTGGACTAGCTCAGCTATTTTTTCATTGATATACACTGATACTCAAAATGTGCTGATTATTTTCACTAATGCATAGTCTGCTATTTAAATTACTATTTACACTACGGACTGTACATGATTTGCACTTTGTTCTTGATATCTTGCAAATTTCTTTTGGTTTTTACAAATATAGTTTTAATAGCATTAGCATGTTCATCTATGTCCATTTGCAAATGTGAAGCTGAAATATTAGATGTTCCTCTATGACCAACTGTACATATGGAATGGAAATCTGCTCCCAATTTTTGCTTTTCTATCTAGCTGCTACATGTTTTCTTACAGCTTCCTTCTTTTCGTTATTTGTATTCACTGGCTTATGCCAAAATGATGAAACAGCATGCTTTATGCTGTTTATATAATTAACAATACTCTACACTACAGGAAAAACAAATAACTTGCATATACGCCTATTTCATAATTTAAAACGAAATGTAAACAAAAGCACATTTCTCTTATGGAAGTCGCTATTATACAGTGGAGCAAACATAGGCTGTCAAAACAGGAATGAATCTGCAAGTATTCGCTGAGTTTGTTGCAAAGAACATAGAATAATCACAGATATTCTGAACTGTTTTGTATTTTATTAGGTGCTTAAAGCTCAAGGTGTGCTGACGACCTTTTATATGGCATTTGTGTTTGAATGTTTTCTCATTAAACACTTTGTATTGAATACATTGTAATAGTTTACCAAAGTGTCTCTAGATAGCAGCACTAATCTATGGCGCAAAATCTGAACGCAATTTTAGAGAAAAAGCTGCCGAAAAACGATCAGAATTGGCATACTGGCTGAAGAGGGCGCGATGAGCCCTGAAGCAGCCTTGGGTGTAGATACACCCTAAAACCCCCTAGTAGTAGATCAGAATTGACAAAAACAGGCCATCGTGGTGAATAATGAAGAACGGGGGCATTTAATTGGCCCCGTCCCGAACATTTACACCCTGCGCATGACATTTAAGAATGGCGGAAATAAGACACTTGTGCCATAATTCAATAAAGAAATTTTCGGAGAACACTTCTATTTATAAATCTAAAAATTGTAATTTTGCGGACTTTTGGGCTATTGTTCAGTCCCTGTGTCCCCTAAAGCGATATTTTCATATTCATTTGTACCTACAAGAAAGTTTGTAGTAAGATGTTTTGCAAATGTTAATTCAAATAGGGAAATAACGTTTGCAAAATAGTTTATACAGAGTAGAGAAATTCATGAGAGTGCAACATTAAGTTTCTTTAGTATATACGAGGGACGGCTAATAAGTCCCAAGCCTCACAAAAAGACATTAATTATTTTTCTCTTTATTTCTCAACATAATTCCCTTAAAGGTTAATACGTTTGACATATTGATTTCCTAATTTAATTAAACTATCTCTGTAGTTCGATTTATCGTGGTTCTCAAAATAGCTCTTTACTGCATCAATCAGCTGTTCGTTGTTGTGAAATCTTCTTCCTCTAAGAAAGTTTTGGAGGTTCGGGAACAGGTGGTAGTCACTAGGTGCTAGATCAGACGCTGAGGGTGGATATTGAAGTCATTCGAACCTTAATTTGCACATTTTTTTACATTGCAATAACTGAACGATGTGCCGGAGCATTGTCGTGAAGGAACAAAACTTTTTTCTTTGCCAAATGAGGTCTTTTGCTTTTCACCCCATCACTCAAACGATGCAGTACGCTTGCGTAGTGGTCACCAGTGATACTCTAATTCTTTTCCAAGTAATCAATAAAAACAATTCTCTGTACATCCTAGATAACTGTCGACATAAGCTTCTTAGTTGACAAAATTGACTTTGCTGTTTGGAGTTGGTTCACCTGCTGCAATCCACTGTTTTGACTCTTATTTGCCTTCTAGAGTCTAGTAATGTAACCAACTGCATTCATGATAATAAATTTAAAAATTCACTAGGAGCTTCACGGCAGGGCTACAAATTCTTATCAGAAATAGTTTTTCTTTTCAACTGTTGATTAGGTGTTATAAAACGCGGCACCCATCTTGCACAGACCAAGTGATAGCCCTGAATATCAGTTATAATATTACCTGCACGTCCTTTTGATATGTTTACAGCTTCTTCTATCTCAAATAACTTAATCTGCGGTCTTCTAGTACTAAACGATGAATTTCTTCAATGATATCTGTAGTTGTGACTTCCACAGAGCGAGGCTCATCACTAGAGTACGTCCCACGTTAAACTCTGCAACCCACCTTTTACCGGTTGTATATGAGGGAGCATAGTCTTTCAATGTACTTTCCATTTCCTTCTTGATTTGTTTAAGCGTTAAGCACTTCAATTGGAACATTTAATCACTGCTCATTTTTCCAAAACCACCATTTTCGTGAAACCTCTAGACCTGCCTTGTTTAAAATGCCGTTATCCAAAAATTGAATGAGCTACTGACCTGTAACTATGGACAAAATCTAGTCTAGATTTAGACTATATCATGCTAGCCGTCAAACCGGCCCGGTGCCGCCATCTCTATGTGAGGCCCGGGACTTACCGGCCTACCTCGTACTTATGTATATGCTGTTGTATTTAATTCGGTTTAGAATTCAGGGGCACATTACACACCTGCATGGTGTGCGACGGCTACAGAAAAAAATTCAGATTATTTATTTGCTTTATATGAATCGAAGCATTTGCATACTTTCCTCACTCGAAAACTACTTCGCGCAGAGCAGTGATCATAAGACTACCCACAATTCTCTTATTTAAGGTTGCGGTTAAGGAAACGATAACACCCACTACCTTCTATGGAAGCGAAGGAAGTTTGCCTCACTATCGCTATCTCCCCATCTTCCCTCGCAGAGGTTTGCATTAGAAATGAAGTAGCTTAGGTACGGTATAGATAAATCCACAACCTGGCACTTATATATTAAAAAAACCAAATATGTCACACTTGATTTTCGTTACCGTCTTCCTGCTTATACTCGTGGAGTTTTGGTATTTAATAACAATAAACACATTCAACAAATTTCTTTGCCAATTTTTTATTCAGCTATTTTTGATTCACATTTTAGGGTCATGATAACAGATTTCGTGTTGTTATAAATTTAGTCTAACCTAACTTAAACTGATATGATGGTAATCTAGATTTATCGTAATCGTACTTGCTTATATCAAGTCCTAGTTAGAGCACTATAGATCTCTGAAACGTTATACGATGTTATACATCATCAGTTACGTTCATGGATTAGGTTGTAATATAAACACTGGTTTCAAGTTCAGCTTCTTAGTGATTCCTGGGTTAAATGACACCTTTCACTCCGTTAGGTGTATACTGTAAAAACAGCTGAGAGTATATTCTTTTCTGGGGTCCTTCGCTGTGAGAAAACATTTGGCTGACATGATGTCATATTTCGTGAATTCTTTAATAATTACAGTCCTGCAAAGCAATTGATAAAATCGGGCAGTTCTCAGGTTAGGCAGAGTGCGGAAGAAAGCCTCTTCCAGGAAGCTCAACCAAACCGAAATTTGAACACAGTACCTCTTGTATACGAGGGAAACACGTATCATCTTCACATGGAATTGGCAGACTTCTCTCTTCTCCCGCTCTGTTTACGTGTTTCTAATGATTATGCCTACATGAATGCTTTCGTCTACTCTAGCAACAATTCCAGTTCATAGCGATATCTACATTGCTTTATCTATCTTCTAGTTTAAAACGTTCAAACTGATCAACGAAATTTCATCTCTTTGGTCACTATTCGATCTTGTTTCTCTTGTTTGCTTTAAAAACTATGGTTCATGGAGCAGTAATGAAGCAGCTGATTCCATATAAAAATTCACTTAGGTTCCTTTGTTACCTTTTATTAATTTCTCTCTTAATTGTTCTGCAAATCCTAAAGATTTTGTGGATTTATGGTTTCAAAAAAAATTTTAAACAATGACAAAGTTAAGAGTCCAAATTAAAAAGGGAATTAACATAGTCGTATTTTTTCGGCGAGTTATATTCACAGTCGCAGATATCTGAGCGATAACGTTTGTGATACGCAATGGAAATATACCGTATTCCAGTCCCATCAACCTTAAAATTAAACTGAATAGCTTTAGTATAATATTTTTTCGTCCAGGCAGTTAATATCAAGGCTCAGAACTCCAGCTTTAAAGTACAAACGCTGTAAAAATAAAAATAGGTGATAAGTGAGCATATGCTGCCATCTACCAATAGGAGAGATGCAGGCGACCACGCAAGTAATGCCATCTGCCGGTACTAAGAGACACGCTGTGGGGTCGTTGAAGGGTTATCCTCCTCCGCGAAGGAGGGCCCTTCGACTCTTGCCATACCGGGACTAGGTCCCTTAGTGGCATGGTGATGGGTATTTAAAAGGGATGGTGGTTAGATGGTGGCGATTAAAGTTGAGATTTGTGTAAGAGTAAGGATGTTTGGTTTATGGGAAAAGGGACTTGAAGTTATTGAGTTCCAAGGATAAGTCTGGGACGCTTGTATCTTTCACCAGGATCAAGATCATATTCCCCGAGACCTCGGATAAGGTTATTGAAACTGGAAGGTAATTTTGCATAGAAGGCGTGGGATAGTTGCATTATGTAGTCAAAAAGTTTTGGGAAGGAAAGATCAGAATGGATATTTTCATTTGGGATGTACCAATCGGCAGCAACTGCTGACCGAAGGTAGCGGTTTTGGAGAATCTGCAGCTTGTACAGATGGGATTTGTCCGCTGCACCCCAGACTTGGCAGGCGTAAGTGATTGCAGGTCTGAGTACCTGCTTAAATAGCAAAAGTTTGTTGCTAAGCGTCATAACTGATTTTTTGTTGTACAGGGGATAGAGCATGGCCATCCTTCTGTTTATTCTGTTTGCCACGGTTGTTATATGCTCCTTCCATGTCAGATGCATGTCCAAAACTACACCTAGGTAGCTGGCATGTGTGGACCAAGGAATGTCCGCTCCTGCTAACTGCAGATTTTGAACGTCCTGGAGGGGTCTTCTAGTGAAGGTGACGGCTTGGGATTTGGTGGCGTTTAGTTTCAACCGCCAGGTGGCGAACCAGACGTGTAGCATGTTTGCGAAGATTTGAGCTCGCTGCACTGCATTTTCGTGGCGCTTAGATGCTACTGTGATGGCTGTATCATCAGCGGATAAGTATAGGTTGCAGCCCCTTAGGGTTGGAAGGGTGTTTATGTAAGTGAGAAAGAGCAGAGGACCAAGGACACTACCTTGAGGTACCCCTGCATTTATGAAGTAGGTATGAGACAGGATGTTGTCTTTTGATACAACGAAGGTGCGGTTTTTGAGATAATGATGAAGTGTGTGAATAAGGTATGACGGGATATTGCAATGAATAAGGCGATGGAGAAGGCCTTCATGCCACACAGTGTCGAAGGCTTTGGAGATGTCTAGGAAAAGGGCTACAACATAGTGACGGTTGTTAAATCCTCTAACCACCTCATCCACGATGCGCAAAAGTTGATGCGTGGTGGAGTGTTGCCGTCGAAAACCAAATTGTTCTGGACGCAGGACATTATGTTGGTCTAGCAAGTTTTCAAGGCGTAGTTGGAGTACCTTTTTGTACAGCTTAATTATCGCAGGAAGGAGACTGATGGGTCTATGACTGCTTACTTGTTGTTGGTCTTTGCCAGGAAAGATAAGAGGCTCTTTTGTTCTCGCAAGGGCACATTTCTCTCAGCACTAACAAGATAGAAGTTAAGGTCTTTCCTTTACCTCCTTATTGAGATCCTCCTTCACTGAAGCTACTGAGGGAACATCCTTCATGGTCACCAACCAATGAGCCAGTGAAATATTTTAGGGTACTACTGGACACTCGACTTAGTTAAAACGCCCACATCTGTCAGTCTGTTACACTTGTGTTTGCCTGATTATCGAGACTTTATCCTTTACTCAGCAGTCGCGTAGCCTTTGGCTATGAATCCTCTTTGCTGCTTTACACATATGTTGTCCGTCCCATTTGTGTGTACATAAGTTAATTATGCAATTATTTTTAGTATTTGTGTTGTCCTCTCCAGTCATCTTTTAAAGAAATACATATTTCCGATCACACAAAAAAGCATAAATAAATTTTTGTGTGCCGATGACCATTTCATTGTGGTTTTATTTTATTAGTTGCCTAGAAAAATCCTTTAGCATTTTCAAGAGCATTATCGCTAGGTAAAGGAACTTCTAAGCATTTAAGCCAACACGGGGGGAAATAAGGTAGAACCCTAACTAATGTATGGGTAAGATCGTCACAGATAGTTTACCATTCCCCGTCTCACGCATGTTCTATCAGTGTTTCCAGGAATCGCGATAATCAAGTTTTACCTGCCGTCACTAACCCTTAGCTTATCTTATTTGCATTTTTTTCATAAAAAGTGATTTGCGCTCTTCAAACAACTAAACAAAAGCTGATACCATCGCGCGTTTCTCACGCTCACAAATCATTTTACAATTAGTCCAACAACAAGACACATTACACACAGTCCGTATAACACTGTAGTTTCGCTTCCAAATCGTTTCCATTTATCGCGGCCGCGATTAACCGCCCTATTTATAGGCCAGCGCATTCTAGCGAGAGTCATCTCGAAGTGTAACGAAACGTCACGAAACTTTCGCGGAACCTTTATCAGTTCCGATTATTAGCAACAGGTGGCGCTGGGAGTCTTGGCCCTAACAATAATTATGTATATGTTTGTCAGTTATCAATTTGCCACGTATTGGATTTATAATTATGTGTTTTACGTACTTAATTATATATTTAAATCTGAATCCTAGTAACACAAAAGACTAAAATATTTGTATGGATTATATTTACAACATACATGAAAAGAGGGTCGGATGGTCGCGAAATATTTTTTTTGATACTAGGGGCAGTGTCATTAAAAAGGTTGATACACAGTGCTCTAAAATGTCTGAACTAGGGTTTTGTGCGTGGTAATTTAGACTCCACAGTTCTTATTGATTATTTACTAAAATTGCAGTGTTTCGTTTCTAATTCCAAGAGAAACCTTTTATTTTTGCCTTATTTATACTCAAAAGGGTGTTTAAAATGGGCAGTTATTTAACTTCTTTTCAAAATAATGAAATCGTTGAAGTTAAAATATTTAACTAGTTATTTCTCAGTGTGGTGTAACTAATGCCTCAATTCAGTGTTTCAATAATATGACATAAAATATGTACTTTCAGAGGCATTGTTTGATTTTAGATAAAACAGATCAACACAATCAGTAATTAGCAGATATTTGACATAGTAGAAGAGTCTATCCTCAAGAAACTGTCAGGTATTGGGGCATTCTTGTATTTATCCAATGGGTAAGATGTCATGACTTTTAGTTATCCAAATACGAAAATTATGGATTTCGTGAAAAAATCAGTCATTTGATAAACTCATACGTAACAAAGAGAAAACAAATTGTAGAATTGGAGTTCCTTGAAGGTAATACATAAACGGCTATAGGTCAAAAGACAGTGCAATTGATATAGGAGTGCCAGAAGGATCAGCCCTGGATTCGTTGTAGTTTTCAATCTGAATAAACAATATGGCATTATCCGTCAAACAAGCACATATGACTCTTCTTCTTGACGATACCAATGTGGTGATAAAGGGATTTACATAAAACAGCAAATCAGGTAATAGCTGAACTGTACTCTTAGTTTCAAGCAATCAGGCTAATAATAAATGTAACTATAACTACCGCTATATCATTCCATACCTATGAAAATACAGTACATCTTTCACCGCAAATCCATTATAACACACGCGACATAAAATATAAGAAAGGTGTAAGGCTTTTTGAAAGTATTCTAAACGAGAAATTAAAATGTAAGAACCTAATTAAAAAATTAATACCTAAATTTAATATAGTTTGCTTATTACAAAGATCAGTTAAATATGAAGAAACCTTGAATGTCCAAAGAAATGTGTATTATGCAAATTTCCACAGCCTTATGTCCCATGGCATAATAGCATGGGGAGCCTATTATGAAAGAGAGTAAATACTTACACTGCAGAAAATGGCAGTTAGAAGTATAAGTGACAAGGGCAATCGGTCGTCCTGGGGAGTTCTTTTCAGAGAGCTAAAAATTTTGCCTCTTGGCTGTATATTTATACTGGAGGCATTAAACCATATAGAAAACGTACAACGAGTTTGAAGAACACCAGAATTTTCATGAACAAAACACCTGACAAAGGAATGCATTGCATATTCAGTTCTGTAGGACTTTTATAGCACACGTTCTTTTTTGTAGTTTAAACATATGTATGGTATTTTAACAATAATATTTAGAGATATCCTTGAAAAAATAATACATAGAGAAAGTCGTTCTATGCAAAGAGCAGTTTGTAGCTCAGATTTGTTTTTGCCAATATCTTGCTCTCATTCGTGGAGGTCCTAAACTTAAATTTATTCTTTAGTTTACCTACCTTTCATGTATAATTTATGATATAATATAAGCACATATAAGTGTGCACCATTGATTAAAATCAAACCTCACATAAGAAGCTATGTATCTTATTTTATTGCATGATTTATCCTGTTGTATACTTTACCTTTTCTTGCTTATTTCCCAGACCGATGCAGCAAAAGTTTTTAAGGTCACATGACTTGCATTGTGCAAAGTCTACATAGGAAGTGCGGAGCTGTTCGGTCACTGTATCCCATTGTGGACAATTTGGTATTCAATGAAAGAGGTATTTTGAATGCTCTTAAGAATGTTTTTCTGTTTAGAATCAAAAACAGCAATTTTGAGTTACTACCAACAGCAATTGTTAGTCGCTGGGACACTTGGCTTTCAGCAGCGGTGTACTGTGTGATATTTTGAGAGGTGTAAGTTGATTATTGATGAACTGGACAAAGATGAAGTTTCATCTACGGTAATTGTTTATAATCTCCAATGTTAAAGTTATTTAATGAATGACGTGACGTGTATTCATGCAAATTTCTTTCTTGTGCGATTTCATTAAAAAATTTGCGGCAACTGTCCTTTGAGTGTTAAATGAATCTTTTATAAAAAACACTCAGTACAAGTCTAAAAAACTTAAACATCAAAAATAAGGTTTGAATCGGTGTTTGAAAAGAATAATGGGTTTCGAATTTTAAGACAAGTTGCCAAAACTCTAGAAGACCATTACGTAGACATTGAGAGAAAGTACTAATGACGCGACTTTTACGAAACATGCAGAGTGATGTCTTGTGACGTATCATGCTCGTTCTCCCAATAACCAGCAGAGCTTGGTAAATATCGGCAGATTTTGCTAATGGATAATTTGCATAAGGAATGTGTTTTATACTGTAGCCCTAAATAATTTCCAACAATTGACATGTGATATCAACATTCCTTTGCTGATGATCTACCAAAACCTTTTCTTTACTAACAAGAAAATTGGAATCTTGAAGTTACATTTCATTTTTATCTCGGGACCTCTTGAACGTGAGGTAGACACGCCAACACCACGATAATGAGGCCGGCTCATTGCTTATGTTATATTTGTAAATCATAGATTTTAGATACAGATTGAATTCCTAATATTTAGCCCTTTAAAAAATGTTCAGGGTATTCTTAATAAACCGTAGCAAATGAGGTCCAGAGGTAGTCCTAGTCGGGCGGGGCTTTCCCCGTCCGGGTGTCATATGCCGCAGTACCTAGCCGCTTTGCGGCTTAACCTGCGAAATGAACTAGTAGATCCATGTTCTGCTGGGGTGTTTGAATTTGTTTACTGTTTGAAATTTTGGAGAGGTTTGGAATGGGTTGCCCCTCTTTGTCGTGGGTAGCTGTACTTAATCGTTCTCCCTTTTTGGGAGACACGAATTAGTTTTTTTGCCCCGTTTTGGATACGGGTTGTGTAGCGCTTGTCCTTTGGCGTAGAAGTTGTTCCCAGAGACATCTGGGGTTTTCCTTGGGTTACCCAAGGGGTCCCAGGACGTCTCTCAGCAGTCTGAAGGACGGCAAGCGCCTTTGATCTCTCGGGTCATACCTTCCCAGGGAGTTCACTAAAGGGTTGGGGTGAATTTGGATTTTCTCGTACATTGATCGTGCCCTCTCGCGAATGACATCGACAATGTACGGGATCTGGGAGTGCTCATGTAGGATATGAGCCGGGAATCTCCAGCCTGTATCGTAGAGCCTGGAGTCTGACGAAAGTGGTATTAGCCACTGTTCCCCAGATCTCACAGCCGTACAGAATCATAGGCGGAATGATCGCCCGATACAGTTGGAGTTTGAGACGGATCGGCATGGTTCATCTGAAGATAGGGTATAGGCTCCGGAGTGCGACGTGCCCCAGCTGGACCTTGCCCTTGACGTGCGGAACGTAAGTTAACTTGCGGTCCAGCGTCACCCCGAGATACTTCGCCGTTTGCACCCAAGGGATTCGACGGCGCCGTAAAACGAAGTTCTGCTGCAACCGGTTGGCTATGGTTTTCGCCAGGAGAATAGCAGAGCTCTTCTCCGGGTTAATTGCCATTCGCCATTTTGCGCTCCATTCGCCAATGGCCCGGAGCTGGGTTTGGATTTGCCGGAAGCTGTACCGTGTATTCCTATTGACTGCGAAGATCATGAGATCGTCCGCATACTGACAGGTTTGGGTGTTGTGATGAGTTGGGATGTCGGCCATGTAAGCTGCGAAGAGCGCCGGCGACAGCACGCTGCCTTCCGGTACTCCAGCGCCAATGGGCCGCTCGGTGGACAGCTTCCCCTCCATCTTTACTCGGAAGCTTCGGTTTCCGAGGAAACCGGCCACCAAGGAAATGTATGGACGGGGAATTTCATGCTCCAGGAGTTTGTAAATGAGTCCTTCATGCCAGGTAGTGGCGAATGCCTTCTCCACGTCGAGCAGCACTGCTACCGTTTTAGACCTTTCCTGGAAACCCAGGGAGGCCTTCTCGGCAACCCGCAGTAGCTGCTCGGTCGTGGAGTGGCCAGAACGGAAGCCAAACTGGTGTTCCGGGATTAGGCCCCTTTCCTCCAGATGAGGAAGGAGCCGGGAGAGGAGCAGTTTTTCGAATACCTTCGATAAAACTGGGAGAAGGCTGATTGATCGGTAACTGGAAGGAAAACCCGGATTTTTCCCCGGCTTTAAAACGCACACCACGCGCGCCTCCTTCCAGATAGCTGGAAAGTGGCGCATGTATAGGCACGCGTTATAAATCCGGGTTAAGTGAATCACGGCTCTTCGTGGAAGGTGCTTGAGCATTTCCGCTGTCACACGGTCCTGCCCAGGTGCTTTGTTGGTTCTTAGAGAGTTAAGCGTGGTCGCTAACTCTCTAGGGGTAACGATGGGAATGTGGAACTCCTCGTGGTCAGGGGGCGGAGCTTCTAGGAAGTCCTCCACCACCTGTTCCACGAGGTCAGCATGGTCATCGTCCATTGGCTCTACCCTGGGTTGGAATTGAGCCTCCAGATAATCTGCTAGCGCCTCTGCCTTTTCTTTCGACTCGTAGACGAGTCGACCTCTAGGGCTATGTAGGGGGTGCTGGTGTACGGTTTTGTCTTTCCGCAGGCTACGGACTATTCGCCATGGTTTTCTCTCCTGGAGATTGGTTTGCCTTAACATGTTTTCCCAGGCCTCTTTGCGGTGTGCTCTTAGGAGTCGTCTTGCCAGGGATTTGAACCTCTGGTGTACTTCTCCTATCCTGGGATGGCGAAATCTCTGCCACAGCTTTCTTACGGCGTTTTTAGCCCTTATGAGTTGTTTGATGGGTCCTGGGATATCTGTGGGGTTTGGCGTGTCTATTGGGATGCGGTGTGTGTGAGCACGGACCGCGTTGAGGATGGATGTGGAGAACTCCCTGGCTGCCGCCTCGAGCGACTCCACAGAGTCGATTCGAGGGCAGGCTTCCACGGAGTTTTGGATGTGAAGAATGGCGGCATCCCAGTCGACTTCATCCACCCAGTCAGCCGTTGCCAGAGCTGCGACGGTAACGTCTGAATTGATCACAACTGGGTTGTGGTCAGAATCCAGAGCATTCACCGCCGTGAGGTCCAGATGAAATGGAATATTCTTGGTGATTGCGAAATCTATGACGTCCGCCCTGCCACGAGGCGGGAAGTGCGTTGGACCCCGCGGGCCATGCGCATGAAGGGTTGGGTCTCCGCAGATGAAGCGGTAGATGCTCCTTCCCCTATCATTCTGGGTTCGGCTGTTCCATCCTACTAGCTATTAGCCATATTTGAACCCTTTTCCGGTCCCCTTCGTTGCAAGGCATGCAAATGTATAACCCGATATTTCTGAAATTTGCGTGTTTTGATCAAAATTCTTCTATTTATTAACCAAATGATCGTTTTATGGCTGATTTTGCAAGTTTGCGTAAATAAGCAAGGACACACTAAACAAATATTTGTGTTTCATATTTTGTAACGGAGAATAAGACGGTAGCGCTATCTGTTGCAAGAGTTGCGAGTTGCGGCTTCCTCTCTTATTCTACTGGCTTGGCGGAAAGTAGGAACTTTGAATGTTATCCAACTCCAATGATTTAGAGCTCGAGAAACTTTAAGTATTAAAATCCAGTGTTTAGGAGCATTTCGTACAGTATCGTATATTTGATCGCCTGTAGATGTTAGAAATTATCAGTACTATTTATCTAGAGTAAGTACTGCATTTTACCAAACAGAAATATTTTACCAGAAATATATGTTTGCAGGTGTTTATGTTTTCTGGAAAAGCATTAGTTTACGAAGTAACATTAAACAAACACTAAATTTATTTATGTTAATTGATAGAAATTATTAATTCCCTAATACTAACCGTGGATAGCCTAAGGTTTTGTATAGAGTCAAACTAAAAGTTTCAATGCCACTGCAGCGATCAGAAACACGCAACTGCTGGTGTCCGTCCTGTCAAACTACCATGACCAACATGCCGTCATGACATTAAATTCTTCAATAGACTCGTATATTTCCCCAGTAAACTACTAGGGACTCTCGTATTCGAGATACACCGTTTTTGACGACTTACTAACGTAAGTACTTGGAGAATATTAGAGAGGGTTACTCAAAACTAGTTTTAGAAGGCGCTGCTTTACCATTCATAAACGAAAGAAGACATCGCAGTAACTTTTGACATTAATGTTACCATCATAAAGATTCTAAACGAAACATTTCTTGCAAAATGCGTACAACTGTTGTTAATTTTAAAGTACGGAAGAAACAGAAAAAAGATACAAGGCACAAAAAAGAGTAAAAAGGGTTGAAAGAAAAGCAAAAGAAACATAAACTGTGAACGCCAAAAAATTAGTTAAACAGAGTGAAAATTGAACTGTATTTGAAGGAAAGTGTATGAAGTTAGCGGAAATTTTGAGTAACAAACAAACCAAAAAAAAAAAAAAAAAAGCAAAGTTGATCTCAATCACTTTGGTCCTCAGTCATTCCTATCCAGGTAGAATAAAAAAATGAATGAATAAATAGACAAATATTTTATTTAAAAATAAATACAAAATAATTATAGAGAAATATAAATACATATATAGAAAAAGCAATTAATTAATTAAGAAAGGGCACTTAAATAGCTACAGAGATAATTATATATGTAAATACCTAGATATATAATTCGATTAAACGATGAGTAAATATATAAATAAATAGTGTTAGAGTAGCACAAATATGCATGTGTATACAAAAAATAACTAAATAAGTACACCAATATGTGAATAGATAAAAAGAAACACAGATACATAGATAATTGAATAGTGAGATAAACAAATATTAAGTAAATAAATAGATAAAAATAAATAAAAGAATAAATAAAAATAATGAAATAATAAATAAATAAAATTAAATAGCATAAAGAACGAAAAACAACCAAAATGTCGAATGTCAATTAAACATCATAAGTTACTGTTGTCATCTTGATTCATTTACAAATGGCGATGAGGCGCCCTCAGGAATTAGTTTGGAGTAATACTACTTATTCGTTTAGAATTGTCCCCTGATTTCATCTCCATCACAACTGCTTAAAATTATCAGAATAATTTTAAAACGTATGTAAATATAAATGTTATAAAAGGTATAGCGTAAAAAGTGGAGGCTAAATGAAAAAACGACGAAAATTCGTTTGGTCTGCGGCACTGGGAGATTTAATAGCTAAACCTTCATCTTTTTGCCGGCAATGCATTATGTTTATAAAAAATTGAGGATTGTGGAAGGAAAGAATAAAAAGGACGAAGAAAATTGAACCATTTTACCTTCGTAGAAAGAGGTTTGATAGTACTTCACTTATTTCTAACTCGGGAGATGACAAATAAATAGAACGAACTAAAATATTGCATAGTGTGAACAATGAACTTCAATTAAAATGTCGAATGTCAATTAAATATAAAAATTTACCGCGAAGATCTTGTTTTGTTTACCATTAGCGAGGTAGCGGCCTATAGAATTAGATTCGTGAACTACTCCCTGTTCCTCCAGATGATTTTTTCTGTGACAGCATCATGACCATAAACAAAAAACAAACAATAAATAAACATAAGGTGTTGCATAACCTAAACTACAACCAAAATATGGAATATCAAGTAAATATAAAATTATTATTATGATTGTTTTGTTTTTGTTCTTGTTCATAGTTATTCCAGAGGAAACTCTTTCTTTTCTTTTCTTTTCTGTGCTGAACAGTTGTCGTTAGCTGTTTATCTCTTTGTCATGCAAAGGCAATGGAGATTTAAACTCATAACAGTGCGAAATGCTCCTAAAACATTGTACTATCATATAATCGAATTGAGTTTCGCTATATAATCCGGTTAGATCTATCAAGATAACTTATGTCAAAAGTTTTTCTCCATAAATATGAAGCAGATAGACGAGTAACAACTTATACTAACGTTTTGTGAAAGTTTGAGGAAAGAAAGCCATGAAAGTATCTTTTTTCGATACAGAGCACTTCAGAACATGTATTTCTAGTGAAATGTCATTGACGAATATTTTGGTGAAATGCAGGACTTACCCCAAGCTAAATATGATATACAGAAAATAAGCAATTACTTAAAAACATTCATAACTACCTGAATGACTTTAACTTGAAGCTGAATTCAACGACTTCACGTCGGCTCAGTTGCATTTAATACAAACTTTCAGCTAAATCATATCTCGTGAAGCTTCAGTTAAAAAGAGTTAGTGAAGCAATGCTAATTCTATGTCTAAAAACGTGACATTCTGTCGAAATCCGACTATATGAAGGCTTTAGAAACCCAAAAAATCTGATTAAAATGATCCTCTCTGACAATGTAGCACGCTCCATGGGGCAATATTGGAAACAATAATCGTCAAGCTATAACGGCAAGTGCTAAAATAAAAAAGAACCGTAATTTTGTACCATGGTAGCAGGCGCTTCAGAAGTTCGCGGTTTCAAGTATGGCGGAGAGAGCAAAGTAAAGTCAGGGGTCACGTGACCTATATTTGGAGCAGGTTAAAGAACCTCAAATATGATAAAGGTGACTCCGATCTCAGGTGACCGCAAAGTGGGATTGTGGTGGACAACATAGCATTGGTTGGGTTTTCTCCGGGTCCTCCGGTTTTCCCAACCATTATTCCACCAACTGCACCATCAATCATTCATCTCAGGTCGGATGCTTCGGCTCCCTCGCTCTAGGGAACCCAAGCGCCTCCTAACGTCAGCATTGACTAAAAAGGGAGACAAAATTATTATTATTGTTCCTATCTTCTTCACAGATATTGCAGAGGCAACCTCTTTTACTTTTCTCAAAAAGTCGTCGTTAGCTGTTTACCTCTTGGTCATGGAGATTTAAAACAATTACCTAGCGAGACACTCCTAAAACATTTTACTATTGTATATGCCGATGGAGTATTCCTATATAATCCCATTGGATCTATAAAATACTTTTTGTCAATGATGATCTCCATAAACATGAACCAGATACAAGAATAACAACTTTTAGCAACGTTTAATGCAATTTTGAGGATACAGGGGACTTCAAAACATATATATTGTCACCCAATTAGCGGAAATCACAACCAACGACAGCCGAGTAAGGGGCCAGAGGCAGCCAAACCACACCCACCCATCAGTCTCTGTCACCAACTGAGGGGATGGTTAGGGAATTGTTACTTGTCGCTGGCCGCCTGTTCCCCCTTCCACATCTGGAAACTTCGCGGTGATTCACGGAAGCTAGAGGCTTCGAGAAAATGGCGACATTCCTGTAAAAAGTGTTGCAGTGAGTGAATTGAGTCAGTCAGTTCTTGGCTAGCAGTGTAAGAGTGCAGTGCTAGTGTACGACGAGAAGACTGTGTACGTGCATCGGAGGATTGTACGTAATTGCGAGAGCAAAGTGGAATTGTAACGGACGAACTGGTGAATCGCAATTGTGTGCTTTACGTAATTCGTGTAATTGGCAAGTGTAAAACTGTAAGTCGGTGGAAATAAAGAACATTTTTGAGTGGTGCAATTGGACTTTTAATTTCACGAACCCACAAAGTCACACTGGTGTCAGGAAGCGTGACGATAACATCAACGAACATTACAACGATGGACGCAGCATTGGAAAAAATTTTGGAGAAGATGATGGAAATGAAGGCCGAATTAACAGAGAAGACGGAAGCGGCAAACAACAGCCTGGCCGCGGAATTGAAACAAATGAAGACGGCAAATAACAATTTGGCCGCGAAGATGGACGAGTTAACAACAAAAACAGAAGCGGCAAACAACAACTTGGCCACGTCAATGACCGCAAGGATGGCCGAACTGAAGACGGATATGAAGGTGGCGAACGAGGCTCTCGCCGGAAAATTTGAAGAACAGATGGCCGGCGAGAGGAATAACGTGACGGAGCTGGGCAAGCGGATGGGCCAAGTGGACGAGCGCGTCGAGGACCTGGCGAACCGCTTCAATGACCTAGAGGAAAAGGCCGACAGTAACGCCAAGTCCCTGAACGCCGTGGTGGAAGATGTCGAAGACCTTGCGAACCGCGTAAACAACCTGGAGGGAAAGGCCGACAGCAGCGTCTAGTCCCTGAACGCCACAGTGGAGGACGTCGTCGGCAGGAAGCTGAAGGATTTGAAGGCCCACGCCCCGGGACGCGACACAAAATCTGCGCGCGTCAAACCTCCCAAGTATGACGGCGTGTCAACGTTTGAAGTCTTCCACCGCCAGTTCGTCGCAGTGGCCAAGCACAACAAATGGTCGCCAGAGGAGGAGGCAACACAGTTAATAGCCAGCCTCCAGGGACGGGCCATGGAAGTCCTAAACGCGGTGCAGACAACGGCGGTGCTCAAGGACATCTGGGAGGCCCTGGAGAATCGTTTCGGAAACCACCGCTTAGCCGCAGCGTACCGCAGCCAGCTAAAGGCAAGGTCACAGCAGCCAGGGGAGTCGCTGCAGGAGCTCGCCCTGGCAGTTGAGCATTTGGCAAGCAAGGCCCTAGTCGATCTCCCACCAGAGTTCGCATCCCGGGAAGCTGCCTGCAAATTCCTGGACGGGGTACGAGATACGGAGATTTGTCAGTTTCTAATGCTCGGCGATTATGAAACCATCTACGAGGCGCTGACAGCAGCATTAAGGATGGAGGCGGCCAAAATAACAGCTATCCACACGTCGAGAAGGAGGAGTGTCCGCTACACCGTAGACAGAAGAACAGCCGAAGGAAGCCGGCGAACACCTAGTGCCCTGTTTTGTGGGTGTTGCAGCCCGGACACCTGCAGAGAGACTGCCCAAACCAGGAAGGTCACCTGGAAGAACGAGTAAGTCCCGGCGTGGAGAGGGGCACATCGGCGCCAATACCACCAGCCCCTCGAGTGACACTGCGCGCCGTCAGCCGCCGTATGGATGACAGCCACATCGCGGACGGTTGGGTGAGAGGAAAGCCATGCCGCGTGCTGGTGGACACTGGAACAGCAGCGGTGACCATCATCAGACCTGACGTGGTGAATGGTTTTCGACGAGGAAGCCGAGTCGACCATACGAGCTTGTCACGGCATCGGGCGACACCTTGCCTGTGGAGAAGGATGCCCTGCTGGAGGTGACCTTGGGGTGGAGTGCCGTGCGTCTGTGGGTGTTTCGCGAAGCTAGCTGAGGAGGTGATTCTGGGACTGGATGCCCTCAGGAGCCACGAGGCGACAGTCAACGTCGGCAGGAAGGTCCTGCGGCTCAACAGAGAAGAGGTTATTCTCCGTCAACCAGAAGAGCGCCTTGGGATCTGCAGGGTCATCTTGAACGGAGAGTTGGTTGTCCCCGCGAGGAGCGAGGTGATGGTGGCGGCGCCACCAGACGGCCAGACAGCAGGTTAGGTCCAGAGGCTGCAGGAGTACGACTTCACCTCGGAACATCGCAGACGGCAGAGCCACGGTAACGCAGACGCTATGTCCCGAAGACCCTGTCCAGAAGAGTGCGGCCAATGCACAAGAGTGGAGGAGAAGGAGCGTGCCGCAGCAGTTCGAGTAGTCACGGCAGTTCCTGTGGATGGCTGGGATAGCGCATAGCCTGAGGGGGGATCAACTGGCGGACACAGAATCGGGGCCACTCTTGAGGGAAGAGGAGGCATGGACGAGACCAACCTGAGAGGACATCGCACCGAGGAGCACAACCTACAAGTCGTACTGGGCCCAATGGGACTCATTGAAGACCAGAGAGGGCGTGCTGTTCCGAGAATGGGAATCACACGATGGGAAGACGCAGAGAGGGCAGTTGGTACTTCCCTGGAGTAAGGTCCCGGAAGTTTTGGAGGAAGTGCACGCCGGTACTTCAGGAGGACACCTGGGAGCGAACCAAACGATTGACAAACTACGGCAGCGCTACTACTGGCTGAGACTCCGAGCAGATGCTGAGAAATGGTGCCCTCAGTGTTACGTGTCACGTGTCACGCGGCGAGTCATGGCCCCCAATCTAGTAGCCGGGGTCGCATGCAGCAGTACAACGTCGGAGCGCCATTCGAACGGATCGCCGTTGACATTGCTGGACCGTTCCCAGTTTCTGACCGAGGCAACAAGTACCTCGTGGTAGTCGTGTACTACTTCACCTAGTGGCCGGAGGTGTATGCCATCCCAAACCAAGAGGCAAAGACAATTACAGACTGCCTCGTGGAGCAAGTGTTCTGTCGATATGGGGTGCCGTTAGAGCTACACAGTGTCCAGCGTAGCAACTTTAAGTCCAACCTAATGAAGGAGGCACTACAAAGGCTTGGGGTGAACAGGACCGAACGACGCCTCTACATCCCCAGTCGGACGGCATGGTAAAGATACATCAAGACCTTAGAGGAACACCTGAGGAAGGTCGTGGCCAGCCATCAGCGAGACTGGGACCTCAAGGTGCCACTGTTCTTGCTGGCCTACCGCTCGTATACACAAGACACAACTGGGATGACGCCAGCCAGGTTAATGTTCGGCCGAGACATACGCCTCCCTTGTGACCTGGCTTTTGGAAGCGCTCCGGAAGCGAAACAGCCAATGACCGAGTATGTGAAGAACTTGGTGGACCATCTCCGCGACATGAACGAGATGGCTCGCCAGAACCTACAGATGGCGAACGACCGCATGAAGACCCGGTATGACAGGTAAGCCAAGAGCCAAGTGTTCCAGCAAGGTGACCTGGCCTGGTTGTACCGTCCTACCCGGAACAAGGAACGCTACCCGAAGCTGCAGCTGCCATGGCAACGACCGTACCGTGTGGTGAAGAGGACTAACGACGTGATCTACCGCATCCCGAAGGCTCCCCGAGGGAAGATGTTGGTGGTACACCTGGATCGCCTAGCCCGCTACAATGGTGCTGTTCGGGACGACCAGGTTTGAGGAGGGAAAAGTGTTATCCAATTAGCGGAAAGCACAACCAACGACCGCTGAGTAAGGGGACCGAGGCAACCAAGCCACACACACCCATCAGTCTCTGTCACCAACTAAGGGGATAATTAGGGAATTGTCACTTGTCGCTGGCAGCCTCTTCCTCCCTTCCACATCTGGAACATTCGCGGTGATTCAAGGAAACTAGAGGCTTCGAGAAAACGGTGATATCCCTATAAAAAGGGCTGCAGTGAGTGAAATGAGTCAGTCAGACAGTTCTTGGCAAGCAGCGTAAGAGTGCAGTGCTAGTGTACGACGAGAAGACTGAGTACGTGCATCAGAGGATTGTACGTAACTGCGAGAGCAAAGTGGAGTTGTAATGGACGAACTGGTGAATCGCAATTGTGTGCATTACGTAATTCTGTGTAATTGGCAAGTGTTAAACTGTAAGTCGGTGGAAGTAAAGAATATTTTTTGAGTGGTGCAATTGGACTTCTAATTTCACGAACCCACAAAGTCACAATATCTCTATTAAAATCGCATTGACGACTATTTGGGTGAAATGTAGGTCTTTCCCCAAGTTAAATATGATGTACAGAAGATAACAAATATAATTCAAAATATTCGTATCGCCATTACAAACATAACATAAATTCCATTGATGTTGTCTTGACAAAATTAAATTTGCTTTTTTGGAGTTTGTTCACCAGGTGCAGTCCCCTGTTTGACTCTCATTTACCTTCTAGAATAGAGTAGTGTATGCAAGTTGCATCCATGATAATACATTTTAAAAAATCACTAGAAGTTTTACGGTAGAAATACAAAATCTTATAAAGAAAAGTTTTTGTTTTCAACTTTTGATTAGGTGTCATTAAACGCGGTTCCCATCCTGCAGAGACCACGTGAAAGCCCAGAACATCACTTAAAATATTACCTGCGCGTTCTTTTGATATGTTTACAGCTTCTGCTCTCTCAAATAACTTTAATCTGCGGTCCTTCAGTACTAAACGTTGAATTTGTTCAATGATTTCTAGAGTTGTGACTTCCACAGGGTGAGGCTCATCACTAGCGTACGTCCCATGTTAATTTCTGCAACCCAGCTTTTACCTGTTGTATATGAAGGGGCAGAGTCTTTCAATATATTTTCCATTTCCTTCTTGATTTTTTTAGGCCTTAAGCCTTTCAATTGGAACATTCAATCACTGCTCAGTTTTCCAAATCCTCCATTTTTGTGAAACCTCTACAGCTGCCTTGTTTAAAATACCTTCATTCAAAAACTGAACAAGCTACTGACCTGTAACTATGGACAAAAGCTAGTCTAGATTTAGACTATATCATGCTATCCGTCAAGCCGGTCCAGTGCCGCCATCTCTATGTGAGGCCCGGGACTTATCGGCTTACCTCGTACTTATGTATATGCTGTTGTATTTAATTCGGTTCAGAATTCAGGAGCATATTACACACCTGCATGGTGTGTGACGGCTACAGAAAAAAATGTCGGACTATTTATTAGCTTTATATGAATCGAAGCATTTGCATATGTTTCTCACTCGAAAACTACTTCGCGCAGATCAGTGTTTATAAGGCTATCCACAATACTCTTCTTTTAGGAGGCGGTTAAGGTAAGGATCACACCCACTACCTTCTATGGAAGGGAACGGAGCTTGCCCCAATATCACTATCTCCCCGTCTTTCCTCGCAGATATTTGCATTAGAACTGAAGTAGCCTGAGGTAGGGTATAGATAAATCCACATCCTGACACTTATATATTTAGAAAAAAAATATATACGTCACACTTGATTTTCGTTACCGTCTTCCTGCTTAAACTCGTGGAAATTTGGTATTTAATAACATTAAACACATACAACAAATTTCTTTGCCACTTTCTTATTCAGCCATTTCTGATTCAACTTTTAGCGTTATGATCACAGATTTCGTGTAGTTATAAATTATGTCTAACCTAAATTAAACTGATATGATGGTAATCTAGATTTATAGTAATCGTACTTGCTTATAGAAAGTCCTAGTTAGAGCACTATAGATCTCTGAAACGTTATAGGATGTTATACATCATCAGCTATGTTAATGGATTATGTTGTTATAAGCACTGGTTTCAAGTTCAGCTTCTTAGTGTTTCCTAAATCAAATGACACCCTTCCCTCCGTTAGGTGTATACTCTAAAAAACAGCTGAGAGTATATTCTTTTCTGGGGGGGGGGGTGCTTTTCTGTCAGGAAACTTTTGGCTGTCATGATGATATATTTCTTAAATGATTTAATAATTAGTCCTCCAAATCAATTGGTAATATCGGGCAGTTCTCATGTGAAGTCAGTGTGCGGAAGAAAGCCTTATCCAGGTAGCACAACGAAAACGAAATTCGAACCCAAGACCTCTTGCTTACGAGGCAGACACGTCCGTTCTCCACATGGAGGTGGATAGGCTTCTGTCTTATCCTGCTCTGTTTACGTGTTTCTACTGATTATGCCTACATGAATCCTTTTGTCTCCTATAGCTTTATCTATCTTATAGAATAAATCGTTCAAATGACCAAAGAAGCTTCATCTCTTTGCCCACTATTCGATCTTGTTTCTCTTGTTTGCTGTGAAAATCGATGGTTCATGGAGCAGTAATGGAGCAGATTATTCCATATAAAAGATCAGTTGGTTTTCTTTGTTGTCATTTTATTAATTTTCTCTTAACCGTTTTGCAAATTCTTATAGTTTCAACAAAAACATAAACCAATGACAAAAAGCAATAGCACAATTTAAAAAGGAAATGAACATGATCGTATTTTTCACCGAGTTATATCCACAGTCGCAGAAATCTTAGCGATAACTTCTTTAATACGCAATGGAATTATGCCGGATTCTAGTCCCATAAACCTTAAAATTTAACTGGGTAGCTTTAGTATAATACTTTTCGCGCAGGCAGTTAATATCAATGTCCACAGGTCCAGGTTTAAAATATAAACGCTGTAAGAATAAAAATCGATGATAAGTTAGCATATGCTGCCATGTACCCGTAGAACAGATGCAGCCGACTTGACGCAGATAATGCCATCTGCTGGTACTAAGTGGAAAGAGCAGAGGTTCATTTATTCTCGCACTGGCATATTTCCCTCAGCACTAACAAATAGAGGTTAAAATCTTCTCTTTGTCTCCTTATAGAGATCCTCCTTCACTGATGCTGCTGGGGGAGCACCCTTCATGGTCACCAACCAATTTGCCAGTGAAATATTTTCGGGTACTACTGTACATTCGACTTACTTAAAACGCCGTGAGTCTGTTACACTTGCGTCTGCCTGACTATCGAAACTTTATCCTTTACACTACAGGCGCAAAACCGTTGGTTATGATTCCTCCCTGCTGCTTTACACATATCTAGTTCGTCCCATTTTTGTATACATAAGTGTATTATGCAATTCCTTTCGGTTTTTGTGTTGTTGTCCTCTCCAGTCACCTTTTAAAGAAATACATATTTCCGTTCACAATAAAAGCATAAATAAATTTTTGTTTGCCGATGAACATTTTATTGTGGTTTTATTTCATTAGTTTCCAAGAAAATCCTTTAGCATTTTTAAGAGCATTATCACCAGGTAACGGATTTTCTAAGCATTAAATCCAACACGGAGGGAAATAAGGTTGAACCCTCACTAATGTATGGCTAAGATCGTCGCAGGTAGTTTACCATTCCCCTTCTCCCGCATATTCTATCGGCGTTTCCAGGCAGCGCTATAATCATGTTTTACCTGCCGTCACTAAACCTTAGATTATCTTGTTTGTATTTTTTGCGCCCTTTGTACAATAGTGGCTCTTCAGAGTCGGTTGACTTCTGTCTCGTCTCACCTCATCCTCCCTCCCAGGGTGCCCCACTTGAGGCATAGATACAAAAGACCGGTCTTGCCGAGGTGCCAAATCCCCTACGAAAAATCCAGTTCGTTAACTCAGTATAGTATGGCCAAAGTTAGACAGGGAAAGCATGTGAAATACTACATATAAGAATCATGCTTGAATTAGATTATTGATTGGTCTTCAGCCTTTATCAAGAAACACTGTTCTGGTAACTGCTTCAAGAGCTATTTAATTGCATAAGTATTAAAGAGATGACAATAAATGGTATCCACTGAAAACCCAATATAAAACGTTGAGGCGTATTGACTAAATATAGTGAAGTTTAATTAAAGAAAGTGATATTGTATCATATATAACTCTTCCCGTTTTGTTTTTCTCATTTATTTTCGTATTGCTTGTATATATAGTGTATCTACTTTTTCAGTTTTCAAGTATACCTGTATGCTATTAAGTTGCATACCTCTTTGACATCTTCAATGTTCGCGCATAGCTTGGTGGCTACAAACAACAACTCACTGAATGCAAATCAATCCAATTCAATCCAATTCAATCCAATCCTATAAAAGAAAACATAACTTTTGCAACACTAATATATCAGCGCCTACTTTAATGACAAGCAACTGAGAGCACCGCGAAACAATGCGTAACCGTTCACTTAACTGTTTCGCGCGGTTCTTTCAGGTGAGGCACCGGTCGATTCCAGCTTACTACTCTTAAGTTGTTGATTATGGTTTGAGCTTTTGAGGTATGCCAGATGTGTAGGAAATACACTCATAAATATCAGATTATCAGAAGATTAACGATAACATCATATCAGTAGTCACCTTGAAACCTACTGGCCGTACCGAGAGACATGTCTGGTATAGGATAATACTTTACAGAACGTTGAGTCCTATTTTTCTTATTAAATATATATCTATATATTTTTTCTTTTCCTTTTTTAACCGTTTTTATTGTTTGCGTTTTATTATCTATCTGTTTTCTGCAGTTTCACACACATGCACTGTACACATAAACGCCCATGCCCAGGGCGGGACTCGAACACGCGAACCTCTACGCAGTGGAACGCTATCGACATACGTTCTAACGACCATGGCTACGAGTGCCGGCGAATTGAATTCAGTGACACAGCGCTGTATTTGTTCTTTATATTGTTTATAGAAGAGCGAGATACCAGGAAACTGGCGTACAGTAAGGACCAAATAGAAATAGTGTACTTGGGTTTGTGTTTCTGCTATTATAGATTAACCAATTAATTATTATACACGCAAATATGAATTGCCGTTGCAGCCACGTTTTGTCGCTTGACACTAAGGGATTGTGATTCCCTCTTCCTTCCTCTTCTCCCAACGTTCAGTCATATTATATTGATTTCTCGCGTCAGCGGATTTATGACACGTTGCTGTCCAGAGGACATTATTGCACTTGAACAGAGTGTACATACACTGTCACGCCGTGCATGTGCGATAGCTTTGCGTAAACATCTCTCTTGGAACAGATTCCTTCTGATACGTCTCCTCATTTTACCATGTAGTGTATATCCAGTCTCCTTCACTAACATATGTTAGGCAGCTTTTTGTTGAACAGTTATAACCGTGTCAGTATATAATTCCGTTCCTTTTCTGTCTAAGTTATATATTTCTACATTATCTATTATGTACAGTACATATGGAAAGTATTGCACACAACTTAAAATTTGAATACAGAGACTTCAGTAGAAGCACATATTTTGAAGCACCCTGATCCTAAAAAAGAGATTCTTAGTAAAAGGTTCATCTCTCTCAGTCTCTGTCTCCTTCTCTGTGTGTCTAAATCTCTATCTCTCTCTCTGTCTCTCTCTCTCTCTCTCTCTCTCTGTGTGTGTGTGTGTGTGTGTGTGTGTGTGTGTGTGTGTGTGTGTGTGTGTGTGTGTGTGTGTGTGTCTGTAGTCTGTTTGTCTATGAACAGCAAGACAGAGAAACAACAACTCGGTTAAATATCAAATTTGGTATTTCCCATTTTCCGAGGAAGCGACACGAAGATTTGCAGGAAAATCTCCCGCTCCAAACTGTCCTTTACATGGAATGTTTTGAAAATTTTGATTTCCTCAGAAACAGAGTAACGACTTTTATTGAAATACTGTGTATTTTAGTTTGTCGTCTTCATTCTGGCTGATATTTGCTGTAGGAGACAAAATCGTACATTACTAAATAAATAGATCTCGTTGAAACGTACAATTTATGTCATACACATGTTTTCATAGATATAATCCTTGTTATTTTTGAGAAATTTCCAGTACTGACACTTCTTTTTCAAATGGCAATTCTTTTCTTTATTTCTTCGTCATTAAAAGAGCCCAGAATTTCATAGTCATCACAGAGCACCTACCTGTAAAACATATGAGTCCAACTTAAACGATATTTTCATATTCCTTTGTACATACAAGAAAGCAGTAAGATGCATTTTACAAATGTAATTCAAATAGAGGAATAAGCGTTTGTAAAGTGGTTTATAGAAGAGTAGAGAATGTCATTTGAGTGCAACATTAAGTTTTTTTAGTATATACGAGGGTCGGCTAATAAGTCCCAGTCCCCAAAAATAAAAAAACATTAATTTTTAGTCTTTATTTCTCAACATAACCTCCTTAAGTACGTAGCGCTAAACTGTGATGCAATATCGCGATTTTCAGCTGTTTACTTTTTGTTGTTATGATTTGAAAGCAACTAGAACAAAAGGTCCAAGTAGAATAGGTTCCTGGGAAGAAAGTGTGCGGATTAATGTATACTCTGCGTACACACACATACACCAGTTTAATGTGCATGTGTTGTCTGACAAGCAGTATAAAGGGAAGGGAAGTCAAAATATACCCATATAAATACCACAACTGAGGCACTACCCTATTATTTACGCTCAGTAATATTTAAAAGTAAAATAGGTAAATGTGCCATTTTGACTTAAGAAATTCCATCAGATCACCCGGGTTCGATCACTTGGGGCCGCTTCAGACGTCCCTGACTTCCCTGAATGGTATAACAAACTCATGAACAGCGAACGCTATGCTCTATACTGTCCTACCTAGATATTATGGAAAATCAATCGTTAAATTAAACTACAACAATTTATTGCTAAATGGTATCCACCAGCAGTGCAGAAG